>JAJHZJ010000318.1:5577142-5999642 GCA_023548195.1 Bettongia penicillata ogilbyi | reverse complement strand
GAATGGGTATTTTCCAGTGATTCTATTAACTGGACGACTGGAGAGTTGGCCTTGAATAGTTTACTCAGTTGTCACTGATCATCCCTCCTTATGTCCCTGGGTCAGTTACTTTTGAGGTCAGCATTACTGCGTGCCCAGGGACCATCAAGGTCTTCACTGACTTTGCTGTATTCTATCATTGATCATTCCGGATCAACACCCATTTGATTTGCAGGCCACTGGAGATGATTTTACTAAGTAAGTCTAGAAAATGTGTGTCAAGCCTCTACATCCCTTCTGATATCCTCTCCTCGAGCATTTTCCCTTCCTCTCCCTCACCCAAGTCTTAGATCTCTCTGGCAGTACAACACCTCTCAAGTATAACCACATAGCCCCTAGCCCTAGATCGTTCGTTGTATTTCTGTTTTATGTCTTCTCTAACAAGTTGACACAACATAACAGTGTTTGTCTTGTCACCAGATTATTACTCTAAATACGATGGTTATTCACAGTGAGTCATTGAATATTTTACCACATGGCAACAGAAGCAGCTTAGACAGGCACCTGTGCCTAGATGAGAGCTAACAGGCTGTCACAACACTGTCAAAATAGGAGATGGTACTTTTAGAGACATGCTCTTCTGTTTCCTTTTTTTTCTCTCCAATTCTTGTGCATTGTCCCTCATTCCCTTTTCCTTCTTTCCTCTAAGAATGATCAGTTTCATCATAAGGAGGTGACAGATGAAAAGACTGATAAAAGGAAACAGCAAATGGTGAGTGAGAGGTTTGCATGTAAAATTGGGTAAGCCCCCTGATTTGAGAATTGAGGGGTTTTACCCAGAAAGCAAAGTTTCTTTCTATTTCTGATGCAAGGAAGTGTCTGTAGACCAGAGGAGAGTCCTGAAAGCAACCCTGCCTGTGGTTTCCACTTTCTTCACAACTGATCTAATTAGATAAAGAAAAGAAAGGAATGGTCTTTGGGATAAGTACATTTTGGAGTTGGACAGTGGACGGGGCAGAGGGGGGAAGTGTAACAGTAAGGACCCCAGAATACACAGGAGGGCCTGCTATCACAGGTTCTTAGATCTGCTTTTCTAAAAGGAAAGGCAACTTTTGAGGGGTCAACAACCTACTTTAATCAAGTACAAATATCATTCACTTAGTTCAGGGGGGAAAGTCAACACCCTGCACTTCAGACAAAATACAGAGAAATAAAGACCAACAAACAAGGCTTCCAACTGTCTGACTCTAAGCAATGCATATATCATAGATCAACGGACAGATCCAACTGTCTGACCGTTACATACAATACATAGTTACCAGAGAAAGAAGCACCAACATCTGGGTTTTCAAAGCTGGGGGCTCCTTAGCAGCTACCCAAAGTCTCATCTGGCCAAACAAACACTTCCAATGACTAAATCCCAAAACAAAACCTCACCTCAGAATATATATACACTTTTCAGAGCCAGAGGGCAGCCCTTGTGAATCAGTGCTTCATTAGAAATTAACAAAAGGTGTGAGCATTCCTACAAAACAAATCTCCCCTAATAAAGCTTCCCTTAATATGCAGGCCCATTAATGGATAAGGAAGATCTTTAACTCTCATTAACAATACAAGGGGAAAGGGGGAGCATGCTTACAAGTAAAGTGGAGAACTATGTTTCCTATTTTCTTATAATCATACAATCAGTCAAAGTTTATTAAATGCCTACTATATGCCAGGAAGCACTGTCCTTTCCTTCAAGGAGCTTGCGATCTACTGGAAGAGCTTACAATCTTATAGATATATAAAAATCCTTCATGAATCCTTGTGTACCATAAGAACAGGGAGATGTGTTCAGAATGTCATTTCCATTACTCTGTTATTTCTATGACACATTAATGAGATCACACAATATCCTTTGTCATTGCCAACGCATCCTGCCACCCTAAAACTAAGAGCAATGCCTTTGAGCTCAGATTCAAGACTTTTCATGGCTCCTTGGACTACCTAACTTCTCATATATCTCCTTCACCACAAGGACAAGCCATCCTCTTTCCCACTCACCTTGTTGCTTTCCTTATTTTCAGCCCTTTGTCTGCTTCTGCTTAGAATGTTTTTCTTTCATCATCACAAGAACTTTTTGATTATTAATGGATCTATAGGAATTGCTTCTTATCCATAAAATTTGACAAAACTAATAGGAATTTTTTTTAAAAAAATAACAAAACTATTTCTCTTTGTTTTTTAGTTGCCAAATCCAATGGCTTTTTCTCAATCCTCATTTTCCTTAACCTCTCAACAGCCTTTGACGCTGTTAATCACTCTCTCCTCCTTGATATTTTTTTCTCTCTAGGTTTTTGGAAGACCTCTACCTCCTGGTTCCCCTACTTATACTTGCCACTCCTTCTCAGTCTCCTTTGCTAGATCCTCCTCCAAATCATTCCCTATACTCAAGCAACTAGCAGGGTTTTGTCCTGGGCTCCCTTCTCTTTTTGCTCTATATTACTTTATTTGATGATTTCAACAGCTCTCATGGAGTTAATTATTATCTCTATGAGCATGATTATCTAATCTATCTATCCTGCCCTCCAAATTTCAGCTGGCCTCCAACCTCTTATGCCCAGCTGTTTTGCAGACATATTTAAACAGATGTACAGTAGATATCTTAAACTGAACATATTCAAAATGGCACTCATGTTCTTTTCTCCTAAACCATCCCTCCCCCTTCCTATCTTCCCTATTATTATAGCAGGTAATACCACCCTCCCAGTTTCTCAGCCTCCCAACCTGGATTCCTCACTATCTCTCATCCCCTATATCCAACCTGTTGCCAAGATCTGATGACCTCTCTTTTGCAGCATCTCTTGAATACCCTCTCTTCTTTCCTCTGACACTGCCATCACTCAGGTGCAAGCCTTTATTACTTCTCACTAATAATAGCACTGCCAGGTTTACCTGACTCAACTTCCTCCACTCCAATCTATCCTCCATTCAACCATGAAAGTAATTTTCCTAAAGATGAGATCAAACCATGTTACTCCCTCTATTCAGTAAATTCCAGTAGCCCACTATCATCTCCAAGATCAAATGTAAAATCTTCTGTTGGATAGTTAAAGACTTTCATAACCTACACTCTTTTTACCTTTCCCCACTACCCTATTACAGGCCATATGATCTTCAATCCAATGAAAATGGCCTTCCTGTTTTTCCACAAACAAGACACACCATCTCTCAGCTCCTTGCATTTTCTCTGGTATTCTCCATGCCTGTAGTGTTCTCCTTCCTCATTTCTACCCAGTGACTTCCTTGACTTTTTTTAAGAGCCAACTAAAATCTTACCTTCTATAGGTAGTTTTTCTCAACCTCTCTTAATGTTAGTGTCTTCTCTTTCTTAATTATTTCCTATTTAATTCTGTACATGGTTTATTTGTGTATATATGTATATATTTTGTTTCTTCTCTCCAGAATTAGATTATGAACTCTTTGAGGGCAAGGATTGCCTCTTGCCCCTTTTTTGTATCCATAAAGCTCACCATAGTATCTTATAAAGAATAGGGATTTAATATATACTCATTTATCATTTGATTATCTAATTCAAAATCTATTCTAATGTTGTATCTACTACATGACAATGACTTGCTTTCTCATAAATTGTAAAAATTTGATTTCTTTAATTCTGATATTTTTAACTGGGGGCCACATTATGCAAAGTTGTGGAAAAGAATCTCAAGGGATGAAAAAGAAAGGATAAGTTGTGATTTAGGGTTATTATCTTTACCAGTGAATAGGATAACTACAGAAATGAGATAGTAGATTAATAAAGAATTAGTTAAGTAAGTAAGTACTTTCAGTGGGGCCCAGAGGTATGTATGTCTAGGTGCTTTGGTTGATGTTGGCATCATTCTTATTTTTTAAAGTTTTAGGCTACTGGCAGATAGTTAAGGGATCTTTGTGATTTACTCAATAAAATATTTCCATAATTGAATGAAAATATGAACAGTTTTATGGAAGAGAAGAGGGCATCAATCTAAGTGCCTATTATATGCCAGACTGAATGATAATAGTAGAACAATCCCTGTCCTCAAAGAACTTGGATCTTATTGACGAAAATAATGTGTAGGGCTCAAGTGACATAGCAGATAGTGTATGGGATTGGAGTCAGAAAGATCTGAGTTCAAATCCTGCCTCAGGCACTTGTTAGCTATGTGACTCTGGGCAAGTCACTTAACTCTCTGTGCCTCAGTTTTCTAATCTATAATAATAATAATAATAGTACAAATGAGTTTACATATATATGTATATATACACACACACATGTGAATACATATATATCATCAAACTTTAAAACACCATATAAATTCTAATTATTATTACATATAAAATATATGGAAAAATAAATATAAGATAAAATGGTGGAAGAGTCAAGGCACCAGCAAGTGTAGAAGAGAAGTTTTCATGTAGAATATAGTACTTGAGCTGGGTTTTGAAGGCAAGTAGGGGTCAGAAAGGTAAGAGTGAAAAGTCCATGAGCTCAAAACCCCCAAGATATTTTGCATCAGAAGACCTAGGTTTGACCCTTTAGGAGTTTTGTGAGCTCAGTCTTTCTAAGCCTCAGTTTTGCATTACAAAATGGGAATAAATAATGATATTATATCTAACTCACCTCATGGGACTTGTTGTGAGGACAAATGAGGAAGATTCATGAGCTCTCCAGCACTATTCAGCGGCTCTCTGTGTCCAGCCATTTTGGACCAGCACCCATGGCTTTTCGACTCTTTCTCAACTTCTTACACTGTGCTGCTACAGAATGCTGCTCATAGTCAGAGGAAACAGTGAATGATAACTGAAAGGAGTGGTGTCAGACACTGGCTCACTCTCATTGTGCTCCACTTGGGGGTCTATTTCTTTACATTAAATCTTCAGACTGACACTTTTTATTAGGGTAAACCACTGGGTGATCCCCAAGAGGCACAGTCAGCATGCATTCCATGTGGGCGCAAACATCTCGGATTTGCCTCTGGCTGTTCTGAGCGGGGGGAGGTGGGTGGGGGTGGGGTTCACCAGTGGAATTTCAGCAAGTGGCAGGAAGATAGGTACTGCCAATTTGCTGTGCTAACAGTCTTGGCCTTAATAAGAAGAATCTACACTGTGAAAGCATGGCCACTAAAAATGAAGTCAGAGCTCTGCCAGGGAAGATCTTTGAGAAGTATTAAGTGCTATATAAATTGAAGGCCTATTACTACTGCACTGCTACTATTTATTATCACTACTACTATTTCCTCCCAGAAGCAGCTCTCTTCAGAGGCAGCTGGAGGCACAGAGATAGATCATTGGGCCTGGAGTTGAGAAGACCTGAGTTCAAATACAGCATCAGACTCTTACTAACTATAGGCAAGTCACTTAGCCTCTGTGTGCCCCAGTTCCCTTCAAAATATAAAATGGAGATAATAACAGTACATATCTTTCAGGATTATTTTGAGGATCAGATATTATTTTTTTAAATAAAGTGCTTAGCACTGTGTCTGGCACATAGTAGATGCTATGTAAAAATGTATTTCTTCTCCCTACCCTCCCACCATTGCACGTACATAGCCAGTTAACTAGGTCACTTTATTTATTAGTAGGTATTTAACAAATGTTTGTTTAATGGAATTGAATTAAATTTATTCATACTTTGATCTCAATGAATCAGGACAAAGAGTTGCTAAGATTTCCAGTACTTATATATGTATTTGTACTTGTCATTTAGAAGACCCTGCCAACAAAGTTATCATCTATAGCTATCAAACCTTTAAAAACAAGGGACTGGGCATAAGGAGACCTGCGGTCCAGTCAATCAGCAAGTATTTTTTTAATCCCCTACCAAACACTAGGCACCAGAGAGGCATGTACAAGGAATGAAACAATTTCTATAAGCAAGTAACATTTTCTAGTAGGAGCAAAATAAGTCCCTGAAAATGCATACACAGAAATATAAAGTTAATAAATATAAATATACAGGAGGGAGACAAGCCAGAAGTCTGTTGCAAAATTTAGGTGAGAGGTGATGAGAGTCGTGAACTAAAGGGTTAGTGATTGTGAGTGGAGAGATAGAATCCGATGCCAAAAATGTTGTGAAGATAACATTTGGTAATTGATTGGCCATGTAAGATGAGGGAGAGTCAGGACTCTGGGGTAATGCCAAGAATATGAACCTGAGACATTACAAGGATCTTTGACAGAAAGTGCCTTTGACAGGCAGAAGGAAGTTTAGAAGAGAGAAGGTTTTAGAGAGAAAATCCTAAGTTATCTTCAACATGTTGAGATTAAGATCTCCCTGGAAGGACTAGTTTAAAATGTCTAATAGGTAATTTGTAATTCAGGACTAAAGACCCCAGCCAGATAAAGAGTTCTGGGAGTCATCTGAGTAGAGATGATAGTTAAGCACATGGGACCTATTAAAGTCACTAAAAAAGAGAATGTAGAGGAAGGAGGATAGAGGGCCAAAGATAAAACTTTGGGGAAACACTCAGAGTTGTGGGGTGTGATATTGATGATAAGTCAAAAAAGAAGACTGGGAAAGACTGGTCAGACAAGTAGGAGATAAAGCAGAATATTGTAGTGTCATGACAATCCAGGGAAGGGATAATATTCAGGAGGAAAGAGAGGATGATGAACAGTATCAAAAGTAGCAAATAGATTTAAAACAAACATAAAAAAGCAAACAACCACAAAGCCAAGTCCTGAGAGATAACCATCAGAATTGTAAATTAAGAGATCATTGGTAATTTTGGAGAGATCATCGAGTCTTACTCATCAACCATCCATGTGACTACAGGCAAATTTCTTCATCTCTTCGGTCCTCAGTCTTCTGTTCTGTACAATGAAACAAGATCAGAAGCATTTAGATCGCATTTTTAAAATCCATTTTCATTTCTTCTTAGGGAAAAGTTCTCTGGTATTCTCCCATTCCTAGTCAAGGGAAAAAAGAAATTTAACTGTTTTAATGAAAGGCATATATTTATGGAATCACATTTTGGATTCTTTCATGTAAATTTTCATTAATTATTACATTTTTTCCTTCACAAAGTCCTACTTGGATGCCTCATTATGGTGTAGAGGAGAGCCTTGATTCTCAAACATTATATCAGAGGGTCACAAGCTCTGGAAGTTTCCATATTGGAATGACTTCTAGCACAATACTTAATCATAGACAGAGCTGGCTTTCGAAAGCCAACAGTTCCGAATGAGGAAGACTTAGAATTAGCCTCTAAGTGGTGAGTGAGTGATTAATTGTTAAGTTTGAGGCATACTATGAAACACAGAGAAAGATAAAAATGCTCCTTTGGTTGGGGAGCCCTACCTCATTTTGGCAGCAAGATTAATTCATCCAAAAATCATTTATTAAGCACCTACTATGTATTAGACACTAGGTGAGGCACTGAAGACAGAAAGAACAAAAACAAATTAAAAGTATTTTACATTCCGTCAGGGAGGAGGGAAGCATATAAACAAAAATAAATAAATAAATACAAGATCAATATATAACTTCTGGGGCAGGTTGCTAGCAATTGGAGAGATCAAGATAGGCTCCCTGATATAAAAGGCTGCATGAGTTGAACATTGAAGGAAATGGGAAATTCTATGAATATACAAATAAACATACTCCTAGTTAGGTGCACATATATTTGTCTATATATATATATATATATATATATATATATATATATATATATATATATATATATATACACATATAAATATATGCACATGTGTATACATATATAAAACAGCCCTTCAGAGAATGTGCTTTGTTTGACTATGCATATTTATTATAAGAGAATTATCATCTTTTTTTCTGTGGGTTAAAGGATCTTATGGAGAAAAAATAGATTTCTGTCCATTTTTTTTTTAGTAGAGATATAGGAGTAGTCTATAGATATGAAATATTGCATGCATTTTCAGATTGGGTCACTGCATTTTTAGTTTTGCTTAATTGGGAGTAATCTGTAAATGTATACAGTATTAAGATAAAAGTTCAATAAAATTTTTGAGAGAATCAGAGAGAGAGAGACAGAGAGAGAGAGAGAGAGAGAGAGAAAGAGAGAGAGAGAGGGGATAAATGAGAAATGTATTGTGAAGGTAGAATTGACAGGATTTGGCAACTGATTGGATCTGAGGTAAGAGAAATAAGAGCTAGGATGGCTTTGAGGTTATGAACCCAAATAACTAGAAGAATTGTGGTACCTGAAGTAAAAATAGGAAAGTTGGGAAAAGAACACAAGGAAAAAAAAGATAATGAGTTCTTTTTGGAACTTAATCATTTTGAGATGCCTACGGAGCATCCATTTGGATATGTTTAATAGCAGTTAGTGATGTGGGAATGGAGTTCAGAAGAGAGACTAGCACTAGATACAACCATGAGACCTGCTTAGATCATTAAGAAAGAGAGTACAGAAAAGAAAAGCATGTCCAGGGCATAATCTCAGGGTACACTCAAATATATGGAGTTGGAGAAGAATTTCTTCTGTGAAGTTTGGATTCAGTCAAAGGCCACACCTGAGGACCTAGAGGACTACATGTAGTCTTGAGATCACAGGTTCCCTACCCCTGATCTAGAGACTCAGTTTTCCACTGGAATAAATTCTTTGAACTTCTGTTAGTGCCTAGCCAAGAAAGTTCTCTCCCTGAAGGTAATCCCAGACCTGTTTGTAGTGCCAACGCAATATCTCCAGTGCCTATGGCAGCTATGAATATCCTGGTGCAATTCTGAATCACAAAATACAGCACTCTCCACATGGAAGACAAAATCAAAACATTTATTCAGACACCAGAAAGCCAAATCTGTAATAGAAACAAAGAAATCTGTACACAATAACAATGTGGAGGACATCACCAACCCCAAGGCTTCCTACAAAGCAGCTCCATTAAACAAAATACAAGCCAGCTCTCTCCCTCACGCTAGCCAGCAGCCTGCTTGTCTGCAGCCTTCCTACATCTGACTAGACTGACCAATTTCCTCTCAGCTGTGCTCTAACTCTGCCTCTTCCTGTTTCACCTGTTCAGCAAACTCCTCCCACCACAGGCCCCAAGTGAATCAAACTTCCACGTGACCCAGGTGGGTCACATGGACCTATTAATGAATGGGAAAGATCTTCCCATTTAAATTACCGTTACACTCTTTTTCCTAAACTCCTCACACAGCACAGCAGATTCTGATTTGCTTGGAAGTATGCTGGTGATACCCTAATCTGTCCCAAGACAAGTAAAATTACTGGCAAACTTTAGGAATTTCTCTGCTGCCCTCTAGGAGTCATTAATGTAACCGGGGACTCTGAAGAATTGCAGAAAGAGACAATGTAAGTTCTTCTCTGTGGAGGGGAAAATTGGAGGGGAGGGGGAAGATAAGGAAATGAAAGGTACTGTGCTGCTGAAAGGTACTGTGCTGCTGAGTTCTTTCATCCTCCAACCCTGTGTCATTGTTAATAACTCAAAGTCATAACTCCCGTTTATTCAGCACTTAAGGTTTACAACAGACTTCCAGAGAAGTGGAAAAAGTATTATTACTCCTATTTAACAGATGAGGAAAATGAGGCTCAAAAAGTTTAGGCGACTTGCTTGGAGATCATATAGCTTATAGGTACCAGTACTGGGTTTCTGATCAGGCCTAGAGTCAAAAGACTTGGGTTCAAGGCCCAGCACTGGTACTTAAGAGCTGGTTAAGTATTCTTATCACCCAGTGTAGCCCAAGTACAACAAAACTCCTATGGGGTCAAAAAGTCTAACAATGTTTCTGAAGCCCACCTTGATTCTAGGGCCCTAATATTACTCAGAGTGGAGATTTTCCATGTCCTAATTGATAGTAATTGAATAGGATTGGTAGCACATGGCAACCCTATGTAAAGGGATATATTCATTGAAAACATTTATTGGTCAAAGGACTTATTTAGGTTATGTTCTCCTCATGTGGAGATAATAGCACACAGTGGTCCAAACATGAGAGAGTCGAGGTCACAATATTTACTTGCTTAGAGGGCAAATTTCAACCTGAGAAATGAAGCAATGATGGAGGAATTCATACAAAAATTCGAATTTTCCTAAAGTCCAGCTGTGACAATTACATAGGTAAACATGGCATATTTAATGGAGTTTAAAAATATGCTTTCTAAAACTTCATTTCCAAGTCTGAGAGTACACAGATTATTTGAACATGAAAATTTGTACCTTTGTACTCCCTTCTATTTACAAGTATGATTTTTTTATTGTTTGTTATGTATTAAACTTTTGAAGATCCATGTATTTTATAAAAGCTTTTATTAAAAATCCCAACTTTTGGATGGCTATCCAAATTGAATCTGAACCCTGGAACATCTGAGCTGTAAGATGAGTTATTTTCACACAATCTTGTTGAATATAAAGGTCATTCTTTCCTGTAGACCTCAATTCTAGTGAAATGCTAAGGAATCATTCTTTAATTATCTTGGAGTTGGCTTGCCACAAGGAAAAAGCTTAGGAAATTAAAGAATAAGTGGAAAAGAAAAGAGTTGGGGAGTGAGTAAGAAAAGATGAGAAAAAGGGAAAGATGAAGATAGAGCACTCAGCAGGGAACATGAGAAGATAAGGGCCAACAGGAAAAAAAAACAAAAACAGGATAAAGAAATAAGTCCTATTATGTTTGGAGAGACAATCTCTCTTGATTCCTATGATTCCAGAGGTCAAATTTAAGGGGAAGGGAGGAAGAGGGAGTTGGGAAAAGGATGTCTGGGATTTTTTCTACCATTTATAATATTCTTTCTGTCTCTGTCTCTTTCCCTCTATCTCTCTCCAAATGAAACCTTTGATTGAAGCAAATTATTCACAATCCCCTGCAGTATCTGCTGGAGCTCTTTAAGCACAAGAGGAGGAAGGTCATAGGCTGCTAACTAAGTAAGCTATGGATCAGTTTTTTTTTGGTGTATAACTTACTGTTGCAATATGACTTTGCCCTTGACTCAAACTTAATCTCTTAAAAGTGTTGAACGTGTAGAATCTCAGTTGGCCAGGACCTCAAGAGTCATTCAACCCTACTCATACTGAAAGAGAATCCCCTTGACAATATCCTCAACAAATGGTCATCCAAATCAAGTACCAGATGTTCAGGAGGACTACCACCTCTGGTACAAGGACTTGCTAATAATCCCTTTTTTAGGGGCTATTCATCCACCTTTGGTGTGATTCACCCAATTCTGAATCTCTAAGCACTTTTAGCATGTGCAGTGGTCACATCTCTGTAAATCATCTCTAGAAATGATAAATCAGGTTGAGGACCTTAAAACTGTCAGGGAATTAGGGGGATGTCTACCCTGATCATGTTGAAGACTTCTTTCCTGGCAGAATTAGAAGATGAGAACAATTTGTTCCAATGGCTATGAAGGCAGCTGATGCAGGTGCAATGGCAAGCATAAAGCTTTATCCAGCATTGAAGACACCAAGGTCATCTTCTGCATCCTGGTCCGTGCTAGTCATCTTGATTTCTGTCTTGCCATTAGACTTTGATGACTCAGGAAGAGTGATACAACTCTGTATAACTCTGCCTCACTTGAATTTAATTCATACACAAGTTAAGACATCACCTATGGTATTACTGGTCCCCTTCAAAAATGAAGGACAAACAGCAAACATCAGGTGAAAGGAAACTTGACAGTTGCCAAAGCAGTCCATTTCACTTTGATATAGGTCCAAGAGTTAAGAAGTTGACTTGTTACTGTTTCTTCCCTAGCTTACTTTCAAAATAGTTCCCTTTTTAGTTTCTAAGCATTCTCCTTAGTTCTGCCTTCTGAGGCCAAGAAACTGAATTCTAATTGCTCTTTTTCCCTGACAGCTTTCAAATACTGAATGTCAGTTATCACTCCTCATATACTTCATAGCATGATAATAATCTTAGCTAACATTGTCATAGTACTACTATGTGCCAGGCATTATGCTAAGCACTGAACGAACTATGATCTCAATTGATCCTCACAACAACCCTGCGAGGTAGATGCTGTCTATTATTATTCCCCTTTCACAGATAAGGAGATTGAATCAAACAGAAGTTGTAATTTCCCCAGGGTCACATAGATTATAAGAGTCTGAGGATATTTACACTAAGAGCTTCCTGATTCCAGTCTCAATGCTCTATCCATGCACCACCTGGTCACTTTCATGAACTCCAAGTCCTCTGCAATACCAATTTCCCACCCCTGGACAATCAAGTGTCTCAGTGTTCTTCCTAGATGTAATATACAAAACTCAATACAGCTCTTCAAATATTAAGGAGAATACAGTAGATCATTCGCCTGTATATTCTGAACACTCCTTCCTTAAAGCAGTTTAAGATTCCATTAACTTTTTTGGTGTTTGGGTCATGTTTTTGATGCATAGTGAATTATTGTGGAGTAACTTGGTTCCTTACCTTATAGAAGACTTCCTCCTGGTCATACTCTTGTGGAGATGCAGGTGGGAGAATACTCAGTAAATCAAGTAATCAATTTAATCCCTCAATCTCTGCCTTTCTGAGTTTCCACGTCTGAAAATGGGAATAATAGTAACTACCTTGTGGGGTGATTATGAAGATCAGATGAGATCACATGTAAAGCAGTTTATAAATACTAGCTGTGATCAAATACCTGGTCTTATTCAGGTAAAGGATGAAGTGCTGAGGTTGTCATTACAGAAATGACACCTGCCAAACCCTTAAAGAGCTTACTCCCTATGAAACAATATGGACCATGTCCCAATACCACAAATATTTATTAAGTGCCTACTATGAACCAGGCACGATGCTAGTCTTGGGCGTTCAAATTAAAAAAGAAAGACATTCCTTGCCCTCAATTAACTTACGATCTTAAGGGGGTAGATAATACGTGAAAGGGGAGATAGAGTGCCAGAGCATAGCAGATGATGGCAGAGTGTAAATTAAACAGAGAAGCTGGTGATAAATAAAGAAATGCCTAGTGTTTTGAGTCCCTTATAAAAGGAGGTTATGGGAGAAGGGTTTTGGTAGGATTTTTTTGGGGGGGAGGTTTTCCTCTGTCCTCTAGCCCTCCAATCAGAGGCAGAGATAACTGAGGAGGTTTGAGGGCAAAACTGATCTCTATGAATATGAGTTTCTAAACAATAAGATTATCTGATGAGTCTCTCCTTGGCAGGGTATAATGAAGATGATGATGATGGAGTGAAAACCAAACTGAGCAGCTGATGGCAAATAAAATGTGTTCATAGAAGTGGCAATATGTTCACAGATAATCATAAAATGAATACATATATATATTTACATGTGTATACATATAATACATATGCAGATAATTGAAAAAAGAGTATAAGTGAATACAGTGTATATGGAACAACATGTAGGCTAATTTGGTAGGAGTATAGATCCTTTGAGGGGAAATAATATGTAATCAGACTAGAATAATAGTTTGGAGGGATTAAGGTGCCAAATAGAGGAGTTTGAACTTTGCTTTGTAACATTGTGAAGAGCTTTAAATGCCAAATAGAGGCCTTTATACTTTATTCTTCGGGCAATGGAAAGTCACAGAAATTTCTTAAGCCAAGGAGGAACATGGTCAACTCTTCACTCTAGGTATATTAATTTGGCAGTTGTTCATAGGATGAATCAAAGAAGGAAGAGACAAAATGTAAATAACCCAATTAGGATATTACTGCAATAGTCCTCAAGACTTGATGAGGGCCTGGAAAAGGATGGTTGTGCTCTAAGTAGAGAGAAGTGTTGCAAAAGGTATTGAGCATATAGAACTGGTGAATTTTAGCAATGGATTGGCTATGGGGGCAGGGGTGAGGTGAGGAAGATAGGGGAAGAGTTAAGGTTAATTCCTAGGTTCCCAACCTAAATAAATTAGAAGAAATATAAAAGTTAAGAAGAAGATTAAGTTTAAGGGTAAAGATGAGTTCTCTGTAGAATATGTTGATCTTGACATGTCTATGAAACATCTAGGTAGAGATGTCACACAAGCCATTGGAGAAGCAAGACTTAAATGTAGGAGGGATAAAAAGGCTGGATATATAGATCTGAGTCAGCAAAGTGGCACATTACATAGGTTACTTGACTTAAGAGTTGAGAAGATCAAGGTTTGAATCCTGACTCAGAAACTTACTAGCTGTGTGACCCTGGACAAAATATTTAATTCTCTTTGTCTCAGTTGCCTACAAATGAGGACCTACCTCCCAGGGTATTATGAGGTTCAAATGAGGTAACATGAAAAAACATTAGTGCTCTATATGAAAGCTAGCTACTATCATTGTCATCATCATTATTTGGTCTTATCTGTAGGGCATCTGCAGAGAGATATTAGTTGAATATATGGGAGCTATTGAGATGACTGAGAAAAATTAGAGAGATAAGACAGAAGGAACCAGGATAGGATCATATAAAGACAGAATGGAAACATGAACAATAAACATGCAAAGAAAACTGAGGAGAATGGAACTCAGAGAAGGAAAGAGAACTGACAGCAATCAATAAACATTTGTCATTATTTATTATGCTTTGTAAATGCTGAGGATACAAAAAGAAGCAAAAGACATTCCCTCTTCTCACAAAGTTTACTGTCTCATGGGGGAGACAACATGCAAACAATAATGTACAAAGCAAACTACATTCAGAATGTGAAATAAAAAGCAAAGAATATTTAGAAGGAGGGGTTAGTCAACACTATCAAAAACTGCTAGGAGATAAAGAAAGTTGAAGAGTAAGGAAAGGACGTTGGATTTTTCAATAAAAGGATCAGTGTTGACCTAGGAAGGAGCAATCTCAGTCAACTTGTGGACCCTCTTCTTCATCCATACTGTTTCATTTTATAATATCATTATTTTAATTATCTTCTCTATGCAGATGATTCTCAGATCTACTTATGGATCTTGTTTACCTCTCCAGACCTCCAGTTTTGCATCTCCATTGCTTATTAGAAATCTTGAACTGGATAGTCTCATAGATGTCTTAAACTCAACACGTCCTAAACAGAATTTAGATCTTCCCTCCCCTCTTCCTAATTTTCCCCAATATTGTCGAGGGTGCCACCATCCTCCCAGTCACCCTCACTCAAAACCTAAGTGGAATCTTCACTCTTTCAACCCCATAACCCATTGCCAATCAGTTAAGTCCTATCATCTCTATGTTTGTAACATCTCTCATGTACACCTTTTCTCCCTCTCTTGAGACTGAAACCGCCCTGGGACAAGCCTTCATCATCTCACACCCAGACTATTGTGATAATCTTCTGTTGGTTTCTTTGACTCAAGTTTCTCCCCACTCCAATGCATTTATTGCTCATTTGTCAAATTAATCTTCCTAAAATGCAAGTCTTACCACACCACCCCCAATTCAATAAACTCTAGTGGCTCCCTGTTACCTAGAGGATTGAATATAACATGCTATTTGGTCCTTGAAGTCTTTTGTAACTTTACAGGAGCCTTCCTACCCCTCCGGTCTTCTTACACCTTAGTCTCCTCCATGAACTCTACAATCCAGAGATATTGGTCTTCTGGTTCCGGACATGCCTGGAATGCTCTTCCTCCTCATCTCCCATTTGCTAGCTTCCCTGGCTTCTTTCATGTCGCAGTTGATCTCTCCTTATGCAAAAAACCTTTCCTAGTCCTCCTTAACTAGACTACCTTCCCCCTGAGATCTCCCGTAATTTATCTTGCATATAACTGATTTGTACATACTCGTTTGCCTGTTGCTTCCCCCACTGGACTGTCAGCCCTTCGAGGACAGGGATTATAATTTGTCTTTGAATCCCTAGTGCTTATCACAGTATCTACAGTATCAAAGGTGCTTCATAAATGCTTGTTTACTGCCTGACAGAAAGCAGATTGCATGGGTTAAGAAGTGACTGTGAAGTGAGAAAGTAAAAACTCCAAATATAGACAGCTATTTCTAGGATGTTGAATATGGAATAAAAGAAAAATAAAAATTGAAAGCTTGAGGACATAGAAGGATCAAGTGAAGGTATTTTTAAGTGTATAAGAACATCTGGACATGCTTTTAGCCAACAGAAAAGGACCCAGTGGATAAGGGAAGGTTGAAAAATAGGTTAGCATTCTCTGAGTCTGGTTCAGGAGATTGAACAGCTGAGTTTGGTTTAGAAAACTTTTTGGTATGAGGTCTCCCCCTAGGATCAATCTATCTATCACAAGCATCCCTGAAGTACTGTTATGTGCCAGGGACCGTGCTAAGTACTGGGGATAAAAATACAAAGAAAGGAGCAATCCTTACTCACAAAAAGCTTACATTCTAATTAGAAGAGAATAAAATTACATATATATATATATATGAATATCATGAGAACTCTTAACATTGTTTTTGTCATGGATGCCTTTCATAATCTGGCTCAATTTGAGCTCCTTCTTAGAATATAAATATATATGTATTATATATAATACATATATATTTTAAACAATTGAAGAAAATGTTAAATTTCAGTTAAAGGTTAAAAAAAATTATGTATACACACATGTGTGCATATGTGTGTATATACATATATGTGTGTGCATGTTATCCATGTTCCAGGAGCCCAAATGTGGATGGGAAATGTATTTATACAGATGTATATATGTATGTGTATACATACATATCCATTTGATCACATCTATAACCTGGATGAGATATATATGTATCAAATCCATGTATGAGTATGCCTGTATGGTATGTATATACATACACGTGTATGCACATGTATATGCATATTGTGTATGTGCATATATGTACCTATCTACATACATGTGCATGTGTTCCGGGAGCCCAAATGGGTAGGGAATAGATTTACACACACGTATATGTGTATATATGTGTATGTACACAATAAACATAACACACATATAACATGGATGAGATATATGTGTACACACATATGCATCTATCCATCCCATTTGTGGTATATGTATGTATTCACATACATACATATATAATTTATGATTTTATGTATACATAGATTGCATGCATGAGAGTATGTGTACATAATATACATATGTACCTCCAGGTTATATGTGTGTTTGTTTTTGTGTTTATATATGTATATTATATATAATATGTGTGTGTATGTATAGATATATACACACATTGCATGTATGAGTGTGTGTGTGTGAATGTGTATTTCCTGTCCATGTTCAGTGTTCATGTTCTTCTGAAAAAAAATCCATACATTCCTTGGGGAATCTGTGGACTCTAGGTTAAGAACCTTTGGTTGGAAACTAAACCTTGGATTTCACTTGTGTATGGAACTTACAGGGGAGGAAAATTCCTCTATTAATCCAGGTTAGCACCTACTTTGAAATCTATACTCTTAGAGAGTTGTCTAGAGTGCTGAGAGATGAGCTTACCAAGATCACACTGTCAATTTGTCATTTGAATTAACAAGTATTTATTAAATGCCCATTATATGCCAGGCACAATGCTACACTGTGGGGAGATGAGTATAAAGCATGAAGCAATCTATGAACTTACCTTCTAATGAGGGAGACAACAAGTACATATAAAATGATGCAGTATAAGTGTAAACTTAAGGCAGGTCTTGAATCCAGGTTTTTCCAGACAGCCATTTATCTACTATACCACATTGCCTCTTATAAGCACATACAGAATAAATGAAAGAGAATAAATTTTTTAAAAAGGTTAAATACAAGGGAATTTAGGAAGGAGACTACCAGCATTTGGAGGAATCAGGAAAGGTTCAGTAGAGAAGGTGGGGCTTCAGCTAGTTCTTGATGGAAGAGAGAGGTGTTCTCTTCCTTGACAAGAGTGAGGAGGAAGTGCAGTCTGGGCATGGAGGATGACCAGTGGAGGGGACACACACACACACACACACACACACACACACACACACACACACACATACACATATGCACACACATGAGGAGATCGAGATGAACTGTTATGGATGAGGAAAGGAGAGTTTGACTAGATCACAGAATGTAGGAGGTAATTAGACAATCATTAATTAATTAAGTATTAATTAATTAAGCCCCTATCAAATGTGCAGTATTGTGCTTGGTAGTGGTGCCTTTTTTTTTTAATACAGTTTCTCCAACAAGGAGATCACATCTACAGGGAAGATAAGATGGAAACAAATGACTATAATAAAATTAGAATGTGATAAGGCCATCAGAGAACAAAATACTATGAAAGCAGTAAGAGAAGAATAATGCCTATGCTGGAAAATAAGGGAAAACCTCTAAGAGGAGATAGCTTTTGAGTTGGTCCTGAAGAATGCAAAGTATTTCAATAGGTTGAGATGCTTACTAAATAAATGCTAAATTTCCTGCAGAAAACTGTCCTCCATAATCTTACTCAGTTTACATTTTCCCATTTTAGCTTTTAATACTAGCCTTATATAGGCAGTGAAGTGATGCAGTGGATTATGTACTGGACTTGGAATCAAGAAAACTTATCTTCATGAGTTCGAATCCAGCCTCAGACACTTACTAGCTATGTGACACTGGTCAAGTCACTTAACCCTGTTTGCCTCAGTTTTCTCATCTGTAAAATGAGCTGGAGAAGGCAATGGCAAACCATTCCAGTATCTTTGGCAAGAAAACCCTAAATAGGATCATGAAGGGTCAGATATGACAGAAAAATAAACATTAGCCTTATACAGACTACTATCCAAACTGGACAATGGAATGCTTAATTCCCTCTGTGACTCTGTATCTGAGTTTATATCATCTATTCCTGAGACTATACTGCCACACACACACACACACACACACACACACACACACACACATCACTACTACTTCCCCGTCACTTCCACTAGCATTATCACTTCCCATGTTGTAAGGGCACCATGAAAGGTTTTTGAGTAGTGTTATGAAATGGTCAGCATTGGCAAGATGAATTAGGCACTGGTGAATAACATGGATTAGCATGTGGAGAGACTTCAGGTAAGGATACCAGTACAAGATTATTTCAATAATGACAAGGATCTGAATCAGGCTGATTACAGGGGAAGGGACAGATGTAAGAGATATTACAAAGGCAGAATCAGCAGGACTTGGCAATGGATACCCATTGAGTCATTTGGCTTCTCTGTCCTCAGTTTTCCAATCCATAAAACTGAGGTGATTCTCTTGGCTTTTACATGGACGACATCATAAACAGCAGAAGGAATCTCACATCTGAAATGGCAAGATAGTAATCTATCATAGCATTGAGAACTAGAGTGATAGGGACAGAACCCATCACATAGTAGAATTAGTTCTTGAGAAGGAAAACAAGGTGCTTAGCCTTGATTTACTTTTAGGTAAAGGGAAAACAGCAGCACAGCAGCAAGTACTGGAAAAACAGGCAAGTACCTGGGGACTCCTCTGGCCAGAAAGGATGGAGATCTGGTACATGGAAAGGAATGCTAGATTTGGTATCAAAGATATCAGTTCTACTCCTGAGTCTTCCACTTACTAGTTTTATGACCTTGGATAAGTTAGTTAACATGGACCTGGGACCAAGTTTCCTCATCTATCAAATCAGGAGGTTGAGGAAATGACTGCTAAGCCCCCTCCATCCAACTCTTGATCTTTAATCTTATGAACTTAAAAAATAGGGGAAAAAATAGGCATTCAAGCCTAGGCCCTAAATGAAAATAACGTGACTGTCTCTTCTAGATAAATAGACAGATAGATAGGTAGGTAGGTAGGTAGGTAGAGAGAGAGAGAGAGAGAGAGAGAGAGAGAGAGAGAGAGAGAGAGAGAGAGATAGACAGATAGAAAGAAAGATAATAGACATACACACATGTATACACATACATACACACATGCATGTATGTATATGTGTATATGTATGTATATGTGTGCGTACATATATCTCCTTGAGAAAAGAAACTATTTTTTAAAAATTAGTCTTTGTATCCCAATTCCTTGCATTCTTTGCACATAGTAAATGTTTTATAAATGATTAATTAAACTGAATTCAATTTCAGTAACTCTAGGAAGCAAATAGTCTAATATCTCCCTATCCTCACCCTGCTTCCCTCTCCTCCCCACCCCCAATGAAAGAAACTGTATAAGCAAGAAAGTAGAATTTTCTTGGTTAAAGATTCCCATTGAATAATGGGATGCCATATCAGTATAGATAATGACAGTGTACATTTATATAGTGCTTTAAGTATTACCTAGCATTTTCCTCACAACAATACTGTAAGGTAGGTAGTGCAAGTATTACCCAGTTTTACAGGTGAGGAAACAAACACAGAGAAGTTAAATTCATCCATGGTTAGGGACAGAGCATCAATTTGAATTCAGATGTCCTGGTGACCCTCAAGTAGCCTGAAATATAGTACAAGGCCCCTTTGATGTTCCTCACACAAGAATTCCATCGCCCTACTCCAGGCATTTCATTGGCTTTCCCTCAAGCCTGGAATGCTCTCCCTCCTCATCATCATATCCATTCTTCCCTCAGGTCTCATCTAAAGCTCCTCTTCTCCAAAAAGCCTTTACCTATCACCCTTAATCTTAATGCCTTCCCTTTGAGATTACCTCCAATATATCTTGTTCATATTATGTTTATTCCTGCTATCTTCCCCTTTAGACTGTGATCACTTTGAGAGAAGTTTTGTTTCTGTTTTTTAGGAGCTGGTGGGTCTTTGGATTGCCAGGTTTAGCACAGGTGCTTAATAAATGCTTGTGGACTGCCAGATTTAGCATGCTTTTTGACCAGCTGACCCCACTCCACATTGTTTTTTTTAGAGGAGATGAAATCAAAATAGGGGAAACTGAAATAGAGGGAGAGAGGAGAATCTGGAGAGGTAAAATGTCACTTGAACAACATCTGATAGGGGAAACTAGCACTGAAATTCTAGTTCTCTGTTTTCCTTCTTTCCCCTCCTTTCCTAGTAGCCACCATTTTAGAAATGGGAAAGGCATAATTTATTACTTAGAGTGGGATATGCAAGGGCATTCTTCCTCAGGGAAAGAGGCAAGGGTTTTGTTGTGTTTTGTTGAGACTTGAACTCATGTCCACACCCTTTACCTCTCCACTACATCCGAGAGTAAGAATTGGCACATCT
Organism: Bettongia penicillata ogilbyi; assembly: GCA_023548195.1. NCBI lineage: Eukaryota > Metazoa > Chordata > Mammalia > Diprotodontia > Potoroidae > Bettongia > Bettongia penicillata. Next base: position 5,978,667 of record JAJHZJ010000318.1, on the reverse strand, counting down.
GAAGGATGCCTGAAGAAAAAGAGATAATACCTCTGAGAATATGGCCAAAAAGAGTGGAGGGGTTAAGTGAGGGTGGGGAAAAATCAATCACTTTTCTCTGGGCCTTAAAGAAAGGGTCAGATCAGCTTCTAAATGGTATCTGCATTTTAATCATACATCATCCCAGCAATATAAGTGGTTACAGCATAAAATCCACAGGGTTGAGGGATATTGGTTGGGTTTTTTTTTTGTTTTGTTTTGTTTTGTTTTATTATAAAATACAGAGTACAAGGGTTATAAACACACAATACAGATTATCAGACTATAAAAAGGCATAACAATACAGTATGATTCATTGCTGGCATGGGCACAATATTTTGCTGGAAGATTAAAGACTATGCGACTTAAATAACTTTTATTGTAACACTTTCAACAGATCTCCTAACAGGGAAAACAAACTGGTTCTGCCTAGTGATATGACTGGTTAGCAGGACCCAATGAAATTCCCAAGAGGGCCATCTATCTCTCAGTTCTAACTGAGGTGGTTCCATTGTGGTGAGTGTGCTGCTATCCTACCCAGCACATTCTGGGTTGAGTGATAATATACCAGTCTCATAGGATGTGCTATCGTTTGGCTAAATATAGCATGTGTCCTCAAAATAATGTGGCTGATGATGAGTAATAGTTATTCCTGTGCCTCCTCCCAGTCTCTTACATAGGCTCCTTTGGATTGGGTCCAGGAGTTAATTTGTGGTAATCTGGTCCCAAAATAAATAACTTTTGTCTTTATACAGCGCCTTGAGTTTCACAAGGAACAATATGCAGCTCTGACAATGAGAGCCCTGCATATAACCAAGGGGGGAATTGGGCCCGGGCGCATCTACAATTCAAATGCCATGATGAGGGCTGAAGCAATCAATCTGTCCTCAGACGACAACGACCCTGCTCTGCTGTATTCAAGCTGAGCTGGAGGTAGGACTTGCCATACTGTACCCCAAAGAAGATCTGGAAGCAGTGACAAGTGGACAATTTTGATTTTCTTCCTTCTCAGGCTCAGTAACAAAGGCTATTGGCAGAGGCTTTCCACCAAAATAGAGATGCTCCAGCTTCATGAAGTGGTGGGTACACCGCCTGTTTTCTGTCAGCCCGGATTGTGCAGGGCAAAAGCTTAGCCCCTAAGATTTGCTGGCAGCCTCCTGCTCTTTGTTCTTCAGAATGTGAAAATAGTGTAAATAGCAGCATCTGCAATTGCTCCTGCTGCTCTGACTGCCAGCCAAATGCTTTTTTTCCCCCTTCTCTTGGAGAACAGTCCACATGCTGCACATAGGAATGGACGAGAGAGGAATTACATACAGTGAAAACCTCAGGAGTGCCATGAAGAATACAGGTCTAATACAGGTCTTCAGATGGGGAGGCAGAGAGAGAGCTTTGGGGTTCGACTATTCCCCAATGAAATTAAAAACTCCATTTACCACATCATGTATGTTTATGGGATTTATGGAATAAAAATTTACAAAAGGTACTTTTCTTCACTCCACCCACCCCCATGCAAAGTTGAACCTCATTTCTTTCTGGATTTACTAACATTGGGGGAAATTTATGATTTGGACAAGAAAAGAAATTATAATTCTAACTTATATCTCTGACCCCACTGAATGGAGACCTGAACAGAATATTAGTTCTAGGGATTCTACTTTTGAATCAAACCAAAGGGAACTAACCATTTTGTCAAAAATCCTTCTATCTGACTGGACAATTTTCAGTTTTTTTCTTAGATGGTGAGGTTCTTTTTTTTTTTCTATGTATTTTCCTGCTGTGTTTCTTTTAACTGACAAAAGCAGAGACCTCCAGGGTGACTTTCCCAAATCTAAGGGCTTTTTTTTTTTTTTTTTGTATTTTGTTTTTAAACCCCTGGCTGAGTGGCAGATGTCATTAGTCTGTGGGTTAAGATTACCCTAAAGTTCTCATAGGATTCAGCAAACAGATGCTAGTACTATCATCCTGGGTTTAGAACTAGCTTGTCACAGGCTTAGAGAATATATATGAATGTCACTTCCATGTTATGCTGTGTCTCACTCAGCTACTTTAACATAAAAACATAAGGGTCCCAACTACAAGTCTCAATTACATTTATCTCCTTTTTTTTTAATTTGTATTTCTCTAACACATGCCAACCCCTAGGACATAAAATGCTTGGCTCTGAGGAACAGACTTATACAGCTGCACTGTAATTGTATTTAAAAAAAACACAACACTAATAACTCTTCAGTGCATTCAAAACTCTGTGTATTACAGGAGCATGTGTGTACAGAATGGCTATTCTGTTCAGTGGTAGTTAAAGGTTAAAACTGACATGCATCTTAAATGTTATATGACTAACACAAGCAGGGGATTTTTCCAAGCTAATGTAAATGATATTCTTATAAAATGCAGTTAAGTGAATACAGGGTATTTTGTTAAGTTTCTCTCTCTCTCTCTCTCTCTCTCTCTCTCTCTCTCTCTCTCTCTCTCTCTCTCTCTCTCTCTCTCTCTCTCTCTCCTGTAGTTCTGTATAATTTAACCACATTATTACCATCCTAAGGAAATATGGGTTGGAGTTTTTTATTGCCATTACTGGGTAGGGATGGAAAATTGGAAATTATATTGGAAGTGCTTTTCCCCTTAATTACCAAAAAACTGAGCCACTTATCAAACTTAAGATTTTATTCACTAAATAGACATGGAATTTGGGTAGAGGGAAGATGGAGAATTCTGACAGAAATGTTTAGAAAGTTTCTTCTACATAAACAACAACTCTGACCCATAGAAAGAATTATAAAATCATAGAATTATTCCCTTTGACCAACCTCCAATGCTACATCTTCCTCCCTTTCTGACAGAGATCCCACTGAGAAAATCACTCTAAATCAGTGTAATTCTTTCATGAAAGGAAATAAATTTACAGATCAAAACTGGCATTATTACACCTGAAAGACTAATGAAATAATGCCCTATTTGATTTACTCCCTTCACCCAATAAGGAAAGATTTTTCTGCTCTCACATAATGATAAGACCATGAGAACTTTTTCAGGTAATTTAACATATCACAATCATGTTTCATTACCAGAGAACACTGTCATTTGAGATCCTTCTCGTGAGTGAGTTGTAAAATGGGGAATTCTTTTGTAGCCTAGAACTTGGCAAATCCCAAATAACTTTCCTTCCATGCTGGGTATTAGTTGTAGAAAACATATATCAACTCATAATCTCATGTACTAAAAACATCAGAGAAGACATAAGAAAAAATAGCTTTAATAAGTAGGCAGTAGACCTAAAATAAGTTAATATACTTTTTATACATATTACCATTTTACTATCTGCCTCTGTACCTTATGTCTTGCACTTCTGTCAAGAGGTTGTTAACATCCTTCAACAGAAGGATTTTAGAAGCAGTTGTTCATTGCATCGATCAGAGTTCTTAAGTCTTTCAAATTTGTTTTAGTTTACAATGACATTGTCTTTTTATAAATTATTCTCTTTATTGTGCTCACCTTACTGTGCTTCATTTCAAAATACGGATTCCTCTGAATCTGTTATGACACAATAATATTCCATTACACTTTTATATAATATATATGTATACACAAAATATATTCATCCATTTCCCAAATGTCTAAAAAGCAATCTAAGACACCTTTTTTGTAGTATAGTATTGTTTTACTATATTTTCTTTTTCCCCTATTTTTAATTCCTTCCTCAGAATCAGAAATTTGTTTTGTGTCTTTTTTTTCTCCCTAGTATTATCCTCTTTCCCTGGTATTATGCTTCCTCTTAATCATTGTCCCCTGCCCCTCATGACCACTTATTTCCCTAATCAGTTTGACATATTTTTATAGCAAATGCTGTGTGTATGTTTGTTCAACTTTCTTTTGTCAGTTTTAAATAAGAATGAAATTGATTGGATGCCAATTTCCCTACATCCCTCCCTTTACCCTTCCTTATATATTCTTCTACTTCATTAGAGGTCAATTTTTTACTCAGTTATGAAGATTAACTTATTCTAGGATTTAAGCCTATCTTTTTCGACTTTTAGAATATTGTATTCCAAGATCTACTTTCATTTAACATAGAAGTTGCCAGGTCTTGTGTGATTCTACTTGCGATTCTTTGCTACTTACGCTTGAATTCCTTTTTGGATAGATGCATGCCTTATTTTTACTTTGATGTTGGAATTCTTGATTTTGGCTTCTTCAACTTTTCCATTTGGGATTCCTTTCTCTATTTTTGCCCTCTGGTTCTAATTTGAGCAATTTTTATTTATGATTTCTAAAATCAATAATGTCCATTTTTTAAATCTTGGTGTTCAAGTAGTCTAGTAATTCTCAAGTAACCTCTCAACCTCTTTTCTTCCAATATTTCAATCTTTTGGTTTTTTTCTAATATTTCTTGCTGTCTCATGGAGTCATTGATTTGTATCTGATCTAATGTAGTCTTTAGGGAGTCAATTGCTTGGGTAAGATTTATCACTTTCTCTTTTAAGTGACTTATTCCTCTTCCAGTTGTTTTCTCTAGAAATTTAATGTCATTCACTTTTTTTAAATCTCAGTCTTCATTTCCTTTAGGTATTCATGCAAGCCTTGAGGAAAATCTTGTTTTTTCTTTGTATCTCTGCTTTCAATTATTGCAAATGTCTCTTATTTTTGTGGAGATCTCTGGATTTGTAGAATTTTTTTTATTATGATCATTGTTTTCTTAAATGTACCTGTCTTTCCAGTTTCAGTTCCTGAAGTGGCATTTTCTGCAAGGGCCAGGTTCCAACTACTATATTTTTGGCTGTGATTGTCAGCCCTCCTTGGTCTTTTTCTGGTTCCCCTGGGTTCTTGAGCTGACCTCTACCTCCCACAATTTGTCCTCCCCTCTCCAGACCTTAGATACTTTGATATTTGTAGCCCTCCACCTTCAACTAGTTAATTCTACCCCAAACTTCTATTTTGAGGAAGTACCCAGACCATTCATGCTCACTCCACTCCTCTTCAAACTTTGTGCCTCAGTTTTTTTTTTTATTTCTATACCATGCCCCACCCCCTCTAATCTATTCTCCCCATCTTTGTTTCCTTTTTTTATGGCATTTTCCTACATTAGAATATTCCTCCATTTCCTTTCAAGAGGGAAGTGAACATATTTCTTTTTCTTGTATTTATATTCCTAGTATTTACCACAGTGCCTGGCAACTAGTAAGTGTTTAGAACAGACTTCTTGATCTGATTTAATTCAGGAGGTCTTATTGAACGTTAGAACAGAATGTTCAGAACTCAAAGTCCCTGAATCTGGGCTGTCCCAAACTATGACCCGTGGCATTGAGATGGTGTGATGGCAAGCAAAATAGGATCTTTTGCTGTTTTCCTTTTAGTATAATCAAGTGCCTCTGAGTGAATCTTGCCTTTATCAACCAAAGTAAAGTACAGAAATAAGGAGTAAAGTACAGAAATAAGATTTCTTTAACTAGAAACAGTATATGTATTTGTATTGTTAATTATTTTAATGTGATTAAAGGTCTTCCCCACCCATTAATGGGCCTGCTCACTAAGGGGAGTTTGATTAGGAAAGGCCCATACCCTTTGTTAAGTTTCTAATAAGTCACTGATTCTCAAGGGTTGTGATGCCCTCTGGCACTAAAAAATGTATAAAAACTCTGAGAGTGAGGTTTTACTTTGGGGGCTTACTGACTACAAGTCTTTTGTTTGGCCAGAGGAGACTTTGAGATGTTGCTAAGGATCCCCAGGCTTTGAAAACCCAGATGTTAGTGCTTCCCTCTTTGGTAACTATGTATGTATGGTTAGACAATTGTCTGTGGATCTATGATGTATGTCAGACACTTAGAAGCCTGTCTGTTGATCTTTGATTTCTCTGTATTTTCTCTGAAGTTCAGGGTGCAGACTTTTTCCCCTGAACTAAGTGAATGATGCACATGCTTGATTAAAGTGATCGTTAACCCCTCAAAATATACCTTTCCTTTTAGAAAAGCAGATCAAAGAACCTGTGATAACAGGCCCCACTGTATATGTCAGGGTGCTTACTGATACAGCAAGCTGTTGCCCATTACCAGTCTTCACAACTTTTAGAGTATCCACCTTGGAGTTTCTGACCATCCTGGGACTTTCTCAAGAGATAATTCTGCTCTTGTTTCCTAGTCCATAGATTGTTACAGACTGCATATATGTCCTCTTTCTGGTCACACTTTGTGGGGAGGCTACCCTGTACTGATGCTGCCTTTTCTTGAAGGTGCCCTCATTCCTATTTTATGTGGGTCTCTGGCTGACTTTCAGTGCAGTTATAGAGTAAAAGATGTCACTCTAGTTTCTTACTACACTTCTTGATCATTATCTGGTCTGGCACAAACATCAAGGTTTTTGCTGGTGTACATAAAAGAGAGCCAGGTAGTCTGCCTTCCATTCAGGTAACCATTTTGGCAGGAAGTTCTCACATACTGTCAATTGTAAAGATAGCCAAAATGACCAAACTGATCATGTCATGGCCAGTTCAGGTTCTGACTTTCTACGTGGTTTTTGTCTAGTGACATATGGAAAAAAACAAAACTCACTGGCCAAAGGAAACCCTTCTCCTCTTCCCTAATTGACTATCATATTTCTTATAAAAATAGTTCTAGTGTTTGTTTGGTTTTTTTCTTTTCTTTTCAAGCTTCCCTCTGAAGAGTTCATTTACCATGAACTCCTTCTTTTCCTCTTTTCTATGAATGAAAACCCCCTTGACATTATCTCCCATCGTCTCATCTATTATTCTAGCCTCTAATACAAAGGACACCTTTTTCACAAAGCATAAGCCCAAACCTTCTCCCTACTCATGACCATGGTCTAGGGATATGTTCAAACAACATATACTATTATATTTTCAGTGTGATTCTTTTCACCTCAGAAATAGACAAATTCTACAAATTAGGGCTTTAGTTATTATGCTAAATTTACAGGCTTAAGAAAGTGATGGAGAAAATGTTTAAAAAAATGCAGATTAAATTCAAATGTGTTGTGAATTTTTAGAGAACTGATTGTAAACATTTAATAGCACATTGTTTACTTGACCTCCCACCTCCCCCTACTTTCTCTTTTAACATGACAAGACTAACATTGCAAAGGGGATACAGCACTTGGGCTGTTCATATCCTACTTTTCTGATATGGCTGACTTTCTCCTTTTTGTTCACTCATTTCCTGAATGATATCACCACTTCTTATCCATACTGATATCTCCAAAATCATTATGCTCACAAATATAGTAATAGTAAAGATAACAATAATAGCTAATATATAGAAAGTGCCTACTATGTGCCAGGCACTATGCTATTATCTCATTTGATCCTGACAACAATTTTGGTAGTTAAGTGCTATTATTATCCCAATTTCACAGATGAGAAAATTGAGGCAAAAAGACATAAAGTGACTTGCCCAGGGTCATACAGCTAATAAGTTCTGACTCTGGATCTGAATTCATATCTCCCACACTCCAGGTCCAATACTCTATCAACTGAACCACATAGTTGCAAAACTGATAACTGTAAGATCAGTATTATGCTATATTTTATCGTATTGTATTATATTGCATTGCACTGTACTACACTATACCGTATTAAATTATATTATGTCATTCTAAACTATATTCTATTCCACTATGTTCTAATCTACTACATTATAGTCTATATCAGTATTATGTGTATCAGTATTATTTCTGCCTATAAAATGCATGTAGAATATCAAATGTCCTAAATAAACTGAGAAAGACAGGCAGAGAGGTAGGAGAAGAGTGAGAGACAGAGAGAAAAGAAAGAGATAGAGGCCATTGTCATCATCATTATGATAAATAGTGTTTATATAGTATTTTAAGATTTGCAAAATTATTTACATGTGTTATCTCATGTGGTTCTCTCAACTACCCTGTGAGAGAGTGCTATTGTTATCCGCATTTTGCAGATGAGGAAATTGAAGGTGAGAGGTTAATTACCTTGTCCAGGGTCTTTCAGCTAAGCTCCTGTAACAGTACTTAACTTCTGGGTCTTCCAGACTCCAAATCCAATACTTGAAACTTACTTTCCTTGTTACAAAGACAGAGGCAGAGGTTTCAAAATGGATTTGAAAAAAGCCTGAAGAAACTGAAGGGAATGGAATACTGAACAGATAGTATTTAATGGAAATGGCAAAAGATAAAATAAAAATGTACCATTTAATGGAAAAGAGATTAGGAAGAAGCTTGGAAGATGAGGTAGTGGGGCCTTAGTGAGCAAGTTTGGGTAAAATAGTTCAGTGACAAGTCTGGGACAACCAAAATAACAGCATCAAGGGGGTTAAGGAAGGGAAAGTAAGAAGAGTGTTAAAGAAGTTGGAAAAGGAGGCAAAAGACAAAATAAATTCATAATGTTGCCCAGAGTCAAGCTCAGCCTATACTTTTATGGGGCTATCTCACAGTATTATAGGATTTTAGAGCTGGCAAAGAGTCTGGAGATCATTTAGTCCAACTACGTCATTTTGGAGGTAAGGAAACCAAGAAGTAGAGATGTTAATTGACATACCAAGGTCACACATGGAGCAAATTGTGATGATATAAGTGACTATTTTAATTTGGCTGATTAATTTAAACAAAGTAGATAAATTCAACCAAAAATGTTCTAAAGAAATTTTATCATGATGAATTATTCCAAATTGCCTGGTTATTTTGTTGTCATGTGTACATGGGTTCAGTTTCTCTAGGGAGTAATGGACATATTGAAGAAATACTGGAGAATTGTGTGTTCCAATTCATGGTTTCAAGATCTTTGGAAATCCAACATATAACACATTCTAATTGTGTTTAGTGAGGTACACAATGGGCACTGGTAATTTTCTCATAATAGAAACAAACTTAAAATAGTTTCACACAAAAGTAATGGAAATAAAGCCACACCACTGCCTACCTGTTGATGATAAATGTGTTATTTTAAAATGTTTCCCTGTACCTTTCTTACATAGCATTTTGAACTTGCAAACATTAGTCATGGCAGTGCTATGAAGTCTAGTCAAAAAGACCTGCCACATGCAGCAGGAGCCAAGAAACATGAATAGGTTGCTGTGTGTGTTTTCTATTCAAGGCTGGTATGTAGAACAATTTGAATCACATTTCAAACTAACATTTCCTTTGTATTTATTTAACTGTATCAATATTTCCTGGCATTAAAATAAAAAATATAAATATTCAGAAATAATTATTTAAATAACGATATTTTGCCTGAAGCATATGGATTAATAAGAGTACCCTGATTTCATGAAGGAAATGTATTATTTTGTTCTCTTTTGATTTGTCAGGATTTACCAAAGAAGAATTGACAAGTTTGTGAATACATTTCTGACCCAGCTCAAGCCCCAGACTTTTCAAGAAACCTTCTAAATTACTACAACACACAGTACTTTTTCCTACAAATCTCATATAATATGTTTATAAAATTAGCAGGATTTTAGAGACCATCTAGGTTAATCTCCACATTCCACAAGTAGAAAAACTAAACCTGAGAGACATTATGTGATCTGCCTGAGGTCACACAAAACAGTAAATGGAAGAAACAGCATTTGAACTGAAGTCCCTGATTCCAAATTCAACTACACCAACTTATCTCTCCTGAACAAACTCATTATCTGGACCATCTATTTGACATATGTTATCTTTATTACTATTTCCCTCACCGTGTGAATTTCCTAGTTCTCAAATCTCATCATAATTCAATCCTTCCAATAGATTATACCTCTGAAGTATTGGGGTAATTAGATGGTGCAGTGGATAGAGCACAGTGCAAGAGTCAGGAGGACCTGAGTTCAAATCTCACTTCAAACACTTAACACTCACTAGCCAAGTGACCTTGGGCAAGTCACTTAACCCCAATTGCTTCATCCTGGGTCATCTCCAGTTATCCTGATGAATATCTGATCACTGGATTCAGATGGCTCTGGAGGAGAAGTGAGGCTGGTGACCTGCACAGCCCTTCCTCACTCAAAACAAAGTCAAGTGCAAGTCATGTCATCATTTCTCTGATGGCATGATCTTCTTTGGCAATGAAGGATGAACACACCTCTGAGTATTACTAATACTTGACAAAATGCTTTAAATTTAGATTCCAATTTAATGTTTGTTGATGGTAATTTATATATTATCCAGTACAAGGCCCTCATTTTACAGATGAGGACAGAGGTTCTGGCAAGAAAAGTGACCTATCCAAGATCATGCAACTATAAGTGGAAGATACACTATCTGTGAACAAACAATTTTCCTCTCAGTTGTACATGCCCAACATAATGGTTGAATATATACATATTTTAGGTAAGAATTTATAATCTTGTCATTTCATTTATTCTTTCCATTGACATGCAAAAATTACTTATCTGGGTATTATAGACCACCCAAGTTTTATTATTAAAAAAACTGAATATATAAAGATTTTTTTTCCCAAAAACTAAGAAGGGAATGAAAAATTTTCTTCAAAAATTGATACTGTGACTTAAATGCAAGAGGCTTACCCCTAGAGATACCAGCAAGCTGATCATAGACAAACCTGAGCAACTGAATAAGAGATAAAAATGCTGTTAATCAGCCTGATGTTTCCAAATATTGAAAATTCCACTCTGTGTAAACAAAGCCTTTTAATGCTTGACTAAATCCATATTACTTTTTTCGTTTAAATATTTTAATATCACACAGACACCATCTTGAAAAGGAAAAAAAAAGAGTGCTCATTGTAACATTGTAATAAATTATCGGATTCTGAATGCTATCAAGGTGGATAGCAAATTTTGTGGAAAGTTTAAAGTTTGTGATAGACTAATGATATGGTTCCTAACACATTTTATTTTGCAAAATTTTGTCATACAATACTCTACAAAGCAGTCACTAAGCACAGCACAATAAAAACAAAGACCTCAAAGCCTGGCACAAGCTCAAAGTATTTATGGAGATCAAAATGGATGACACAATCACCAATATTTATGCATGTTTTATAATCCAAATGGTAATAGTTACTATTTTAAAATATAGTAGTGGGGGAAAATGTATAGTATTGTTTTTCACATTCAAAGATACTACTGCTTCTGCCAATGTTGCCAGTGGTTGTTGAAGAAACCAGCAGTGCATTCCTCCTTGAACTGAGCCCCTACTCTAAGTAAAGCACTGTGCTTAGGTGAAACAAAGATGAGTAGAATGTGGTCTCTGCTCTCACAGACCTGATAATCTAATGATTATATCTTTGACAATTCCCAATGCTGTTGAGTCTAGCCCTTCTTTAGCTTTATATTGTTTCATTCACTCAAAAAAATATTTTCAGCACAGATGTGTGTGAGTCACAGGGAATATAAAGATGATGAAAGCGTAATCTCTATTCTCATAGATTTTACAGTGTAGGAAGAGAGAAGATACATACAACTAAAATTCAAGATAGGATTTGATGCATAGGTACATAAGAAAAGTATGAACAGAGAGCTTTGGAAGTTGAGTCAAAGCAAATATTCCCTCTAGATGGGTGTAAGGATAAAGAGAGGTTTGGGAAAGCTTCATGGAAGAAGGAGCACCTGAGTCAGGCCTGGATGGATGGATGGATGGATGGATGGGAATAGGAAAGTTTGAGTTCATTGCTTCTCCAGCTCTAGTTGGACACAAGAAGCCAAACAACTTATGTTAGTATTTTTTATGAAATCATGTTGTTTTCTTTTCTAAAAACTGTTTTGTCAGACTTTTTAAAATTCTTTGTCTATGTTTGAAGTTGCTTCACTTGAGCTCATGACAATGAAGTTATCTGAAGATAACTTGCATATACTGTCTATCTATGTCATGTTCCATTGACCAACTCTTTGAAGTTGGTAGACAGACTGTACTGCTGGAAACTGTTGGTCATGAATCTTTAGTACAGAATGATTCATATTAGTACACAATGATTCATGTGTACCTTGATAAGATATTCAAAATAAAAGGGACCTTAAGGGGTCACCTGATAAAATTGCCTATTGTTATGGTGAGAAAACTAAGGTTTGGAGAGGATAGGTGACATTTCCAAGGCATCAAGGCATCTAATTATTTTAGGGTATTTTTTTCTAGTTGAGAAAATTATATGTTTTTCTCTGAAAAATGGCCTAAAGTAAGCCATTAACAGTCTTACATTTTTAACTGCTCTGTATTTGACATGGGAAAGCCATTTCTTATCATTATTAATTTTTTTCAGAATTTCCTAGTGCATTTTTATCACTTAAAATTTGACTACAATTAAGGTTGTACATTTTAAAATACATATATTTTTAAAAGAGTATGCATATTTGTCTATTTATTTACATGTATTGTGACAGAATGGCCCTCTCTGAGTAAACGATAGAGTTTGTCAGGAATTACAGATTTAATTCATGGCTCTTGAACAAGTCACTTCCTTTTTCTTGTATTATTCCTTAACTATGAAATGGTAAGGTTGAACCAAATGCCCTTCTAAGTACTCTGTCAGGTCTGAGTCTATGACCTTAAGATGTTACAAAAAGATTCAGTGGGTCTCTTTTGTTGGTACAAAACTCTAGAACTCTGGATATCCCATGGAATCCCAAAATATATGTTTTCATAAACAGCATTAATCTGATCCACCCTATTAAGAAACTGTATGACATAAAGCTGTTCTTAGTATCAAGAAGATGTAGATTGGAATTCCATGTCCAATACTTCCTAAGTACATGACTTTGAAGAAGTCATTTAATTTCTCTGAGCCTCAGTTTTCTCATCTGTAAATTGGGGGAAAAAATAGCACCTATGATATAAGGTTATTATGAGACTAACATGATATTATGCATGTGAAATATTCTGGAAACCTTGAAGTGCTGTATAGATGCCAGCCACTATACTTATATTGGTTGAGACTGTTAAGGTTTCTTGATTTGGGGATATTTACATTTTGCTACATTCAACCTTGAATTTTTTGACTAACTTCTGTCATCAGGTACCAGGGTTTTAGACTTTAGAATTTAGTTTAATCAAGGTCAAAGGCAAAAGTCACAGGGAAATGTGATTTACCTCAATGTAAAGAAGAACTCAACACTTAGAATTGTTAGAAGGTGGAAGAAGATGCTTCTGCTTCATGTAAAATCTGAACTTCCCACCATCAGAGGTGCTGTTCAAGGAAATATTTGGATGAACTTTAATTGGCAAAAGTGTTGAGGGATTTTATTGCAGAAGAGTTCAATTTTGATAACTTGTTCCCTTCCACTTTGCCAGATTCTCTCTTTCTAGATTTCATTACTAGTACAAAATAGAGCAAACACAATTATCTGTTACTACTTTTCAATATTTCTTCTCTAGATTTTTCTCCTACGCAGTCTTCTACTCATCAGGTGACCTTTTAAAGGAAAGCAATTACTTGCCCTCCTAGATCCAGAAAAGTGATTTAGAAGCTCAACTTAGGATATTGTTTTGTATTTATAACTATCTTGTGGAAATAAGGAAAAATTCTGAGTGTGGGAGAAAATAACCAGTTTTCCTGAGTACTTCTTCACCAGTGTAACTTGATTATTTTATTTGAAATGCTTTGTGTCCAAATCAGTCACAACATATTTAAATACAAGTTACCCCAAATATAAATGACTTCCAAAAAATTATTTGCCACTTTGGAATACCTTGGTCCCAATTCTCCTCCATTACTGTGAATAATAAATAACTGGGAAACTAGGCATAGCATTCTTCTTAAGTCATCTACATTCAAAGGTTTTCAATGTCAAAATAGAAAACGATACACAAAAATTATAAATAAAAATTATATACCTAGAAACAGCATGGGAAATCACAACCACTCAGTTATAAAACAATGATACAACTCATTAGGCATGGAAATAGGTATATTATTTTTTAACACACTAACTTTATTCATTCAAAAGTGCTCCCCATAACTTGTAAGAAGACTGGTTTTTTTTCATAAATGGTCAAGAGTCAATTCTTCAGTCTATTCCTACCATCTAAGGGGTGGGGAGTGGCAAAGGAACAATCTATTTTGAAGTTTAGCTATTATGGAAACAATCAAAAATTGTTTTAAATGAAAATATGTCCACTCTTCCCTACTTGTGTAGAAAGATGAATGAATTTGCTGCATTCAATTTCTCTCTCCATCTTTAAGAAACTCTCACTTAAATACCATATGTTAATACATCTCTTTCAAACACTGTGAAGAAAAATGAAACTATGAGGAAAATCTACATATAACCTTAGTTTTAGCCCTTACTACTTTCAAATATTATAGCAATCATGCACATATTTGTGTGTGTATGTGTATCTGTCACATATTCATATATATGACCGTGGAAGCTTTTAGTTATCTCTCCTTTGCACTTGCAAACTTGACTAGAAATTCCCCCATGTGACCAGAAAATAAGGAACAAATTATTTCCAAATGTAGCCCTTTATATTTATATGCCTCATTTCATTTACGGTTGGACTTAAGTATACCTGGTGCCTAGGCATATTCCTGATGAAGTGGAATTCATAGCATAGTCATAAAAAAGTGACCATTGGATAAAGCCAGCTTTTCAGAGTTCAAAAATCCTACCCTTTAGTTTCTTTTCAAGTCTTCTCTCCCCCTACGCCCCTGAAAAGGATCATACAGAATCAACTCAGTAAAAAGAATTGTCATAAAATCTCACACCATTGACTTGTAAATGGAATTGAATCTGCAGCGTCTACATAATGATACTATCAAAAAGGAAGGAAGTATCACATTCATATAACAGATGAGATATGAAATGACTACTCTGGCAGATGAACACCCCAGAGGTATTTTGCTTTATTCTACTCACTGCGTTTATATCTCCAGTTTCTCTAATTTTCGTTATTTTTTTTTCCTCAGGTCTCAAGACAAAAGCAGAAAGACTTTTACTTTTTTTCTTCCCTTAACAAATAACCTCATACAGAAGTCAATAATATAAATACTTATGTTTCTGGGGTCAGTGCTGGGGCTTTATTAAAACTGATTTTTCAAAATGTATTTCTATTGTTGGTGCAGCTTCGGATAAACCCTCCAATCACCTCCTTCCCTTCCTATAATCAGACCCTGAGTGGCGTGGGTTCTGAAGGAGGAGAAACACTTGTGGGAGATACATCCAGGCCTCCCTTGAGTCCCTCCCCTGGGTCCTGTAAGCATTCCCTCTGCTAAGGGAGGCATCCTAAGTGAGAACATCAGGTGGAAATTCCCCTTCAACTACACCCCCCCCAACCTTACAATATGTTCACATTCCTCCACATCTCTGATTCCCCACTCTCCACATACCCCATCCCCAGCTCTTCTCAGCATTATGATTAGTGACTACTTAATATAATCAGAAGACCCACTTAACAAAGATCCTTACACTCATGCACACCGGAAGCTAAAATGTGGTGTCATAAAAATGAGAAGTCATGGGAAACATGAAGACGGTTCTTTGCATACAGCTGCCAAAAGAATATATTATAGGGGGGGATGGGGATAAGGTGGTGCCTTGCTACAGTTAGTCAACAGGAGCAGGATTAGTGTACAGACCCTTCTATCAATGCCCTCGAAGGAATCACATCCTGGCTTTAATTAGGGCCTGTGCCTGCTTCTGCTCCAGAGATAAACCCAGATAACCATAGTTCCAGTGTGCTGAGCCAGATGACCTTGGTCATCAACAAACTTAAGCCCCACTGTGACATTACAGATACACACACACACACACACACACACACACACACACACGCATCATAAATTATCGGCATTACGACAATTTACAAGCTAGAGGGTCCTGGTTAAACTGTGTGCTTTGGACTTATTAAACATCCCTGGCCTCAGGGAACGCAGCCAGCCAGTGTTCACTCCTATGAAGTGTTGTTGGCACTCTCTAATTGTATAGAACAATATAATCCAATGTGATATAATGAAGATCTATGGAGGAAACCAGCTTTTGTCTTTGAAAGGCCTACCAACGTGTTTTTAATTTTTGCTTCAATAAGTGACAGATCAAGCCATGAAATAAAAGGTGCTGGACGCTAAAAGTGCATACTGAATAAGCCCCATAACGAGGGAGAAGGGGGCCACATGCTCATGGTACAAATAAATATCAGCATCTATATTTAAACAGTTTTAAGTCTGAGAGGGAAACAAAAGACAGGAAGCTCTGTGGTAAGAGTAGTACCAAAGCCTTCAATCACACTGCTTAAAGAAAACAAAACATACACAGAATAGGAGAAAATCCCTAAGTGTGAACACAAAAAAGAGATATCTTTTTCTTCTTTCTCATTCCTTTCAATTCTATCCATGCATTTGCCAGGCATATGGGTTAGACTGAGGGTGAGGTAGAATTTATTAAAACTTTGTCTCTCCCTATTTATTTTTGAGGTATTTGTAGTGGTGTTTGGAGAAGGTTGTGGAACAAGTGGTATTTTTCATGAGGGGTTGTCGTTGGATGATTAGGTATTTATACTGTACTACAAATTGAGATGACAAAGAAAAAAAAGTGCCAAACAGCAACATAAGCCAGTCAAGTGAAGTGATATCTATGATGTCTTTTTTTTTTTTTTTAAAGAATGAGACATTCTTACTTATTAGTAGCTCTATCTTACCACTCCAGCACGTCAGGTCTCTAACATGGAACTCCTCCTAGCATTTAGAATCTTTGCATTACTCACCAATAGATTGGAATGATCCCTTCAATTATAATGGAGCAAAAACATAATTACAATATTTTACAAAATTGATCAATGGTATTATTCACCCGACAGACTAAATTAGTGTTCTGAAATTTTGAAAACTTAGAGTCATAGTAGTTAGAGGTAGCTAGAGATATTTTTTTTAAATAAGAAGTTGTTATCAAAAAAAAATTTTCTACCCATGTTTGAGGCCCCATAATATCAGATTTCCTACAAAATGTAAGGTCACCACTTGTTGAGTGGATTGTATCATGTGAAATATCCAGGTACAGTCCTGGTGAATGAAGGATGAAGTTTCAGCTTTCATTCAATGAATGCCTTGGGATTTATAGGTTTAAGTCACATCATTAATGTTATTTTAACTTCATTTTTGGTGTAAAAGAGAATTTCCTTTTCTTTGTTTCTCATGTTGGTTTAACAAAAGAAGGGGAGGGAGGAGAAATTCTCCTAAGATGAGATTTGAGGCAATGCTGGAAATGTACTGATTTTGCTCTGAAGACCTTGGAAAACAGAAGATAGAAGTGATAAACTGTCATTCCAGATGATAAGAACTTCAAAAACACTTTCTAGTATTATGAAAACAAAGATTTTATGGCCATTCAGAAATACATGTAAATCTACAAAGCTTTCTCAGGTTAAACATTTTAAAAGTTCTAAGTTAGAAAGTTAAAAAATAGACTTGATAATTGGTAATGACTATAAATGAGTTGTCCCAAGAAGTAATGAAAATAATTACTGAGTCTGGTTAGAATGTAATTCTTCAAAAAATCCATATTTGTGCCATTGTCTTTCTGTGGAAATAGCTAGCATTTACATAGCACTTTAATGTTTGCAACTTGCTTTGCAAATAATATCTTATTTTATCCTCACAATTCTGGAATATAGATGTTTCTATTACTCCCATTTTACAGATGAGTAAAAAGAAGCAGGTGACTTGCCCAGGATCATACACTTAGTTAAATGTGTAAGGCTTGATCTGGAATCAGCTCTTCCTGATTCCAGCTCCAATGCTCTTTTTAACTAGTTGTCTCTAGCCATTAGGAATATTATCAGTCTCCACTAGTGATCTGCCAATAGCTCATCTGTAATAAAGGTGTTCATACTATGTCCACATCAACAGACAAATGAGCTTGATTCTTACCCAACCTATCATCTCAATGGTATTTGGTTTACCCAAACTGATAATCATCAACAAAGAATGTTTACCTACTCAGATTTGTAATTAATTACCTTGATCATTTATTTTACCTAAATAATAAACCTACCAAAATTGGGTTAAGTTATTTAATTAATTTTCAATCAATCTTTCACTAAAGATTAATGGCTATAAGAGAAAAAAACTTTCAGATGAAAGAATCAGTTATTTGGTTACAAGAAGTAGTAAAGCGAAGATGCTCCTGCAATTATTATTATTTTTTTTACTTTGAAAAAAAAAGAAACAAATTTCTTTTCACTGGACTTGTTTAATGCTAATCTCACCCTATTGGAACGTAAGCTTTAGAAAGGCAGGGAATGCTTCATTTGTCTTTGTATCCCCAGGTCACCATAGCAATTGACATGTTCTGAGCATTAATAAATGCTTGTTGGCTGATGGATTGAATTTTAAATTTAAAAAAAAATATGCTTTTTGTTTGGTTTTTGCTCCAATGTGCACATTTTGTCATTTTGATCATCCAAATGGAGCAAGAGGAGGAATGTCAATGCAAGGTGGAAAGAGGTCTTGCTTTTTATTTTTCCCAACCACAGGAAAGAAACAACATAATTCCTCAGCATAATGGCTTCCTTTCTCTAGAAGTTCTTGGTTGGATCAGAAGAATTCCAGGTATTTTTAATAAGTACCGACTTCATGTGATACAACAATAGGCATTGTAATGGGCATAGAAGATGTATCCAATATGGTCCATGGCCTTAGGGAATAAAGTCAGGGCAGAAAGGACTAAAATACCTGAGGCAATGACAGATACAAAATGGCAGACGATTAATTACTAAGTTTAGGAATGCTGTGGGAGGAACAAGGGCATCATCCCAACACACCAGATTTGTTGTCACAATCTAAGTAATTCATCTAAAACTACCAATTCCCCCTCTTTCCTCTAAAATCTGGGAAGACTTAAAGATTCATGGCTATGGGGGAGAAAGAAAGTTTAAATGAAAGAGCTTGTATTTTGGGTATAAGAAGGGCAAAGATGATTCTGTAATTATGTTGTGTTTTTTTTTTTTATTTTGCAATTCCATAACACTAAAACATCCTAACTGATTTTATTTCTGCATTTTATTCAAGTGATTTGATTCCAAGCTGAGACCTTGTATGCCCCAGTTCCAACACCCAGAGAAAATTTTACCAGCTGAGTTTTGAACCCACGTAAACAGGGGCTTTTAATGAAAATGCTGACAGACCCTTAAGTATAGCAACGTGAATGGCATCAACTATAATAAATATGAGGAGTGATTCCCAAACCGAAGACTGGCAAATAGTTACCCAGCTGCTGCAGAAATAGCAAGATAGAATTTAAAAAAAAAAAGAAAAGAAATTAAATGAAATGGATATTAGCTGGAAACATCTGTGTTCACCACAGAGCAAAATGCATATTCAGCAGCCAGTTTATTGGCTCTTTAGAGGATGTGAATGGTGCATTGTAAATAATGACACGCCTGTAATAAATTCCCAGTAAAAAAGAGAGGGGGCCTAAGCGTGTTCCTCCCACAATTCACATTTCTGGGTCCCTGCTGTGAGTGATGATTCACAGCAGTCACAAATTCCTGTTTTCAAAATGCTATTGTATACTCCAGGGCTTTCATTAAGTTTTACACTAGCTGGGGAAATTTAAAACTTGAGAGAGAGAGGGAGAGAGAGAGAGGAGAGAGAGAGAAAGGGAGAGGGAGAGAGAGAGAGAGGGGAGAGAGAGAGAGAGAGAGAGAGAGAGAGAGAGAGAGAGAGAGAGAGAGAAAGAGAGAGAACAGTTCTCTGTGGTGACATGCATTTAACACTCACTATACCATCCTGATAGATGTGATAGCAGGGCAAGTTTTCAAATCACCCTGGGTTGCCTCGTATCCTTTCTTCTTGAAATATGTTTAGAGGAGAGAGAAGTGAAGTACTTTATTCTTTAGGAGAGAAGGCAATAAAGCTGAACCACATTGTCAGTTGGGTTGGAGAGATGAGTGGGACACAGAGTGGAGGTAGGAGTAATAGAATTTAACTTATATTTCTACTAGATAGGTGCCTGTCTTGATTTCTTGATTGAAGTTTACTGGTCATTGCACATATAGACATGAATACCTTGCCTTTGGAGTTTCAGTACCGAGTTCATCATTCATTCAACACATATTTCTTGAGTGCCTAAAGAACAAAACATTGAGCTTGGCTCTATGGAGAATGCTAATCATAGGGAAAGATTTTATTCCAGAGAAAATACTTCTCCCATCTCACCTGAGATTGAAAAGAAGAGAGAAACCTCCCCATTCTGATGAGGGAATTGCTAAACTTCACTCTGGAGCATGGTGTTCCAAGGCTGGGTCTTCCAGCACTGTGCTGGGTCTGAGCCTAATCCCTGTGCTGAGCCTTCCACCTCCAAGACATGGTTTTATATTCAGTCTGTATCATTCCAGCCAAATGGTTGTTATACAGCTGCAAAGTATACTAATGAAATGAGGTTTTGGCAGACTCACAAAGTTCTCAGTGCCCAGAGTTACACATGTTGCACGTTGTCTGCTGGCTACCTCTGTTTGTGTTTAGCAAGATGAGTTGAAGTGTCTCAGTGGCTATAGATGTACTAAAAAAATCTGTGAGTGAAACCTATTGCTGCCTGGATTCCTCTACCTCCTAGCAAAAAAAAGAGGAAATGATCCCACAGTTTAAGACTAGTGTAGTTCAATGGAGTTTTTAATGAGGGCATACCAGGAGGTGATGTTTCCCTTTAAAACAATTATAAGTATATTGAATTTAATGGTCCAAAATCCTTTTTTAAGAGATATTCTTATATTTTGAAATAAAACTGGATTCACTTATGTTTACTGATGGCAAACATACCCTAGGACTATTCTAATTAAAAAAAAGAAACAATCAAAGTTCATCCAAATTCTTCCCATGTGCTCTCTCTAAATAATGTCTTTAGACCTCATTTTTGTCCTGGATTTTTCACTAGCCAAGCCATGCAGGCCAGGGCAACTCACTTAAATGCTCTCAGCATCAGTTTCCTTAATGGTAAAAATGAAAGGATTGTGTTAGATGGTTGCTACTATCCAACTGTGAAGAATGTTCTCTTAATCCTTGTGGATTAATAATTACTGCAGACACTGTTAACTACAAAAATGTGAGTCCTAATGGTATTATCATTGAAAAATACACCACTGAGGGAAGTTTTTACATTGACCCTCTGATACAGTTTTTGCTTGTTTTGTTGTCTTTTGGAGTTTGTTAGAAAATTTGGCAATCCTGATTTAGCAGAGAGGAAGTAACTGTGTTTGGCTTTGACAAACCCTTTCTTTGCCCCTAGCAAGGGAAGTGGGCTGTCAAGAGGCACCCAAGGACAGCTTGAGCATCCTTATGCTCTCTGTCCCTGGGGGGAAGGAACCAAAGCCTGAAGGAGCTAGTATGGATGATAATCTAACCACCCACTCAAGGGCATCGTACATCTGCATTGCCCTGCAGTATTCAACACAAACCTAAATGAGGGCAGGGCCTGGAACAGGTTCAAATCTCTCCAGAGAGCAGTTACATAGTAGCTTGTGGAATAACCTGATACTAAGTGTACTTCATATTTTTGTAACTTTTCAAGGGGGTGCGTCAGATAAGAACATTTATTGAATAACTAGGAAAGACTTTTCCTTCTACAACGATAGTATCATCATAGAGTCCTAAGTTTAGAAAGGACCTAAAGGTTATCTCATCCAAGACCCCATGGGAAACATGAATTTCCTCAGTAGCATTCCCAATGACTCATTATTCAGCCTCCCATGATACTACAAGAAGCAATCTGTTTCATTTTTTGGACAGTCCTACTGATAAGAAGGTTCTTTTTTTATATGTTGAACCAAAATTTGCCTCTTTTCCATACATTCATCCTAATGTTCTCCTCTGGGACCAAGCAGTATGTCCAATCCGTCTTGTACAAACTACTTCTACAAATACAGTGCCTAGAATTTAGTAGGTTGTTACTATTGTCGATTGATCGATTGCAATAATTCTACATAGGTCTTGCCTCGGCCCCAATCCCCAAACCTTCTCTTCTTCTTGTTAAACATTACAGTCCGTACACTGTGTAATTTCAATTCTCATTGACATCCTGGTTATCCTCTTCTGAATGTGTTCCACTTTATCCTTTCCTAAAATGTGCTGCCTACACCTGTGTGTGCTAATCTAAATGTCACATGACCAGGGCAGAACGCAGCAGGATTATCAAAACTTTCAGTCTGATTATAATATCCTTCTAGTACTGCAGGAAATGCTGACTGGTGTGGCCAAAGATGCTCTTTAACTATTGGGGCTGCAGTGTCAGAGGGCAGCAGTAGAAAAATAATGGGAGCTTCACTATAAATAATAGTTAAAAATAAATGAATGTGTGAATGAATAATAAAGACCGAGAGCTTAAACTACATTTACAAAATCATGAAATGCATGGATATAATACCAACAAAGGCCCTGCATATAATATGCATTTGATAAGTGTTTCTTGATTTGATATGGAGACAGTGACCAAAAACACTCAACAAATCCCAGATTGCCAGAACCAAGACCTAATCAGGTAATTGTTAAAGAAATATAGCACATATAAAAGGTAGTATTTTTGTTTTTTCTTCTAGGTCTGTATCCCAAAGAGATCAAAGGGTCTTCATGGGTAGATAAACTTTTGACCTCATCCTAATGTATTGATATAAGCTAAAAACATAAATACTGATTTTTTAAAAAAGATTTCTGTAAATCCATAGATTGAGCCAGATTAGGTTGTTGAGTAAAAATAGGCTTCTTGCGGTTACAACTGTGACTTTCGGCTGTAATTGTCACAAGCAGAACTCTGCATTATGTGGACTATGAGTGACACAGAATGACAGCTAAGTGGTACAGTGGTTAGAGTGCTGGACCTGAGTTCAAATCCCACTTCAGAACTTACTTGCGGTATGACCTTGGGCAAGTCCTTTAACCTTTCTCAACCCCAGTTTTCTCAATTATCAAACAGGAATAATAACAGCAATTACCTCCCAGGGTTATTGTGAGGATAAAAGAATATTTGTAAAGTGATTTGCAAATCTTAAAGCTCTATATAAATGCTAGCTACTCTTATTCTCACGTCAGCATTCATTTCTCACTCCAAGAAATGACCATAGGGTATGAACTTTCTATGATGTTGCAAAATATTTCTTTATATCAATGACTCTTTTTATCCAAAGATCATTTTATCTCCAAGTAACTCTTCACAAGGTTCTTCATGAGGTGATACATTTTTAAGCTACAAAAGTTCTTGAGGTCCATATTCTTTGCTATGTAGGAGTTGTTATTTACATGAATGGAAGTAGTATTCATTTTGATTAAATTGTAGATTCTTGAGGTGTTAAAGTATACCATTAATGTGACTGTCAGAGGCAGACTTAACAGGACATTAAAAATTTTTATAAAAATAGTTCTAACTGGCACATAGTGAAACCATTAATAACATTGAAATAACTATGTATTGTATATACACATGTGTATTATAACAATGGAGGGCATTTTTATTCTCAGTGCTTACTATCTCTAGGAAGAAGTAGATAACCTCTTTCTATATTATCTCCAACTAAAAGAAGACTTTTGGTGGGAGGCGGGGAAGGAGGATTCAAGAGGGACATGAGGGGGATGGACTTCTCTCCAACTATAAGAATACTTTTTCTTCTTTTGGGGGAGGGGAAGGGAAGAAACCAGATCTGTGGTTTCATTGGAATAGGGAGCTCCCAGAGAGGAAATTCTTCTAACAAGGCAGAACAACACCTGTCCATCAATCTATATATAATCTTAGTGAGTTGCCCTGGGGCACTGAAAGGTTGAATAACTTACCCAGAATCATACAAGCAATATGTAAAAGAGAAGCTAAAACCCAGGTCTTCCTAACTTCAGGAGGAGAACACGAACTACTTACTATGCAGAGCTGTCTACCTCTCCAATGGCAAGTGGACTAAGTAGTTTCCAAACACAATGAGGAAAGGTAACTCAATCTACATCAGTCCTCTTCTCATACTCATCAGAAGGACTTGGAAGTCGTCGGTTGTCATTGACTTTACTCGGCTAGGTGATTTTGTAATCTTTCTCAGTAATCCTGATGTCCACAGCATCTTTATGGTAGTACATTTCTGATTGCCAAAATGACTAATGATTTCTTGAGTTGGAATTACCTAGTATAAGTTCTAATTTAGATGAACTGGACTTGTCTATAGTCAGCTATCATTTATTAAGCACCCATTATGTGACATACTACTATGATAAGCACTGCAGATGGAAAGAAAAGCAAGAGATAGTTTTGGATCTCAAGCATCTCACAGTCAAATGAGAGAGACAATGTGCAAATGATTGTACAGACAAGATATATACAGGTTACACCGAATATAATCAACAAAAAGAAGGGAAGAGCATTCAGTGGATTCGAGAAAGGTTTCATGTAGAAGGTGAGATTTTAGATGAGACTTGAAGGAGGCAGAGATGAGAAGAGAGATAATTCCAAGCATAGGGAACAGTCAGTAAAAATACCTAGAGTCAGGAAGTGGAGTTTCTCCTTCAAGGAATAGCAAGAATCCCAGTAAACATTTACTAAGCACTTATTACTTGCCAGGTACTGTGCTAAGTGCTAGGAATACAAATAGAAAAATGAAATGGTTCCTGTTTTTAAGAAATTTGCATTTGGGGAGCAACAGGAGGAAATAGCATGTATCCACAGAAGTATATGGAGAATAAATACAAAATAACTGGGTAGGGTCAGGGCTTACTAAGAGAGGGCACTATCAGCTGTTTTATTATCTACATAAAATGTGAAGAAAAACAGTAATTCTAAGAGGCAGAGGAGTAAGACTAGCATACATATTAAAAGCTGGTGCAAAAGTTAAGGAGATCAGATCCGGAGTATAATGAGTGCGGAACAGACCAGTTTGTCTGGGCCCTAATGTGTGAGATGAGGAATAATATATGGTAAGCCTAAAACAGTAGAGTTGCTTGGACACAGGTTATAAAGTATTATAAATGGTAGAGAAACTTGTATTTGATCCTAAAGCAATAGGAAGCCATTGGAATTTGTTGAGCAGAGGAGTGCTATGGTCAAATCTAGCTTTAGGAAGATCCCATTGGCAGTAGTGTAGAAGGTTTGGAAAAGAGATATCTGGAGGAGGAGGTCATTGCAGTAGTCTGGGTGAGAGATTATGGGAGCCTGAACAAGGCAGGGAAAGAAAAGAAAATCCTTAAAATAAAAATGTATTTGGAGTGAGGAGGAGGAGGAAGAGAAAAGGGAAGAAAGGAGGACGAAGAAAAGGAGAAGGAGATTTTAGTATCTTCTATAATATGATAGATAACTGTGACATAGTGTCAGTTCTTACACAGGAAAGATTTGAAAAGGTTAGATTAGGTCAGCTCCGAAGTCCCTTACAGCTTTACCAATTTATGACTGTATTCAATGGCACCAAACTAGCAGGCCTTTCTGTAAGCCTGAATGATGCAGGGCTATTATGTGTTCTGAGTTTGGGAAATACACCAGGGCTGTAGAAGTTACTGCCTGCCACTTGGAGCAGTAGATGTCTTTGAGAATTGACCTTTCATTTGTCCTCTCATTTTGTGGGTGGAGGCAGCAGGGTAGGACTGTGAAAAGAGCCTGGAGTCAGAATCTCAGAGTTTATAATCTTGCCTTTAAAAATCTCAAGCTTCCTCCTCTGTAAATAATGGGGGTGAACTAAATACCCCATGCTTTCTCTTCCTGTTCTAGATCTGTGATCATCTGAATGATTTGCAAATTCAAAGGGTCATTAGATAGGTAGAAATATTTTTAGAATAGGAACTTTGGCTTTGCATACACACACACACACACACACACACACACACAAAACCCTTTTCAAGATCACTATCTGCAAATGGCATTTTGCTGCCTTCAGAGAAGATGCAGTATATTACTCATTTTTATTCCTTTCTTAAGACAAGCCATTTGTAGAAACTGATGTTAAAAAGTGATCTCTTTTTTAAGCATACTGCTCTTTGCAACATGGCCAACTTCCAATATAGTTTTTCTTTTAATTAGGATTATATTTCATGCACTGGAAAGGCTGCATTCTCTGTAAACTACAGAAGTCTCTTTCCCCTCCTTCAGGCACCTTTGGGCCCAATTACTTTGCCATTGGGGTGGGAGCTGCAGTCTTCAGTGACTTCCATTACCCTGTTTGTAAACCTTGGTTCAGTTGTGATTCTCCAAGGGCATACTGCAGCACTGGGGAGCAAATTTGGGTGATCAGGCTTCCATTTTTTTAAAACTCCAAGTTTTGGGGCTCAGCTCACTGAATAACTTCCTCTTCCCAGGCTCCTTTTCTCATCATCCATCCTAAAATTAGCACAGTCAATGGAAACCCTAACAAGGAAAAACAGTTATTTACTTCAACTCAGAGCACTGCTGATAGTAATCCCTACACAGGGAAGTCAACTGATTGTCTGACCTTCAAGAGCCCTGTCCTTCCCCCAGATCAAACAGATAGATAAATGTCTGTCCTCACTATCTTAAAGTCATCATATACCATAATTTCTGATTTCACTGATAGATTGTAATATAATCACAAAAGCAAAGTTTCAGAACTTTCACCAGAATTACAAGCTTGTCAGTTTCTCTTGCTTCAACCTCAAAAGTTGGACAAGGAAAATATCTGTCCATTCTTTTCATACATTGCTATTCCTTTAGTGCCTCTCACTCTTACCTGGTTCACCTCCCCTTTCTATTTCACCCACAGGGAAAAAGAAGATGCTAGAAATATGAGGATAACCTAAGAAGTAGAAAGAAGGGAGAGTAGAGGAGAAGACAACTACAGATATTTCACTTTCCCAGCATTATCCAATTCTTTGCCTCACAATTTATCAATATATAAACTTGAATTTCTTGGGCTCAATGTTTTTGCAACCAGAAAGGAAACTAGGAAACATCAGATAAGAAATGAATACCTTTTAAACCAAACTAATCCCGCCTGATAAATCGAACAAAAGTTTAAAAGATAATGAGTCTAAAGAAGAGAAAAAGTAAGATATTTAAATTGAGTTGTAAGGGTAGCTACCATAAATATAATACTAAAAAATAAATTCATGTTCACTGTCATTCTGCAATGTGAAAATATTATTACATCAGAGAGTGAAAAAGGAGATAATGTATATTTCCCAAGCACTTTGAAAATGACATAAAGGCTTGCTTGGTCTACATTTTGTTGTATTTAAAGGGACTAGCAAAGTGCCTGGCACATAGTAGACATTTAATAAAAGCCTGTTGAGTTGAAATGAATTTGGTGGATTGGATGAATTGTATTCTCATTCAAACAGATGCCATGATGATGTTTACCAAATTCTTATTATAGGCAGTGTCTTTATTGGTGACACCTCAAAGTTATTGTTTTTTAAAGTAAGTATCTAGTTGATGAGGGCCAATGCTATATTGATCTAGGCTTGGCTCACTTACAGAAGGTATTTACTTATGAAAATTATACATCCAATACCATTCAGGGAACTTGTCATGGTAATTGTTGGACAATTTTAGTTTTCAATGCATTTTTCTAAATCTACTACAAAATCATGCTCAGAATTTTTACAGAAAATCTAGAATTTGTTAATATTACCATTTTTGTGCTCTAATTTTACATAGAATTCTTCACTTTTCTTGCACTTTCCATTCATTCCTATGTCTCATTTTATCTGCCTAATTTAATGATTTGGCTCACTTACTGAAGATATTTACTTATGAAAATTGTATAACCAATACCATTCAGAGAACTATTCATGGTGACTGCTGGACAATTTTAGTTTACAATGCAGTTCTCTAAATCTATTGTAAAATCATACTCATAATTTTGATACAAAAGAGGCTTAGCTACTTTGATAGATCTTTGATCTCACCTATATGATAATTCCTTCTGTATCGTAGATCATAAGCCATGCCTCTCCATCATAGATGACTTGTGCCCATGTCCTGACACAAATATTCCAGAGAGGGCCTTCACAATGAAATAGAAAACTTCTTGATATCATGATATTGTACAGATGTTGATGGAGTAGATGGCCTGCTTGTAGTTAGCTCTGACAGAAGGGAATAGAGAGGACATGCTAGGCATTTAAAAATAACTTCATAGAGACCATAAAAATGGCACACACAAATAGTGTGTAGTGGGAGACTTAAACTATGAAGACCTAGCCACACTGTCCTGAAGAAAGTGTGCTATATGTGTGTTTTCCTCAGAGCCAAGCAACACCTATGCATGCACAAAGTGTAAGCTGCTTCATGTTATGTTGGTGCAAATGAAAGCACTGGAGGAATGAATTTGTGTTCTCCTAGTTATCAAGGAGAATAAGGAATTTCTTATAGAACAAAATTACTTCAAGAAGGAAACAAAAGATATGAAGAAGCAGAGGAAAATTTTAATCTTTTTCAGGAGTTTGGAAAGTAGAAGAATTATATATATAAAAGGAAAGGGACAAGAATTGCTGAACATGTGGAGCTGAATAATACTGTGAAAAGAAGCAGTTAGGTGGTGGAGGGGATAGAGCACAGGGAATAGGATGAGGAAGACCTGCATTCGAATCTGTCTTCAGACACATACTAGTTGAGTGACCCTGCGCAAGTCACTTAACCCTGTTTGCCTCAGTTTCCTCAAAGAAAAAAAAGACTTCTTGTTCACCAAAGTATAATGAAATAGATCCATAAGAACCATCAAGTTCAAGGTGATCCAATAATAGTCAAAGGAAGAAATGAGTAGAAGTGGTTGCCAAACTCAAATGAAGAATATAAAAATAGTTATTTGTCAGCTTGACCTAAGTGGTGGAGATGTTTACTATCTTCCCAAGAAAGATATATATTTTTGTATATAGATAGATAGAGAGACAGACAGATAGATAGAAAAATAGATAGACAGACACACACACCCATGTGTGTGTGCATGTGTGTGTGTGTGTGTTTGTGTGAGTGATTGATAAAAAAAGCCTCCCCAAATTTGCCAAGTCTTATGACCACTATTCATTTCTAATGAATCATGTGGGGATAATTGATACCTCTAAGAGATACCACTGCTAGAAATCACTGCCAAGTCCTATGAAATTCTGGGCAAAAAAATACTGAGTTTGGAGAAAATATTTTTAACTCATTTTGTGGAATGGACCCCTATGGCACTCTGATGGTGCCTATGGACTCCTTATCAAAATAATGTTTTATTAATGAATAAAATAAAACACCCAGGGTTGCAAAGGAAAGAAATTATGTTGAAATACAATTATGAAAATATTTTTCATTTAAAAAGTCATTATCCCCAGGTTGGGAACACATGCTAGGCACACAGCTGGTACTGTTAAACACTACTGTTGTATGAAGGCAGAGGTTTGAAAAGAAAGATATCATTTTAAGAAGGTTAAAATATCGCATGTGAAAATGAGATTTTGATTATAGTGTAAAACAAAGAAATAATACATTCTATTGAAGTTCTAAAATATAAATATTATATGCCTTGAAATTTTAAGTATTTTCCTGTTATTTATCTGTGAACTTGATCAATTATTGCATTTTGATCTTAATTCAAAAGTTTTTCTTACTTTTCCTATATTTCCTTCCATATGGTAGTCAGGAATTTTAAAATTTAAATACGTCATGCTTTTCCATGACAGTTGTAATAATTATGTTAGCTCTACATATTATATCTTCGAGATCATGCCTTAATGTTTTAAGTCTTGCCATTAGCTTCTTTTCTGTCAAATTTTCTTCTACTTTTGTGTTTTTGACACCCAACTCTATCATTTCCTCTTTCATTTGCTGTTTTGGAAAGTGTATCCATGACTTCAGGTTAAAATATCACAGGAGTTCGTCGACATAAACTCTGGCAAAGATTTAAAAGAGAACAAGATCAAATAATGGTTTTCCCATTTAATAGTATTTTATTTTTTCCAATTACATTCCAAAGACAGTTTTCAACATTCATTTTAGAAGATTTTGAGTTCCAAATTTTTCTCCCTCCCTTTCTTCCCTTTCACCTCCCCAAGATAGTGAGCAAGCAGCTATAGGTTATACATGTACAAGCATGTATGTACATATTTCCACATTAGTCATGTTGGGAAGAATCCGATGAAAAGGGGAAAATGCCAAGAAAGAAAAAACAAAAAGAAAAAAAAAGCCTGACCCACATTCAGACTCCATAGTTCTTTCTCTGGATGTGGATAGCATTTCCATCTTTTGGAATTGTTTACGGTCATTTTATTGCTGAGAAAAGTTAAGTCTGTCATAGTTATTCATTGCACAATGTTTCTGCTACTGTGTACAATGTTCTCCTCATTCTACTCACTTCACTCAGCATCAGTTCATGTAAGTCTTTCCAAGCCTTTCTGAAATTCATTTGCTCATCAGTTCTTAAATCATAGTAGTATTTCATTATATTCATATACCACAACTTGTTCAACCATTCCCCAGTTGATGGGCATTTCAAATTCTTTGCTATCAAAAAGGAGAGCTTCTATAAATATTTTTGTACATGTGGGTCCCCTTTTTTGTTATTTCTTTGGGAAACAGACCTAGTAATTTCTGAATCAAAGGATATATGCAGTTTTATAGCACTTTGGATGTAATTCAAATTGTTCTCCAGAAAGGTTGGATCAGTTCATAACTCCAGTTCACAACAATACACCAATATTCATCTTCTCCAACATTTATCATTTTTTTGGTTATATTATCCAATCTGATAGGTGTGAGGTGGTAACTCTGAGTTTTTTTATTTGCTTTCTCTAATCAATAGTGATTTATATCATTTTTTCATATGCCCATAGGTAACTTCAATTTCTTCATCTGAAAACTACCTGTTCATATCCTTTGACTATTTATCAATTGGAGAATGAATTGTATTCTTATAAATTTGACTCAGTTCTCTATATATTTGAGAAATAAGACTTTTATCAGAGACACTGGCTGTTTCCTAACTTTCTATTTTCCTTCTAATCTTGATTGCATTGGCTTTGTTTGTGCAAAAGATTTTAATTGAATGTATTCAAAATTATCCATTTTGCATTTCATAATGTTCTATACCTTGTGCTTAGTCATAAATTCTTCCTTCCTCCATAGAAGTGACAGGTAAAACTATTCATTATTCTCCTAATTTATTAATGGCATCACTCTTTATGTCTAAATCATGAACCCATTTTGACATTTTCTTGGTATATTGTGTGAGATGTTGCTCAATGGCTAGTCTCTGCCATACTGTTTTCCAGTTTCCCCAGGAGTTTTTGTCAAATAGTGTGATCTCCTACAAGCTGGAATCTTTGGGTTTATCAAACAGTAGAATACCACAGTCTTTTACCGTTATGGTTTGCGTACCTAACCTATTGCACTGATTCACCACTTTATTCCTTAGCCAGTACCAAGTATTTTTGATGATTATCACTTTATAA
Organism: Bettongia penicillata ogilbyi; assembly: GCA_023548195.1. Lineage (NCBI taxonomy): Eukaryota > Metazoa > Chordata > Mammalia > Diprotodontia > Potoroidae > Bettongia > Bettongia penicillata. Next base: position 5,947,400 of record JAJHZJ010000318.1, on the reverse strand, counting down.
CATGGTTTTAAATTTGGAATAGCGAGGCCACCTTCCCTTATATTTTTTCCTATTTAATGCCTTTATATGCTTGACTTTTTGTTTTTCCAGATGATTTGCATTTATTATTTTTTCTAGCTGTGTAAAATAATTTGTTCTCATTTTCATTTTGAGGCACTGAATAAGCCTATTAATTTAGGTAGAAGTGTCATTTTTATTATATTAGTTCAGCCCTCTCAGAAGCAATTGATATTTTTCCAGTGGTTTAGCTCTGACTTTGTTTGTATAAAGTGTTTTGAAATTGTGTTCATATAATTTCTGGGTTTGTCTTGGGAGGTAGAGTCCCAAATATTTTATATTATTTATAGTTATTTTAAATGCAATTTCTCTTTCTATCTCTTGCTGCTAAGTGTTGTTGATAACGTATAGAAATGCTAATGATTTGTGTGGGTTTATTTTGTATTTTGCAACTTTGCTAAGTTGTTTATTATTGCAAGTAGTTTTTTAGTGGATTCTGTAGGCTTTTCTAAGTATACCATCAAATTATCTGCAAAGAATAATAGTTTTCCTTCCTCATTGTCTATTCTTATTTCTTCCAATTCTTTTTCTTCTCTTATTGATAAACATTTCTAGTACAATATTGAATAAAAGTAGTAATGATGGGCATGTTTATTTCACCCCTGATCTTGCTGGGAAAGTTTCTAACTTATCCCTATTAAATATAATGTTTGTTAATGGTTTTAAATAGATACTACTTATCATTTTACAGAAAACTCTATTCCTATGTTCTTTAGTGTTTAAAATAGTAATGGGTGCTGTATTCTGCCAAAAGCTTTTTCTGCATCTATTGAAATGATCATATCATGTCTGTTAGTTTTGCTATTCATATGGTCAATTTTGTCGATAGTTTTCCTAATATTGAACAAGCCCTGAATTCCTGGTATAAATTGCATCTGATCATAGTGTGTTAGCCTGGTGATAAATTTCTGGAATCTCTTTGCTAACATTTTATTTAAAATTTTTGCATCACATTTGTCTGTAGTTTTCTTTGTCATGACTCTTCCTGGTTTAGGTGTCAGCATAATATTTCTGTCATAAAAGAAATTTGGTGGGACTCCTCCTTCACCAATTTTTCCAAATAGTTTATATAGTATTGGAATTAGTGGTTCTTTAGATGTTTGGTAGAATTCACTTGTAAATCCCTCTGGCCCTGGAGACTTTTTTGTTAGGTAATTCATTGACTGCTTGTGTGATTTCTTTCTCTAAAATGGCACTAGGTAAGTATTTTATTTCCTCTTCTGGTAATCTGGAAAATTCACACTTTTTAAAATATCCATCCGTTTCATTTAGATTGTCAGATTTATTGGCTTACAGTTGGACAAAATAGCTCTTAATTATTCCTTAATTCCTTTTTCATTAGTGATTATTCACCTTTTTCATTTCTGATACTGATAATTTGGTTTTCTGCTTTTTAAAAATCAAATTAACCAAAGTTTTATCTATTTTATTTAATTTTTCATAAAATCAGTTCTTAGTTTTATATATTAGTTCAATACTTTTTTATTTCAATTTTTATTAATCTCTCCTTTGATTTTCAGAATTTCTAATTTGATATTTAATTGGGGATTTTTAATTTGTCCTTTTTCTAGCATGTTTAGTTGCATACCCAATTCATTTGTGTGCTCTTTCTCTATTTCATTCATGTTAGTAGCTAGAGATATAAAATTTTCCCTAAATATCTCTTTTGCTGCATCCCATAAATTTTGGTATGTTATCTTGTCATTGTCATTCCCTTTGAAGAAATTATTGATTGTTTCTATTATTTGATGTTTGGCTTATTCATTCTTTAGGATTAGATTATTTAGTTTCTTTCATTTTAATTAATCTTTCATCTTTTTATTACTTGTCATTTTTATGGCATCATGATCTGAAAAAAGATGTAGTTAACATTTGCTTTTCTGCATTTGATTGTGTGGTTTTTATGCACTAATATATGGTCAGTGGTGCCATGTACTGCTGAGAAAAAGGTATATTTCTTTCTATCCCCATTCAGTTTTCTCTAGACGTCTATTATATCTAACTTTTCTAAAATTCTATTCACCTCCTTAACTTCTTTTTTGTCTCTTTTGTGGTTAGATTCACCTATTTCTGAGAGTGGAAGGTTGAGGTATAGTTTTGCTACTTCTTTCTGTAACTCCCTTAACTTCTGCTCTAAGAATTTGGGTGCTATATCATTTGGTGCATATATGTTTAGCATAATATTATTTCATTGTCTATGGTACCTTTTACCAAAATGTAATTTCCTTCTTTATCTCTTTTCATTAGGATATACACCTAATTTTCTTTTGCTTTATGAGATCAAAATTGCTACCCCTGTTGTTCTTTTTTACCTCAGCTGAAGCATAATAAATTCCACTCCAGTGTTTTGACTTTACTCTGTGTGTATTTCTCTGCTTCAAATATGTTTCTTGTAAAGAACCTATTGTAGGATTCTGTTTTTTATTCCACTCTGCTATCCACATCTGCTTTATGGGAGAGTCCATCTCATTCATATTCACAATTACAATTACTGTGTATTTCCCCCAATTCTGTTTTTCCCTATTTATACTTTTCTATCTTCTTTCACTTTTTCTCTCTTCACCAGTGTTCTAATTTTGACCACTGCTTTACTCAATATGCCTTCTCTTCTATCGGTCCTCCTCCCCTTTCATTCACTTTTCCCCTCCTATTTCTTCCCTCCCTTTTATCAACCTTCTCTCTTTTCTTTCCCTTTTCCCCTCCTTCTTCCCTGTAGGATAAGATAAATTTCTACATGTAACTGAATATGTATGTTATTCCCTCTTTGAGCCAAATTCAATGAGAATAAGGTCTTAACGATGCTTACCCCCCCCTTCTTTCTACTGTAATAGGTCTTTTGTGCCTCTTTACATGATATAATTAACCTTACTTTGCCTCTTCTCTCAGAACAATCCTTATTGTCACGCCTTAATTTTTTTTAAATCATCACATCAAAGTCAACTTATACCCACACCCTCCATGTGTACTCCTTCTAATTGCCCTAATGGAGATATACTTTTCAAGAATTACAAGTATATGCTTCTCATATAAGGATGTAAACTGTTTCTAGGAGTGGGGAACCATTGGCCTTGAGACCACATGTAGCCCTCTAGGTTCTTAAGTGTGGCCCTTTAGAATCCAAACTTAACAAAATAAATTCTTTTATTAAGAGGATTTGTTCTGTGAAGTTTGGATTCAGTCAAAGGGACGCATTTGAGAACCTAGAGGTTCTCAAGGCTGCAGTTTCCCATCCCTGGTTTTACCTCATTAAAGGACATGGGTTTTTCTTTCTTTCATGTTCACCTTCTTTTACTTTTCTTGAGTCTTATATTTGAAGACTGATTTTTCAGTTCAGCTCTGGTTTTTTCATAAGAAAAATGTTGAAAGTTCCCTTTTTCATTGAATGTACATCTTTTTCCCTGAAAGATTATACTCAATTTTGCTGAATGGTCAATTCTTGATTATAATCCAAGTTGCTTTGCCTTCTGGAATATCATATTCCAAGCCCTCTGAACCTCTAATGTAGAAGCTTCTTCTAAGTCCTGTATACTCCTGACTGTGGCTTCTTGACATTAGACTTGTTTCTTTCTGGCTACTTGTAGATTTTTCTCCTTGATCTGAGAATTCTGGATTCCTTTGAATTTTCATTTTGGGATCTCTTTTGGGAAGTGATTGGTGAATTCCTTCAATTTTTCCTTTACTTTCTGATTAAAGGATATCAGGTCAGTTTTCTTTGAAAATTTCTTGAAAGATGCTGTTCAGGCTCTTTTTTGGATCATGGCTTTAAGATAGTTCAATAATTCTTAAATCTCTCCTGGACCTATTTTCCAGGTGAGTTATTTATTCCAATAAGATATTTTACATTTTCTTCTATTTTTAAGTTCTTTTGATTTTGTTTGACTGATTCTTGATGTCTCATAGAGTCATAAGCTTCTGTTTGCCCAATTCTAATTTTTAAGGAATTTTTTCAGTTAGCTTTTGTTTCTCTTTTACCATTTGGCCAAATCTACTTTTTAAGGAGTTGTTTTCTTCAGTTAGGTTTTGTTGCTCCTTATTCATTTGATCAATTGTATTTTTCAATTCAATTCAAGGAATCGTTTTCTTCAGTCAATTTTTGTCCTTTCTTTTACAAACTGTTAATTCACTCTTGCATGCCTTTCATTTCTTTTCCCAATTTTTCTTCTACCTCTCTTCCTTGATTTTTAAAATCTTTTTTTGAGCTCTTTCAAGAAAGCTTTGGGGGCTTGGGACAAATTATTGTCCTCTTCTGAATTTGTGTTTTGATCTTCCCTGTTGTTGTGTTAACTTTTTATGGTAATGGCTCTTTTCTACTTTGTTTGTGTATTGGCAGGGGGGGGGGGGGCAGGAGGTTTGGCTACTTTTAAAATCTATTTTGTGTCTTTTAAAGTTGAGCTCAGCTCCTGAGAGGGCACTGTATCAAGATTCTAGGGCTAAGAGTGAGAAGCCTGGTCACTGGCTTTCTACTCTGGGGCTTCAGGTGCTGGCAACTTGCCCATTGCACTGTGGTGGCCTGGCCTAATCACACCTATTGTGCTAAGGGGTACAAGGCTGGCAGTTTGCCTTCTGCACAGCCTGCCACTGGCCTGTTGAGTCAGTACCAAGGAGCTTCATTTGCTGATCTATGCTGTGGCTTAGAGCATTCTGCTGGCTTGCCTGGACACTGTCTATATTGTAATGCATTTGCCTTTTACCCAAGTGAGAAAGACCTTTCCTAAAGTCCTTATAAGTTATCTTAAGTTGGAAAATTGTTTCATTCCATCTTTTGTAGGTTCTGTTGCTCCAGAATCCATTGAGAAGCTTTATATAAAGTTGTTTCCAAGGGTAACTGGGGAGAGCCCAGGCAACTTCATGGCTTTTCTCTGCTATCTTGGCTCCACCCCTCCAAATAATGATTTTTTTAAAAAATCAAAAAAGAAAAAAAATAGTTTCATTCATCCAGTATAAGACTAAACAAAAAGGCATTCAGAACCTGTGAAACCCTTTCTATGGTGAAGTTGTTCTGAAGGCAGGTAAATAAGCCAGAAGTATGCTAGTGCTCTAACCAGAGAAGCACCTAAAGTCTGCAGTGCTCCATTCTCAAGGGATATGCAATCTGGTTACTTGGGAAGAGGATTTACAGTTTTGCCTGAGATATGCAGCACTTTTACTACAGGTACAAGGCCAGGATTCAGCAATGTTCTAACTGGGATAGCCCAACTGTGAGTAGGTTGGAGGGTGGAGATTGAGAGTTCAAAGTTTTTAAATCTATAGATGTTTAATGACATGTTTGCATTGTTCTATTTTTGTGCCTTTTAATCTTATGTGTTCAGCTTTGGTTACTCCATAGTATATAATTCTTTTTTTTAAGGTGTTAGGTTGGATAATGTTTCAGAAAAAAAGTCACACCATCATCATGTTAGTTCCTTGATTTGCCTCTTTTTTTTATTTCTCCAAATGCAGTGCCTCAACCCCAGGTGCTTCTGCACATTCTTAGGTCAACAAAACCCTTAAAACTAAATCCTTAATTTAACCTTCTCTTCTTTCAAGCCTTCATCTTATATCTTTTCTCCCTTTTACATTCAAAAGCATGTAAAAATTTTCCCATACCCATGGTCTTCATTTGCTCTCTCTTATTCATTTTTCAAGCCTTTACAATCTGGCTTCCATTAAGGAAGAGTTGGTCCAATGGATAATGTTTATTAAATTCAAAAATGAGTTTAAAAAATCCATGCTAAAAGGAAATACATTTTTCTAGGCATGGAAGGATTTGTTCTCAGGCTACATCAAAAAAGCAAATATTTTAGAATTGGAGGGGTGGTATAGGGACAGATGGTTAATACCTCTACCAAAAAAAAGCAACAGAGAAGACATTAGTAATTACCAATCTAGACACCTACATTTTCATCTTTAAAACTTATATGATTGTCCATGAATCTACCAAGGATATCTTTAATAAAACTATGAGAAAAGAAAAAGGAAACTTTCATAGCTAATTTTGTTCAGTGAGTTAAATATTGTGACATATTTGACTGAAAAGTTTATAAAATATAAAATGTCACGTAAGTAGCCACAAAAATAATTATAATGTACATACATATATATACATACATGCTGGGTACACACACACAAATACACATGGGTTTTGCTGATGTGTTTCATTTTTGTATTACATTTACAGGTTACTCCCATTTTGTGAAAAATCTCTTGTAACAAAATAAATTTTGAATAAAGCTAATAACACTCTCCTTATATGAAAATGAATACAATATTTTATGTCTGGGGAAATGCCCCCATCTCTTGATCTTTAAAATTTAACAAAAATCTATTCTATCTTTCTTCCACCACCCTTCACTGAGGAACAGAAAGAAATCAATGTCTTTTAAAACATATGTATAGTAAAGTAAAACAAATTCCCTCAAATGCTGTATACAAAAATATGTATGCCTCATTCTGCACATGTAATCTGTCACATCTCTATAATGGATAGCAAATTTACATATATTTGTTTATAATGTTCTTTACACTCTCAATTTCGTTTTCTCCCCACTACAATGCTATGAAGCAGAACAGAAAATATTGTTCCCATTTTACAGATCAAGAGACAGGATCAGGATGTTTTACGTACTTGCTAAGAACTGGACTATGGAAAAAATGGTGAAATAATAAGAGAACACTTATGAAATATCACTTTTATACCAATACCAAAATTTATGGGATATTACTAAATTGAGAGTCAAGTTTATATCTCTGAATGCCATATTATAAGAGAGAAGGAAGAAACTAAGTGAATTAAATTTGCATCTAAAGTCACTAGGAAAAGGAAAAAAAAATGCCAAAAGCATAAAAGATATTATAAACTTAAGAGCAGAAGTAAATGGAATATAAAATCAAAGAACAATTTAACCAATCAATAAAGGCAAAAGTTATTTTAATGAAAGACTATATAATTGACAAGTCATTATCAAACTTTTGGATTTCATTTTTTTAAAGAAGAAAACCAATACAAATCAGCAAAATTACAGATACAAGAGGGAAGATCATAACAATAAAAATGAAGACAATGATTAAAAATATAACACACAGTTATATTTCAACAAATTAGAGAAATCAAAGGAAAGTAATGATTGTCTTCAAAATATAAATTTACCAAAAACTGATGCAACAGGAAACAATAAAAATTACACACACACACACACACACACACACACACACACACACCATTTAATGGGTTCACTGGCAGATTCTTTCAAAACTTCCAAGAACAAATAATACATATGTTGCGAATATTCATAAATACAGAGGAATATGGCAATATTCTCATTATCTTTTTCAGACAAATATGGCATTGATTTTAAAACTTGGAGAAGATGACACTAAAAATTAAAATTATAGAACAATTTCCTTAAAATATATGAATACAAAAACAAATATTAAAAAATAGATTCCAGTAATACATTCACAAAATTATTCCACATGACAAAACAGAATTTTGTCAGGTATGTTAAGCAAATTTGATTAGAGAGGAACTTTTATCATAATAGAAAACATAAACAATTTAAAAATATACACATGTATATATCATTTCATAAATATGTGAAAAGCTTTTAAAAATCCAACATTCATTGATGACATTAAAATACTGAGAGAGATAAACTTTAATCCAAGAGTTAATGTAATGCAATTAACGTGTAAATAGGTATCAATTAATTTCTCTTAGAAAAGCATGCTCTTAGAATCTTTCTGGAAATCAAGCCTACACTTTGAAGTAAAAGTTTTAAAAAATAATCACGCCATTTGAAGAGCTTAGAGTTTATTCCATATGAAGATTAGCTATGGAAACTAAATATGTAAATATGCTTATTGGGAGGGAGGGAGGGAGAGAGAGAAAGAGAAAGAGAGAGACAGAGAGAGAGAGAGAGAGAGAGAGAGAGAAAGTAAAAGAAGGCATGGTGTCTTTAGATATCTCCAGGATTGTTATTGAAGAGGGACTAGATATGTCCTTGGCTTCAGAAGGCAGAATTAGAATCAATGCATAGAAGTTGAAACAAGACAACTTTAAGACTCCTATATAAATAAAATAAAAAACAAAACTTTCCGATTTCATTTCATTCATTCATTTCATTCATATTATCTCAGAGTAAAACAGGCTGCTTATGGAAATAATGGGATCCCCTTCACTTGAGTTCTTCAAGAAAAGGTTATGAGACCACTTTCTGGGAGTATTGTAAAGAGGATTCCTGTCACCTTATAGGTTAGATTAGATCGGGGATGTATTGGAGCTAGCTCCAACCATTCTGGAGGGCCAACTGTTAAATTTTCGGTGTGAGTATATATATTTTGGAAATCAATAAGTGTTTGGTTTATTGTTTTGTTGATTTGGACAATAAAGTGATGTAGACAGTGTTAATAATGCTGTTTAAATTTTAAATACTTCATACTTACATTATTTTTTTTTCCAGAAAGTCAATTGTTAAACATTTGCCAGAACATCCCTGGATGGGATGAACAACTAAAGCCCTTCCAACTCTGAAATTCTGTGATTCTCTGAATAATTTCATTATTAGGCATATCTTCTGATAAATGTTATCAGAAAGAGAGAGGGTGAGTTCCTATTCAAGATTTTCATTGCTGCATGATTTTTAATTACATAAAAATCCAGGCTGCACAATGGATGAGTTTGGAATTAGGAACATTCTTCTTTATAAGTTCAAATATGGCCTCAGAAACTTACTAGCTATATGACATAGGGTAAGTCACTTACCCCTGTTTGCCACATTTCCTCATCTGTCAAATGAACTGTAATTTGAGAACAGCAATCCACTCTAGTATCTTTGCCAAGAAAATCCCCAACAGGTATCACAAAGAGTCAGACACAACTGAAACAATTAAACAACACTAACATTTTTAATTACAAATAAATAGTAGGCAACTTAAATGTTCAACAAATCAGGCTAGGTAGGGGTAAATAAATTATAAATAAAATAGGACTCCCCAACCCCTCTTAATTCCAGTGCCTTTCCTGGGCTAATTATTTTCTATTTGTCCTGTACATAGCTTACTTGTTATATATGTGTTTGCATGTTGTCTTCCCTATTAGATTGTAAATACCTTGAGAGTAGGGACAGTCTTTTGCCTCTTTTTGTATCCCCATTGCTTTGCACAATGCCTGGCTCATAGTAGGTATTTAATAAATGTTTGTTAACTGATTGAAAATAGATATATTAATGTAATGGAATACAATGAAAATGAAAGAATTTGTGAAATAGTTTTAAAAAATGAAATACCTCTATATAATAATGAAAGGGAAAATAATCGGAACCAGAAAAACAGGTCACATGCTAACTATAACTATACAAGAAGAAGTGCGTGGGGGGAATCAATAGATATATGAACCTTGTTTTAGATTTTAAAGGAGTGACTTATAGAAGGGAAGAAAGGGATGTTTTAGTGAAAACATAACAGTTGTTAAATATTTGAAGAACTGTCTTACGGAAAGGAGGAGAAAGCATTCTGTTCAGCTGTAAAAAAGAAGTGAATTTTGACTCAATATAAGGAAGATCTTGCTGACTATCAGAGCTAGCTTTAAAAAATTGAATTATGAACCTATGATTTTCCCTTACTAGACATGAGTAATGTTAGATAGGAATTCATTCATTCAAGAGGTTGGACTAGATTTCTGAAGTCACTTTCAGCTTGTTGAAATGATTGGCAGTATCCCTTGATCTTCAAATTTTTATTTTATTCCTATTTTATGATTTTAATTTGTCACAAACAAATTGAAAACAATGTACATGGCAACTTGGAGCTTCATTAGAATATGTGGGGCATTTTAGGGACTGAAAATTTTATGTCTTTGTATTCCCAGCACGCAGTACAGTGTTTTATATATAGTAAACACTTAGTAAATGCTCATTGTATTTGACTTTCCTGTCCCAAAATTCCTTCATTCACTGACAAAAAGTCATTTATAGCATTACAAATTCCTAGGATCTCTGAAAATACCATGGGAAGCATATACATCCAGTCTATATAGAGAGGAAATATTTAGTGTAACTTTGTGACTCTAGCAAGCTGTGTTCATTTGGACCATGCAAAACCCATTTGAGATGTCATAAGTCAAACCCCATAGGATTAGTTTGCCCTTTGGGAGTTTTCTTGGAGGCTGCTAAACATACTCAGAAGATAACTGAAGGTAAAACTCAGGAAACTTAGGACAGAGTGGTTTAGAAAGATCTGAGTTTCCTCTGCCTTAACTAGTCCTTAGAGAATCTAAGATGTATTTAAGCTGTCCCTCAGGACTGATACTAAAGAACTCCAAAGACAGAGAATAGACCTATGTATGTGGCTTTAGTCATGAATTAAAAGACCCCATATTTTGTTCCAATATTTATTTCACTACAGAAACTGGTGAAAGAATGTCTCAGTCCCATGGCCATTGACTGCTCTTTTATTTTTAAATAACCATCTTCTTCTACCTTTCTTCATGCTTAAATTGAACCTCAGCATTACTAAGAGTTGTGTAGCTCCAAGAGGAGAGGACTGCTGATGATAGTACAAATATAGCTATTTTTCAGTGTTTTAAATATTTAAATAAGCTATATTAACATTGAATTAACATGTCTATAAGTGCTTCAAATGTGCCCTTAAACATATCCTCTTGTGTCTTACTGGCTATGAATTTTTAAAAATAAAAACCATAGTTATTTTATGCCACATCTATAAACAATTACTTAGTGATATCCTTAAATATATCTGAATTCATTTTAAAAATGGATAAAAAATAAAAATTTAAAAAATGTCTTGCAAATTATAATATACTACTTATAAGCTAAATTCTATTACTTTTTCTTTGACGTCTTTTCCCCTTTTTATTTCATTAAAGCTGTTTAGAGAAGAATAAAGCTATTAAGAAATATCATTTGACAGTTCTTATGTCTATGAGTTGAAGAATGACTAGAACTATTACATTAAATCAATCTGAAAAAAGACAATTTTCTTCAGAAATGAAGAATTCCCAGAATATAGCTTCAAGAAACTTTTGGGGCCTAAGGAAAATGAAGGAAGGTAATTTCATAGCATATTCTGCCATTGACAGTCCCTAAATTGACAATGGCTCACTGCCACAGCTTAAAAAAAATTGTTTGGAACAGTTGAGTTAACTTCTTATAGTATAAAATTTCATGACAAATGCCAAATTCAAAAGATTCTGTCCAAAAGTTCTGACCCACTCCTGCCCTGCTCCGCTCAATTTGACTATATTCACAATCACCCAAATAACCATTATGCACCAAATAAGGAAAGGGTACAGCTTGTATTCTTACTGAGTCTAAATCTGTGAAATGCCTATGCTTTAATCTTTCATGAAAAAAAAATTCATCAAATCATAAAACATCTATAACTATACCTAAATTTATATTTATATATAAAAAGTAACATTTGTTTGGTACTTCAAGATTTGCAAATCATGTTATAAATATTTAATTTTATCCTCACAAGGTGCTATCTCCATTTTACAAATGAAGAAACTGAAGTAGACAAAGATTAAGTAACTTGCTTAGGGTCACACAGTAAGTAGAGGAGTCTGGATTTGAATTCATGTCCTGATTGTTGGTCTAATTTTCTATCCACTGAGGCACTTAGCAACTTTATCTCTATAACTAATCTCTATCTATAAAAAAAAAATGGTATGGGAATCTGGCCTCAAAGTCAAGAAATTGTGACTTCAAATCACTCCTGCTACATAAAGGTTGTGTGACATACTCTTTCCATGCCTTAGGCAACTCTCTAAGAAAGTATAGAGCACTTTTTGAATTACTAACATGAATTGATAGAACTTCCTCACCAAGAGTTCCTTATAAGAATGAAATCACAAAATCTAGGTAAGCTATATTATATGTTGGTTGGTTGTTGTCCTTCGTCTTCAAAGAGGACCTAAATGATATTTCCATGATAAAATGAAATTTCAGGATGTCCGACTGTGGCTGATCAGACCAACATGAGCTCAAAATGCTCTACCACAGGTTGGGCACAGATAGTCCATGTGAATATTTGTGGTGGATATCCCAAATTTGCACATCCTGCATTTAGTTTGTACATATATAGCACCCCCTCCAAGGATAATTTCCCAACTCCTCCCATCCTGTTTGATATATTGGTTTCCCAGAGAAGGGCTTACCACTTATTTCCTCAGTAGTTTTAGGGATAACTCTGAGTGACTGGTTTTGTAGTAATGTCGCTGATAAGCTCCCAGTAGTATGTTTCACATTGACTATGAAACAGACACTTAGATTTTAGAAAGGTTTTTTACTGAGACTAAAAATTGAGAGCAATTTGTACAAAACAATAACCCTAATATGAGAGCACACTTTTCCCTTGTATATCTAGGATTCCTAGGGAGAGTGGGATCAGACTTACATAGCATATGTAATAAAAGAGGTAATTCGTACCTTCTGTTTATTTTCCACCCCTCATGAATCAGTGCTCTTATGGAGTCCAGAAACTGTCTTTTCTCTGTGTCTAGTTTGTTTTCAGTGCATCCTTCGTCTTCATCTAGATGCTATCATTAACCATTGCTGCTCTGGGACTTCAATTAGTAGGTTCAGTTGCTAATACAACTTCTTTTATACTTTTGAAAGATCTCCCAAACTCAAACAGTCAATGTGTTATTTGGCTTTGAAAGGTGACAGAATAGTTATGAATTACACTAAATCAGAAATCCTTCACTTTGTTGGTATCATAGACATTTTGGGTAGGCTAATGAAGCCTATGGAATCCTTTAAGAATGATGTTTTAAAATAATTACAGGGCATACCATAATTTTAAAGATTAATGAAAATAAAGATCAATTATTTTCTCTATCCAAGTTCATGAACCCTGTTAAATCTCTCTGTGTATCTCTCTATGGAACCCAGGTTATGACCTCTGTGCTAGAAAACAAGGATAACAAAAATTTATTACTTGCCACAGTGCTAAGTGATATACAAAGTACCCAAAGAGCTAATAGTTTTATAAGGGGAGTGAGAAAGTAACAGAAATAGTTATGTCATACATGTATAAGTATAACTGAGAGGTAAAAAGCAAAATACTAAGAAGGAAGATGGTTCTTGTTATATTACTAGAAATTTAGTGCCCAGAACCAGTATGGTTCTAGAGCTGCTGCATTCTGTATATTTGGTGTATTGTATCCAGCTGTATTTGAGACATTCAAGAAAGCACACTTTCTCTCTTGATTAGACACTGCAAAAAACAAACAAGCAAACAATGATTTGAGTTTAAAATTGAACAACAGGGGAGACAAGGGTGGATTACCTTTAAAAAACTGCAGACTTGAGGACAGAATCAAGATGGTGGAGTAGAAGCAGGGACTTCTAGACTTCCCCCCAAGCCCAGTGAAATACCTGCAAAAAATCACTGTAAACAAATTCTGCAGCTGCAGAATCCACAGAATGATGGAGTGAAGCAAATAGCCAACTCAAGACAGCCTGGAAGGTTGAGAGGAAGCATCTATTGTACAACACTGGGAACAGAGCACAGTCCAGGTGGGCCAGGTCAGCATATATGGAATCTGAGCAGGCCTAGGGGGTACTGAATCTATGGCATCTGTGGCTGTTTCCAGACTTCACAACCCCAAAATATCAAGGACAAATTGGAAGGTCAAAACCTGCCGGACCTGTGTGAGAAAGTACAGTGGTTCAGCTCCAGGCCAGCAGAAGAGGCAGAGGGGGTGGAGGAGCCTGAGGCAGCCACAGTAGAAGCAGAGGAAGCATCAGGTGCTATTTCTGGATCTCTAGGCCCACAAATTTGGGGGGGATCAAGTTGCAGCCAGTATACCCCACCACCAAGGCAGAGGACTACCTTGACAAAGAGCTCAAAAGTCAAGTGGGGAAATGAGCAAAAACGGGAAAAAGAATCTGACTATAGAATCTTACTTTGATGACAAGGAAGATCAAAATATACAAACAGGGAGGCAGAGCCAAGATGGTGGAGTAGAAAGACACACATATGCAGACTCTCCCCAGACAGCCCATAAAATACCTGTAGAGAGGGACTCTCAACAAATTTTGGAGCATCAGAAGTGGAGAACAAGAGAATGGAGGAGATTTCCAGCCCAAGGTGACCTGAAAGGCCCATGAGAAATGTCTGTTGTACCGGACACAGAGCAGAGCCCAGCCTAGCCTTAGTCACAGGGCGGGTGAGGCTCTGGGAGGAGGACACCTCGGGGGTGGAATCTCCAGTCGCAGCAGCAGTAGTCCACAGATACCTCAACCCACAGGCATCAAAGGTCAGTGATGGGGTGTTTTCAACTGGTCAGGAAGGGAGAAGGGCCTTTTTATAGGTCTGGCCTCAGGCAGTGGCCACAGAGGCCACATCAGGCAGGCAGCAGCACTTCCCACCAGAGCCCCTAGAGCAGCCACATTCATTGTTGGATCATAAAAACCCTCGGGGCACTGAGGAGCTGATTATCACCTCATCCCTCTCTAGAGGCCCTGAGGGAGCAGCTTGTTATCTCACACTGAATGGTGGAGGAACTGGATGCCAGGTGGCTGTAGAGAGGAAATTGCTAAGATTCTGGGCACAAAAATCTCTTCCTATTCCCAGACCAGTGTACACGCTTGGTTGTGCCACCTCGGAGGAACTGAGATCTTACAGATTCCCAGAGTATACCCTACTCTTGACAAAAGACCCAAAAGTCAAGTAACTGGCTGGGAAAATTACAAAAAAAGGGGAAAAAAATAAGACTATAGAAGATTGCTTTCTTGGTGAACCGGTATCTTCTCCCATCCTTTCAGATGAGGAAGAACAATGCTTACCATCAGGGAAAGACATAAAAGTCAAGACTTCTGTATCCCAAACATGCAAAATAAATATTCAATGGTCTTAGGTCATGGAAGAGTTCCAAAAGGATTTTGAAAATCAAGTGAGAGAGGTTGAAAAAAAACTGGGAAGAGAAATGAGAGAGATGCAAAAAAAGCATGAAAAGTGGCTCAATACCTTGCTGAAGGAGACCCCAAAAAATGCTGAAGAAAATAACACCTTGGAAAATAGGCTCACTCAATTGGCAAAAGAGGTTCAAAAAGCCAATGAGGAGAAGAATGCTTTCAAAAGCAGAATTAGTCAAATGGAAAAAGAGGTTCAAAAGCTCACTGAAGAAAATAGTTCTCTCAAAATTAGAATGGAACAGATGGAACCTTTCTGAGAAACCAAGAAATCATAAAACAAAACCAAAAGAATGAAAAAAAGGAAGAGAATGTGAAATATCTCATTGGAAAAACAACTGACCTGGAAAATAGATCCAGGAGAGACAATTTAAAAATTATGGGACTACCTGAAAGCCATGATCAAAAAAAGAGCCTAGACATCATCTTTCATGAAATTATCAAGGAAAACTGCCCTGATATTCTAGAACCAGGGGGCAAAATAAATATTGAAAGAATCCACCAATCACCTCCTGAAAGAGATTGAAAAAGAGAAACTCTTAGGAATATTGTGGCCAAATTCCAGAGGTCCCAAAACAAGGAGAAAATATTGCAAGCAGCTAGAAAGAAACAATTCAAGTATTGTGGAAATACAATCAGGATAACACAAGATCTAGCAGCTTTTACATTAAGGGATCGAAGGGCATGGAACAAAATATACAAACAGAAGTCAAAACTCCCACATCCAAAGCCTCCAAGAAAAATATGAATTGGTCTTAAGTCATGGAAGGGCTCCAAAATGATTTTGAAAATCAAATAAGAGAAGCAGAGGGAAATTTCGAAATAGAAATGAGAATGATGCAAGAAAATCATGAAAAATGAGTCAACTTCTTGCTGTGACCCAAAAATGCTGAAGAAAATAACACCTTTAAAAATAGACTAATCCAAATGGCAAAAGAAATCCAAAAAACCCATGAGGAGAAGAAGGCCTTAAAAAGTAGAATTGGCCACATGGAAAAGGAGGTTCAAAAGCTCACTGAAGAAAATAATTCCTTAAAGATTAGAATGGAGCAGATGGAAGCTAATGACTTTATGAAAAATCAAGAAATTATAAAACAAAACTAAAGGAATGAGAAAATAGCAGACAATGTGAAATATTTCATTGGAAAAACAGCTGTGCTGGACAATATATCCAGGAGAGACAACTGAAAAATTATTAGACTACCTGAAATCCATGATCAAAAAAAGAGCCTACATGTCATCTTTCAAGAAGTTATCAAGGAAAACTGTCCTGATATTCTAGAATCAGAGGGTGAAATAGATATTGAAAGAATCTACCAATCACTTCCTGAAAGAGAATCCAAAAGGAAAGCTCCTAGTAATATTAAATTCCAGAACTCCCAGGTGAAGGAGAAAATATTGGAAGCAGTCAGAAGGAAACAATTTAAGTATTGTGGGAAAACTATCAGAATAACACAAGCTCTAGCAGCTTCTACAGTAAGGAATCAAAGGGTTTGGAATATGATATTCCATTGATCTGAGGGGCTAGGATTAAAACCAAGAATTACCTTCCTTCTGGGGAAAAAAATAGCTATTCAATGAAATAGAGGACTTTGAATTATTTTTGCTGAAAACACCAGAACTGAATAGGAAATTTGATTTTCAAACACAAGAATCAAGAGAAGCATGAAAATGTAAACAGGAAAGAGAAATCATAAGGACCTTTTGAAAGTTGAACTGTTCACACATTCCTACATAGCAAGATAATGTTTGTAACTCTTGAGACTTTTCTCAGTAGTGGGGTAGCTGGATAGATTATATACATATAAATATAGGGCTTAGGGTGAGTTGAACATGAATGGAGGATATCTAAAAAAAATAAAATTAAGGGATGAGAGGAATTATTGAGTGAAGGAGAAAAGGAGAAATAAAATATGGTAAATTATCTCTCACATATAAGAGGCAAGAAAAAGCTTTTTAAATGAAGTGGAAGAGGGGGGAATTGAGAGGAAAAGAGTGAACCTTACTCTCATAACATTTGGCTTAAGAAGGTAATAATATGCACACTCAATTTGGTAAGAAAATCTATCTTACACTACAAGAAAGTAGGGGGAAGGGGATAAGTGGGAGCAGGGGGATGATAGATGGGAGGGCAAATGGGAGGAGGGGGTAATTAAAAGAAACACTTTTGAGGAGGGACAGGATCAAAAAGAGAATAGAATAAATGCGGGACAGGATAGGATGGAGGGAAATATAGCTAGTCTTTCATAACATGACTGTTATGGAAGTCTTTTGCATGACCACGCATGTATAACCTATACTGAATTGCTTGCCTTCTCAGGGGGGATAGGTGGGGAGGGAGGAAGAGGGATAAACTGAAACTCAAAGTTTTAAAAATAAATGTGAAAAGTTGTTTTTGCATGCAAGTGGGAAATAGGACATACAGGCAATGGGGCAGAGAAATCTATCTTGCCCTAGAAGAAAATAGAGGGGAGGGGGAATGAAAGAAGGGAGAGGAGTGATAGAAAGAAGGGCAGATTGGGGGAAGGGGTAATCAGAATGCACAGTGTCTGGAGGTCGATGAAGGGGAGAAATGGGTAGAAAATTTGGAATTCAAAAGCTTGTGGAAGTGAATGTTAAAAACTAAAAATTAATTAATTAATAAAAAATAAAACCTGCTGTGTTCCAAAAAAAAAAAATTAAAAACAAAATAAAATAATCTTTTCTTTGAAACCAAGACTTACCTTTCTAATGCTGAAATCATAACAATTTGATTATGTGGCTGTAGGTCACAGCACACCACAGATTCATAAGAATTAAAACTGATAGTCACACAGATGGTAATGATGAGGAAAGTGGTGGTAGTCAGGTTGCAAGATGGACAAATAATGAACTATGAGGAAGAACCAGAAAAATAGATGACATCAAAGAAATATATGACCAAAGATATGTGCTAGTACTTATATGTGAGCAAAGGATAGACAACCTGTGTCATCCACTATGATCTTTATGAGGTTAGAAAAAAGTTTAAAAATTCTTACAATTTTGATTGAATATGCTATGGAAGACTTATAGGAGCATATGGATAAGTGACTGATTGAATGGACAGGTGTTGGTTAAACTCTCATCTACATCATTGGAGAGACTAGTCACATTGATGAAATCATAGATTCATTTAGAGTTTTTTAGTCCTGTATATTCCATGTATGTATATCCCATGTATTCCTAGTTTCTATGGAAGAGGAAAATATACAAGATACAAGTATTGTTCTTTAATGAAATGGACCCTGAGGATTATTTTTTTAAGTAGTCACAAGTAGGCACAAGAAATTGTTATGGACAAAATCAAAATTACATATCTTAAAGAAATTCAGGCAACAGGGGAAAAAGTGAGGAAATGAGAAACAGGATATTGCATATCTACTACATGAATTTAAAGAAAAACAAGAAGCATCCTGTGGGATTATTTTCAAGTAACAATATCAGAAATATAGTATTGCTCTGCTCTCGAGCGTTATCAGAGATAATGACGTGTTCATTTAAAAGAAAATGAACTTCAATCTAAAAGTCAAAAAGGAAAGTGTTCTCAAAAACTAGAGAAAAATCTTAACCAGTTACAGGAGGTTGGTGATGATACAGAAGAGATAGGAAGAGAGGATCACTAAACTCTTGGAACTAAGTTATGGATATAAGGAAGCGATACTGCAGGGAATTATAATGTGGATTCACAGGGGCTATTAAATGAGAGATAAACCAGTAAGAGAAAGAAGTGATAAATAGTGTTGGTTGGTTGCTCTCTACTGCATATACTGAAGCAACTATTTGTTGACCTGATATTAACAAAAGAAAGGTCTACTATATTCCCAGGGTGTGCATTTAAGATGTGCTAGAGAGCTTGCCAGGTCTTGTAAAATTTAATGACTAGTACCAAATTGTGATGATTTGCTCAGGCATAAATGATGCCACCATAAGGAATCTAGAAATCATCATTATGAACTATGGGATTTGGAGCAAGAAACTATATATGTAAGAGCCAAGGGATGGTTTTATCATTGCCACTGATGAAGGGCAAATATTAAATACTTTTTGGAAGAAAACATGCAATTTGATTAAGCAACATTTGTTTAAGAAAATCATGTAAAAGAATAGGCTTTAGATTTTTGGACCAAACATAAAGGATAAAAATATAGGATTTGCCTTTATAGGTGCTTCACCGGTGATAGAGCAAATATACAAGGGGTTGTTAAAAAGTATTCAGTTGGAATATTGCAATTTTAATATACTTTATGCTTCATAGAAAAAGGAAGAAGAAAAGTTCTGTAACTAGGATTTGTTTTTCACCTGGATGGAAAGCAATTAAGGGTGTCTTGAGAGATAACGTATTGTCTAATGAAAAATACATTTGTGCCAGTATAGACTACTCTCTTAGAGAGTTAGGCTACAACCCTGTGGAGGTTGGTAAGAAAGGAATAAACCAGAAGAAGAGTATCACTGTGACTGCAGCCTTAGGTAGTGACCAAAATCATGCAAATGAACAGGGTCACTGATACATGCTAGCAGACCACAAGATGAAAAGGCACAGAAAGAGGGGTCCCTATACTTACACAAAAGAAGAGTACCACTTCAGAAAAGGAGTACATCTCTACTTGCCCCCATGGTTGTGAACATTGTGAGGCAAAACTTTAGTCTCCCCAACAAAGTTATGTCTCTGATTTTAATACAAATATCTAAATAGTAAGGAATTACTTAGCTGTCATTGATGGATTTCAGTCACCAGAAACCAATGAAGGATTCTGAAGGAACTGACAAAATGATTACTAAAAGAAATGATTACTAAAACACATTTTTGAAAGAGTATGTAAACAGGAGTGATTCTTTAGGATTGGAGAACAAATGTCCTGATTTAAATTAAAAAAAGAAGGAAAAATAAAATTGTCAAAGTATAGGCCAAGAAGCTTTACTTGTTTTCTTCTAGCAAAATTTTATAACATAATGTTAGATAGTAAATATCTACAAAGAAAATTATGTTCACAAAAGAATGGTATGGTTTCATCAAGATGAGGTCAAGTCAAATAAAACATATCCTTTTTTGACTATAAGTAGATTTCATTTCTGAGGACCAGTTTTTGAAAGACTTTGATCAGGTAGAATATTTCCAGGAAAGAGCAAATGAGGTATGAAAGTCTTCAAGATAATGTCTATAAGAATAAACTAAAGGAGAAAATAACAATAAATTATTGTTATTGTTATATTCTAGTTTGTTTAATAGCAAAATTTAACAACAACGTTCCCTAAGCTAAACAAACTTGCAGAAAAGAAAAATTGAGATGTGCCATCTTTCTTCATGTATATGAAGAGCTGTTCTGTGTGTGTGTGTGTGTGTGAGAGAGAGAGAGAGAGAGTATGTATGTATGTGTGGGTGTGTGCACATGTGTGCATGTGTGTGTGTGTGTGTGTGTGTAGTAAATTTGAAAATGGAATAAAGATGGCAGAGAACTCACCTGAGCTCTCCCAAATTCATCTCCATGAATTCTGGAGGGGCAGAACCAATAAAAGGTTAAAGTGAAAAAAAAATTTCCAGCCTAATCACTTTAGATCAGCAGAAAAGTCTCACTCAGAATGTGAAGCTCATTCCAGCACAGACCATGCCCTAACAAGCCAGAATCAGGCTTTGAGGGTGAACTGAGTCAGTAGCAGTAGTTTTAGTGCTCTTAGCCCAAACATGGTAAAGGAATCAGACAACTGATCAGAAGGAGATTGTAGGGGATCCTTTACTGGCCATGGAACAGGACTCTGTAGCAGTGCCCATATGGGGATCTGGGTTTCAGTCTGAGGATGAGGAAGACGACTAGCACACCGGGTGGCTGCAGAGAAGCAGGGATCCTGGTCATAGCTCATAGCTCAAGAAAGAAAAGAGTGGTCGTGGCCATTAACAGACCAGAGGACAGGCCAAGAGAGCAGTGACTACACCTCTCCTTAAATAATATAGCCTTGGAAGAATTGAAATATTACAGAATTAGCACTTAAAATGGCATCAAGAAAAACTTGAAACTTGGTACAGTGTCCCCTCAACCCTGGGAGCAGAGCCCAAATATAATGTGAAGTTAAAAGTAAAGAAAAAAAAAAGACTAGAAAAATGAACAAGCAATATAAAGAGAATCTGACCATAGAAAGTTGCTA
The DNA here is from genome assembly GCA_023548195.1 of Bettongia penicillata ogilbyi. Lineage (NCBI taxonomy): Eukaryota > Metazoa > Chordata > Mammalia > Diprotodontia > Potoroidae > Bettongia > Bettongia penicillata. Next base: position 5,926,269 of record JAJHZJ010000318.1, on the reverse strand, counting down.
TGGGGACAGGGAAGAGAAAAACACAAATTTAGAGGAAGACAACAAAGCCAAAATATAGCTACAGGGCTGTGAGCAGAACTGAGAGAAGCATAGTCCAGTGTGGGCTATGCCAACACAGACAGGGTCAGAGCAGGCCTTGGGGGACTGAGTCACTGGCCGCTGTGGCAGCTTGCAGACTTTTTAACCCACAAATACCTAAGACACCATAGAAGGTCAGTGAGAAAACTCTGTAGGACCTGGACTGTTTGAGGTCTGACTCCAGCCACAGAGTGGAGGAGGAGAAGACAGTGAAGGTTGCTGTTTCTGCAGCTCTGGGCCCACAGATGGTAGAAGATTGAGCAGCTGATACAAAATCCCTGAAGCTTGTACAGAAAACACATACACACACACGCACACACACACATGCACATGCGCGCGCACACACACACACACACACACTAGAAGCTACTTTACTCTAACAAACAGTTAGGAAGTCAAATGTTTGGCTGGGAACATGAGTAAACAACATAAAAAATGCAAAACAAAAAAAAAAACCTTCAGGCTTTTGAATCACTTTGGTGACAACGAAGATCAAAACATACAACTAGAAGAAGACAACAAAATCAAAGCTCCCATAGTCAAAGCCTTCAGAAAAATATGAATTGATTTCAGGCCACAGATAGGCTCAAAAAGGATTTTGAAAATCAAGTAAGAGAAGTAAAGATTGGGAAGAGAAATGAGAGTGAAGGAGACACAAAAATAATACTGAAAAAAATAACTCCTTAAAAAAATAGACAACCGAAATGTCAAAAAGTTCAAAAAACTGATGAGGAGAGGAATGCATTAAAAAGCAGAATTGGCCAAATGGAATAAGAGATTCAAGAGCTCACTGAAGAAAATAATTCCTTAAAAATTAGAATGGAGCAAATGGAAACTAATGACTTTATGAGAACTCATGAAATTATATAACGGAATGAAAAGAATGAAAAAAAATAGATGAGAATATGAAGTAACTTATTGGAAAAAAAACTGACCTGGAAAATAGATCCAGAGAGACAATTGAAATATTAGTGGACTACTTGAAAGACATGGTCAAAAAAAAAGCAGCCTAGAAATCATCTTTCAAGAAATCATCAAGGAAAACTTCCCTGATATTCAAGAATCAAAGAGTAAAATAGAAATAGAAAAATCCACCCATCACCACTAGAGATAGCAAAATGAAAATTCCTAGGAACATTGTAAGCAAATTCCAGAGTTCCTAGGTCAAAGAGAAAATATTGCAAGCAGTGAGATAGAAACAATTCAAGTGTTGTGGAAATGCAATCAGGATAACACAAGATCTAGCAGCTTCTACAGTAAGGGAAAAAAGAACTTGGAATATGATATTCTGGTGGTCAGAGGAGCTAGAATTGAAACCAAGAATCACCTACCCATCAAAGCTGAGTATAATATTCAGGGGAGATGGAATTTCAGTGAAATAGAGGGTTTTCAATCATTTTGCTGAAAAGACCAGGGATGAATAGAATAATTGACTTTCAGATACAAGAATCAAGAGAAGTATGAAAAGGTAAACAGAGAAGAAAAATTATAAGTGACTTACTCAAGTTGAACTGTTTACATTCCTACATGGAACGATAATATTTGTAACTTAAGATTTTTCTCAGCATTAGGGTAGATGAAATACAGATAGATAGATAGATAGATAGATAGATAGATAGATAGATAGATAGATAGATAGATAGATAGATAGACGGCACAGGGTGAGTTGACTATGAAGGGATGATACCTAAAAACATAAAATTGAGGGGTCAGAAAGGACTATATTGAAAGGAGAAAAGGAGAGATAGAGTTGGATAAATTACCTCATATAAAAGAGGCAAGAAAAAGGCTTCACAAAGGAGGGAAAAAAGGAGGGGTAATAGAATCTATATTGCCCTACAAGAAAGTAAGAGGGCATAGGATAAGGGGAGGGGGATGGTAAAATGGAGAGAAGACTGGGGAAAAGGGTACTCAGAATGCATACCATATCGGGGGGGGAGGGGAGAGTTGGGGAGAAAATCTGGAACTAAAAATCTTGTGGAAATGAATGTTGAAAACTAAAAATTAATTAATTAATTGAAGTGGAAAAAAAAGAAATGACAGTGTTGTAAGAGAATTATGGAAAAAAGAGGCAACAACTTAGAAAAAAAAACACAACTGCATAAAAGGTAGAATTGGCCAAATGGAAAAGGAGATGCAAAAATCCACTGAAGAAAATAAATAGGAAGGTGGGAGATTAAGTTAAGGAGGCTTAACTAAGAGAAGTGAGGGCAGATCAGGGGAGGTGGTAGACAGAATCCAAACACTGATGAGGAGGAAAAGAGTGAAAGGAGAGAGAAGACAAAAAGGAGGAAAAATAGAATGGAAGAAAATACACAGTTAGTAATCATCACCGTGAATATGAATGGAATGAACTCTCCCATAAAACAGAAGATGATAGCAGAGTGGATCAAAAACCAGAATCCTGCAATATTTTGTTTACAAGGAACACATTTTAAGCAGAGAGAATTACACAAACAGAGTAAAGGCAAGTGCTGGAGCAGAATCTATTATGCTTCAGCTAAATTTAAAAAAAGAAAAAAAGCAGAATTGACCAAATAGAAGAAGATATACAAAAATTCACTGAAGACAAAAACTCATTAGGAAGCATGATTGAACAAATTAAAATTTAGAACTGGGGACAGGATTCTGGGCAAATCAGAAAATTTCAAGTTCTCAAGATTTTCCCCCATAAAAGCGATAAATAGTGCCTCGGGATGATCATAGAGTGGCAAAAATAAATAAGAATAGGGGCAAAACAGAGGCTCTTCTAGGACAGTCAGAGAAGATCTGTAAAATATCCAAGTATGAGATTTGTTCCCTATGAAGAGTAAACACCTCCAGGTGTATTGCCAAGACAATATGCACAGCACTGGTGGTGACTACGAATATGCCAGCGTAGTTCTCAGTTGCAAAGTATAGCAGACTCTCCATATAGAAGGCAGAAACATTTATTCAGAAAGCCATATCAGTCATAGTAACCAAGAAGTCAATACACATTAGCACTGCAGGAGACAAAAGCCTTCCCAAGCCTCCCACCACCTCCCTCCACTGGGGCCTTCCCACAAAGAAACAAACATTCAGGAGCCTAGCTGTCTGCTTGCCTGTGTCCTTCCCAGCTCTGACTAGCCCGACCAACTTCCTCTCAGCTCTGCCCCACCTTTCCTTTTCCACCCCTTCAGCAAGCTCCTTGCACCACATGTGACTTAGGCTTCCATGTGATTTAAGCAGGTCACATGGGCCTATTAATGAATGGGAAAGATTATTACCATTATATTCAGTCCCAAGATCTTGCACACTCTTTATATAGTTTGGTAGGGCAACTGGTATGAACAGAATTGTAATAAGGATAACAGAAAATAAGCATATAAAACAATATCTTAGGCAACTGGTATCAACGGAACTTTGTTGATAAGAAAAGCCAGACCCAGCTGAGCTGTGAAGAGCGGCAGGGCAAGGAAGATCCAGCACACATCTAGTGAATACAGAAGCAGTGGGAGAGAAAACCTCTGGCTATGGGCACTTACAGGAGGCTGGAGGTTTGGCTTTGGTTCCAATCTAGAGGACAGAACTAAAGATTTGGGGTGAGAGGCACCCATTTCTTATACCACAGGGCTAGAGGTGATTACAAATATTAAGTTATTATAAAAAAAAAAAAATACACAGGGAAAGGAGAAAGAATCCAACCATAGAAAGCTATTATGGGAATAGAGATGACTGGGGTTCACCTTCAGTAGAGGATATTCAAGTAAAGAAACCCTCAAAGAGTAATATCAAATGGTCATCTGCCCAAAAAGAATTTATAGAAGATCTTTAAAAAAAAAAAGTCTTTAAAAATCAAATGATAGAGATGGAGGAAAAACTAAAAAAAAAAAATAAAATAGTAATCCAAGAAAAAACAAGAAGATTATGAAAGGAAATCAACCAATTAGAAAATATTTTAAAAAGAATTTTGATACAATAATACAAGTAGTAATTAAAGAAAATTGTCCTGAAGCATTAGAAGAAGGGGGCAGGGAGGGAGGTAGAAACAGAAAAAATGCATCGATCACCACTTAAAAGAGATCCTACAAGGAAAATTTATAGGAATATCATAGTAAAATTTTGGAACCCCCAGTTCAAGGATAAATTATTAAAAAAATATTAAAAGCATCAAGATTAAAACGATTTAAATATGATGGAGCCACAGTTAGAATTATACAAGACCTAGAGCAGAGACATTAAAGGACTGTAGGTTTTGGAACACAATATATCAGAGATCAAAGGAACTAGAGCTCAGGCCAAAAATATACCCTGCAAAGTTAAATATTACTCACAATGAAAATAAGGGATATTTCATAAACTCGCAGACTTTCAAGACTTCATTAACAAAAATTCTGAACTTAACAATAGATTTGAAATACAAGAACCAAGAGAAATATAAGGTATATATGAAAGATTGATTATAAGGGATTGATAAAGACAGACTGTTTACCATTTATATATGTAAAATGTATGTCTAAGACTTTTATTAATAATTGGGTAGCTCATAACAAAATTGGGGTAAACCTGACTATGATATTAATTTTTAAAGTAAAACCATTTAGGAAGAGCTAAAAAGAGTAATTATTTTATACAAATCAGGTGCAAGAGGAAGAATTGATACCAAGGAATCAGATGGGGGAGGAGAGTTGGTAGTGCTGGTAACCTACTTTCATCTGGAATGTGTTTAAGAGGGAATAATACATATACATTTAGAAGAATGTAAAAATCTTCTAAATTCAGAGGAAATAAAATGATAAGGGCACAGGGGGAGGGGAGAGGACCAGGGAGGGATCTTTAGAGGGGAGGAGGAGGAAATGGCTAAAAGGGGAGATGTGGAAAGTTGTTTAGATTTATGGGAATGAGAGGTTAGGGAAGGGATCCTTGAAGGGGGGTAGGCAAGTAATAGAAGGGCAAGGCAGTGGGTAAAACTTAAGAAAAGGAGGCAAGAGGGATAAGAAACAAAAGAGATATTCTCAAACATAAAGATCAAAGATCAGGTGTAGAATATGCTTGGGAAAATATATGTCTATATATGTATGTATATATATGTATATGTGTATGTATGTATCTATAGCTATAGAGAAACATATCTAAACTTCATTGTAGCATTCTGAGGAGGTGGGGAGGGGGAAAAGAACAAAGTAAAAAAGTGTACAGCAGAGAACAAAACAATTCACAAGGAAGTAAAGAAAAAATGGACAATTTTCAACACAAGAAGTATTATTTATCATACAGGCTTTTTTGAAATGAAAATATATTGTTACATAATTTTAATCCTCTCATATTCTGCTATGTACATGATACTTCCTTTTAATTTTTTATTTAAGTTCTAATATTTATGTTTATGATATCTTTTTGTTCCTTTTCTCTATTCTGTATTTGTGTTCCCGTGTTTGAGTCTAAAATAAAATGTTAAAAAAAGAAAAAAAAATTTTAAATGAAAAACAAGATTATTGAAAGAATTAGAAAATTAGAAAAGAAGATCCAGAGTCTTAAGGAAGAAAATAACTCCTTGAAAATCAGAATTGGGCAAGGGGAAGTCAGCAAAATTATAAGAGATCAAGAAATAACAAAATATAAAGAATCAAAAAAAGAGAATGTGAAACAGTTCATAATTAAAACAATTGAGATGATGGTGAAGTGAAGTCAGAGATTTGCCTGAGCTCTCCCCCAAACCCCTTCAAATACCTTTAAAAAATAACTCTGAACAAATTCGAGAGCAGAAGAACCCACAAAGAGAAAGAATGAGGCAGATTTCCAGCCCAAGACAACCTGGAATGTCAACAGGAAGGGTCTGTTTAGGATAGATATGATTCTATAGAATATTAAATTATCAAATAAAAAACTATTTGAAATAATAAACAACTTTAGCAAAGTTGCAGGATACAAAATAAACTCACATAAATCATCTGCATTTCTACATATTAATAATAAAGCTCAACAGCAAAAGATAGAAAGAGAAATCCCATTTAAAGCTACATTTAAAGCTATGGTAGAGTCTATAAAATATTGGGGAGTGTAACCGTCAAAACAAACTCAGGAACTATTGAACACAATTACAAAACACTTTTTGCACAAATAAAATCAGATCTAAATAATTGGAAAAAAACATCAGTTGCTTACGGGTAGGCTGAGTTAATATGGTAAAAATGACAATTTTATCTAAATTAATTTACTTATTCAGTGCCATATCAATCAAACTGTCAAAAATTATTTTGCACAGCAAGAAAAAAATAATAAAATTCATCTGGAAGAACAAAAGGTCCAGAATATCAAGGGAATTGACAAAAAGCAATGCAAGAGAAGGTGGTAGCCTAGCCATACTAGAATTTAAATTGTGTTATAGAGAAAAATCATCAAAACTACTTGGTACTGGCTAAGAACTAGAGTGGTGGATCAGCACAATAGGTTAGGTACACAAGACACTAGTCAGTGACTATAGTAATATACTGTTTGATAAACCAAAAGACTCCAACTTCTGGGAAAAGAATTCACTATTTGACAAAAACTGCTGGGAAAATTTGAAAATAGTATGGCAGAAACTGGGCAAAGAATAATTTCTGACACCGTACACCAAAATAAAGTACAAATGGGTAAACGATTTAGGTAGAAAGGTTGATACTGAAAACAAATTAGGGGAACAAGAAATAGTTTATCTGTCAGATTTATGGAGAATGGAGGAATTCATGACCAAACAAGAGAATATTATGAAATGCAAAATGGATAATTTTGATTACATCAAATTGAAAAATTTTTGCAAACAAAGCCAAATCAACCAAGATTAGGTGGGAAGCAGAAAACTGGGAAAGAATTTTTACAACTAGTGTCTGATATAGGCCCCCTTTCTAAAATATAGAGAGAATTGAGTCAAATTTACAAGAATACAATCATTCCCCAATTGACAAATGGTCAAAAGATATGAACAGGCAGTTTTCAGAGGAAGAAATTAAAGCTCTATATAGTCATATAAAAAAATGCTCTAAATTACTACTAATTAGAGAAATGAAAATCAAAATAACTCTGGGGTACCACATTACACCTATCTGATTGGTCAACATGACAAAACAGAAAAACGATAAATGTTGTTGAAGATGTGGGAAAATTGGAACACTTATACATTGTTGGTAGTTGTGAACTGATCCTAGCATTCTAGAGAGCAATTTGGAACTATGCCCAAGCGGCTATAAAAATGTACATATCCTTTGACCCAGTAATACCACTTCCACTGTATCCAAAGTGCTTTTATGATTCCCTGAAAGTTATTTATGAACCAAAAACCTATGGTGCATCACAACTACTCAGTGCTGATGGAGCCACATTGATTAGTGATAAGGACATTATCCTAGAGAGATGGAATGAACGTTTCCATAGTGTTCTCAACAGACCATCATCAATCATGGCTTAGGCCATGACTATTTAACTTAGGTTGAAGTCAATCCCTCTTTACCTGAAGTTCCAGCTGAAGAAGAGGTTTTGAGGGCCATTAGGCTCCTTTCATGTGGCAAAGCACCTGGGGCTGATTCTATTCCAGCTGAGATTTACAGCAAAGCACCTGGTGCTGATTCTATTCCAGCTGAGATTTACAAGGTAAGGGGACCACTGCTCATACAAAAGCTGACTGAGATTTTCCAGGTTATATGGCAAGGGGAGGTTATCTCCCAGGAGTTCAAGGATGCCTCCATTGTCCATCTCTATAAAGGTAAAGGGAATGAATTGTCCTGAGGCAATCACAGGGCAATCTCTTTCTTACTCATTACTGGCAGAATTCTTGCTAGAGTTCTCCTTAATAGGCTTATCCTTCACCTGGTAGAAGGTCATATACCTGAGACCCAGGATGGCTTCAGAAGGGGCTGAGGAATAGTCGATACGGTGTTTGCTGCCCGAAAACTCCAGGAGACATGCCAGGAGCAGAAAAGAGGTCTGTACACAATGTTTCTAGATATGATCAAGGCCTTTGATACTCTTAGCCATGAGAGCATATGGAAAATTACATCAAAATTTGGTTGCCCATAGAAGTTCATCAATATTGTACTTCAATTTCATGATGGCATGTTTGCCTGGGTTCTGGATAATGGACAATGTTCTCGTGCCTTCCCAGTCACCAATGGAGTGAAACAGGGCTGTGTGCTTGCTCCCATGCTTTTTAGCATGATGTTTTCAATCATGTTGAGAAATGCTTTCAATGAGGATGAACACGGCATCAAGGCCAACTACCATATTGATGGTAAGTTCTTCAATTTGAAAAGGCTACAAGGCAAGACCAAAGTGGAGGGAGTGTTGGTGCATGATTTTCTGTTTGCAGGTGATTGTGCACTCAATGCAGCCTCTGAAGTTTTGATGCAACAACATATGGATCAATTCTCTGCTTCCTGTGCTCATTTTGGTCTAATAATTAACACCAAGAAAACACAGGTGCTCCATCAGCCACCACCACACCATCCATACATGGAACCATCAGTTACAACAAATGGAGAAGTTTTGAATGCTATGGATAAGTTCACTTACCTTGGTAGTGTACTTTCCAGGGATGTACACATTGACAATGAGGTTGATGCACACATTGCCAGAGCTAGCTCAGTGTTTGGGAAGCTCTGAATAAAAGTTTGGGAGGGACAAGGTATTAGACTGACTACCAAACTGAAGGTCTACAGAGCTGTTGTGCTGACCTCGTTGTTATATGCTTGTGAAACATGGACAGTCTACCAGCCCCATTCTAGAAAACTGAATTGCTTCCTTTTGAACTGTCTTAGGAAGATTCTGAGGATCACCTAGCAGGATAAGGTACCAGATACTGAAGTCTTTGCTTGAGCTGAACTGCTGGTATTCAAAATATGCTTCAGAGAGTGAAATTCAGACTGCCTGGTCATATTGTCCAAACACAAAATGTATGCTTTCCAAACAGTCTATTTTATGGAGAACTCGCATGGGGCAGGGGATCACATGGTGGCCAGAAGAAGAGATACAAGGACATTCTTAAGGTCTCTCCCAAGAACTTTGGATTTGACTGTGCAACATGGGAGACATTGGCACAGGAGCACTCACCATGGGGTGCCCACATCAGAAAAGGTGCTGTGCTCTTTGAGCAAAGCAGAATTGAGACAGCACAAAGTAAATGCAGAATGTGCAAATTTGGGATATCCAACCCAAATATTCACATGGTCTATCTGTGCCCAACCTGTCATAGAGCATTCTTAGCTCATATTGGTCTGATTAGCCACAGCTGGACTCACTGAAATTTTGCTTTATCATAGTGATGTCATTTTGGTCCTCTTTGAGGCAAAGGACATCAACCAATACCACTTGAAGGTCTGTATCCCACAAAGATCATAACAATGGAGATAGGACCCACATGTAGAAAAAATATGTAGAGCAGCTCTTTGTGTGGTTGCAAAGAATTAGAAAATGAGGGGATGCTCATCAGTTGGGGAATGGCTCAACAAGTTGTGCTTTATGAATGTAATGGAATACTATTGTGCTATAAGAAATGATGAGCAGGTGGATTTCAGAAAAACCTGAAGAGTCTTATATGAACTGATATTTAGTGAACTGAGACTAACCAGGAGTACATCGTACACAGTAATAGCCATGTTATTCAATAACTAATTTGGATAGACTTATCTCTTCTTCCCAATGCAAGGACCTAAGACAACTCCAAAAGATGCACATTTAAAAATATTGTCCATATCCAGAAAGGAAACATGGAATCTGAATGCAGATCAAAGCATATTATCCATGCTCTCTCTTTTTTGTTTGTTTCTTCTTTGTTAGAGTTTCTCCCATTGGTTCTAATTCTTTACAACATGACTAATGTGAAAATTGGTTGTATTGCCCAGGCAATATCCACAGCACCTAGGAAGACTATGAATATACCAGCATAATTCTGAATTGCAACGTATAGTAGACTCTCCATATAGAAGGCAGAGGAAAAATACTTACTCAAATACCAGAAAGTCAAATCCCACAAGCAGAAAGCCAAATCTATCATACTAACCAAGAAATCAACATACATTAGCACTGCAGGACACAAAGCCATTCTCAAACCTTCCCCCTCCCCACTCCTGCTGTGTTTTTCCCAGAAAGAAACACTCAAGAACCTAGCTGTGTCTGCTTTCCTGTGTCCTTCCCAGCTGTGACTAACCTGAACAACTTCTTTTCAGCTCTGCCCCACCCTTCCTGTTCCACCCCTTCAGCAAGCACATGTGACTTAGGCTTCCATGTGATTCAAGTAGGTCACAGAGGCCTACCAATGAATGGGAAAGATTTTCCCATTTAAATTACCATTACATAGGTTTAATATGAATATATATGTCGAGCTTATATCAAATTATAAACTTTCTTGGGATAGGGGTGGGAAGAGATGGGAAAAAAATTTGGTACTCAAAATTTTATGGAAGTGAATGTTGAAAACTAAAAATATATAAGTAATTTAATTTTTGTATTACTTCTTCTGACCACCATATGATCACTTGCCCTTTGTGAATTCTCTAAAAAATAGTCTTTTTGGCAAGCATTTGCTTTTGCATTTGAACAATGTGGACAACCTATCAGAGTTGTGATCTCTGAAGCAGAGTTTGAATACATGGCAGTCCAGGTTGAGAAAGGACCTCAGTGTCTGGTACCTTGTCCTGCCAAGTGATCTTCAGAGTTTTCCTAAGACAATTGAAATGGAAGCAATTCAATTTCCTGGCATGTCTCTGGTATACTGTCCAGGGTATCCAGGTGTAACTGTGACTTATGTCACAGTTTACTCCTGTGACAGTGAGGAGTAGTCATTAGAAGTGGAAGGAGCAAACATTGACTGAGGGAATAAAATAAGTCACATGTCATGACAGACAAAAAATAATTATTAGGGGAGAAAGAGGAATGATTATGATCAAGTACATCTAAATGGATATCTATAATAAAATTAAGAGATCAGAAAGAGATGAGGTCATAGCTGTGGAAAAAAATTTATAGCACATTATCTCTGATAAGGCCCTTATTTCTCAAATATATAGGGAACTGAGTTAAATTTACAAGAATGCAACCATTCTATAATTGAAAAATGGTCACAGGACATGAACAAGGCAGTTTTCAGATTAAGAAATCAAAGTTATAGTCATATAAAAATACTCTGAATCACTACTGATTAAAGAAATTTAAATTAAAACAACCCTGAGGTACAGACTCATACCTCACAGATTGGCTATATAGCAAAAGAAAAATGACAAATATTGGAAGATGTGGGAAAAGTGGCATATTAATGCACTTTTTGGTGTATCCAACCATTCTGGACAACAATTTGGAACTAGCCTAAAGGCCTATAAAACTGTTTAAACCTTCTGACCCAGCAATACCTATAACACTACTAGGTCTGTATCTCAAAGAGATTTTTTTCAAAGAGGAAAGGGACCTCTATGTACAAAGATATTTATAGCTGCTTTTTTTTGTGATGGCAAAGTATTGGAAATCACAGGGATATCCATCAATTAGGGAATAGCTGATTAAGTTGTGGTTTATTATTGTGATGAAATAATATTGTGCTATAAGAAATGATGAACAAGAAGCTTTCATAAAAACCTGGAAAGACTTACATGAACTGTTGTAAAGCAAAGTGAGCAAAACCAGAAGAGTGTACACAGTAATAGCAATATTTAATGATGATCAATGTGAATGACAGCTATTCTCAACAGTGCAATCATCCAAGACAATCCCAAAGGACTTATGATGAAAAATATTATCCATCTCCAGAGAAAGAACTGATGGGGTCTGAATGCATATTGAAGCATATTTTTTTGTTGTTGTTTTCCTTATTTTTCTTGGGTTTCTTTTTGATCTGTATTTTCTTTCACAACATGATTAACAAGGGAATATGCTCTGCATGCTAAATATCTCTATATAACCTATATCAAATAGATTGCTTTCTCAATGAAAAGGTGGAGGGAAGAAAATGTGGAAGTCAATTTTTAAAAAAAGAATATTAAAGATTGTTTTTAAATGTAATTGGAAAATATGTATCAAGAAAAAATAAGGAGTAGATTTGGAATAGTGAATTGAACTTGTAGAAATACAAATTTAGACTTTCAGTAATGAAAATGTTATGAGGAAAGAAAAATCAGACTCCATCTATGATTTCCTTGATAGGGAGAATTTCCAATGAGGAAACTCCCTCCATAACTTATAGTCTCAGAAAGTTTCTTGGGGCACTGAAAAGTTAAAGGTTTTGCCAATGATCACACAACTAGGACAGCAAATCAGGGGGAAGATTTTAACTAAGGTCTTCCAGATTCCAAAAAGGCTTTTATCTACCATACCATTCTGTCTCCTAAAAATAAATATCTAAAAGTTAAAGTGACTCTTTTGAAAGGTGATGAGCTCCTCTTCATTAGAAATTTTCCAACAAAATCTCTATCCCTCCTTCTCACCCTGACAGCTTTGTCATAGAGATGACTCTTGGTGAAGTACGGTTGGGACAGATGCCCTTGTCAGTTCAGCCTGTTGATTCTCTTAGCCTCTGTTTTGAATTGAGTATTAAATGTTGGCATTTGATCAGATGATCTATAATTTTAGTTTGTTGGTTATAAATTGTACTCAAAAAACCATCAGATTCCAAAAAACATTAAAACATGTGCAAGAAAGAAATTAATATCATGCATTTCAGACCCAGTTAAGAGTTGCATTGATCAAAGATTCATTTTGGTGCACCATGGGTCTGACTTTGACTTTTGAACAAGATGAGAGTATGAACCAAATGACAAGACAGAAGCACAAACAGCTAATTACTATGGATTCCATCAAATTGTAAATGAAACACAGTGTGGTCAGAGGCAGCAGTCAGCCATACTGCACAGGGGTATATCAATCGCATCCAGATACTGTAATATTCTTTATGGGATTGCAGTTATCCAACTTAACATATTTTTAATGGCCAAAATGTGTTTTACCACTTCTGACAGAGAGGCTGAGTTCTTTCTTTTTCTATTCTTTCCTAAAATAAACTGTTGTTCTCCTTTATTTTTTCCAAGTAGGAATGAAGAGCCTATATTCTAATGGAAGGTAAGCAAATTCTCAGCTTGATGAATGGCAGTGGAACATTTTACTGTTTCCCATCTCCTCCCTTATGGAATAAACAATTGGGTGTCACTTCAGAACATGTCAACCTCTAGTCCTCAAAATGCTGGAAACTTTACTTTTTTTTTTTTTTCTCTTTTGCACATAGTACTAGTTACGTTACCTCAAAGTGGTGTCTGAGTATTCTCCTAAAAAATGAGAAGCTGGGCCATGAAGGCTAGAGAGGTGTAAATTTTGCCAGAAAATATACTAATGAAATCCCTGGTAACTAGGATTATTGAAATAGATTTATGGTTGCTACAGTCCAGATTGTTTCGTTTTGTTTTGAGGGGGAGGGGTGTTTGTTTCGTTTTGTTTTGTTTTACACATGAAGGTTAACTTTTACATTTGCTTCTAATAAGCTTTTTACCCTCAGCTAATCATTATATTTCACACACTGCCTTTTTTTCAATTTTAAATTAAAGTTAATAAAAGGGAAAGTTTGGAACTGTGATAAAAAACTGAGCCAGGAAAACAGACTTCTTAATATCGCCTCCACAGACTCTTTGCCTTGAAAGTAAGATAAGAAACACAGCCTACTTAGGAGGGGAGGAGCTATGCTGACACAGGTTCACCACATCTGATTGAATTGACTTCTCAGCTCAGGCACTCAGACAATTCAGGCCCACAAATAGATAAAAGGACTTTTTTACTAAACAATTCATGGAAAATGCTCAGATAAGTAATGTGTAGACACATAGCCAATAGAGAGTCAGAGGGTTTCCAGGTCTCAAGGAGGGACTCTGAACAAACAAAGATGTTGGTATGGAAAGAAACATTGGAATTCTACAAAGACTGATATCACTTCAAATAATTTTAGCTTCCATCTGCTCCATTCTGATTTTTAAGGAAATATTTTCTTCAGTGACCTTTTGGGCCCTGTTTTCCATTTGACCAATTCTGTTTTTTTAAGGCATTTTTCTCCTGATTGGTTTTTGGACCTCTTTTGCCATTTGGGTTAGTCTATTTTTAAGGTTTTATTTTCTTCAGCATTTTTGGGTCCCCTTTAGTATGCATCACTCTCATTTCTCTTCCCAATTTTTCCCCTACTTCTCTTACTTTGAGCTCTTCCATGGCCTGAGACTAATTCGTATTTTTCTTAGAGGCTTTGGATGTAGGAGCTTTGACTTTGCTATCTTCTTCTGGTTGTGCATTCTGATCTTCCTTGTTCCCAAAGTAAGATTCTATAATCTGACTCTTTTCTCCAGTGTTTGATCATGTCCCCAGTCAATTACTTGACTTTTCAGCTGTTTGTCAACTTAGTTCTCTGCTTCCAGTGGGATGGGGAGAGTGTATTGAATCTGTGGGCCTAGAGCTCCAGAAACAGCTGCTGTTGCTACTGCCACTGCTGCAGCTGCCTCAGGTTCCTCCACCCCCTCTGGCCTCTCTGCCACCCTAGGGTGGGAGCTGGACCATGCTATTCTCTCACACAGGTCAGACAGACTTTTCCCACTGACCTTGCAAGTTGTCCCTGGCATTCTGAGGTGGAGCAGCCTAGAAGCTGCCACAGCTTCCAGTGATTCAGTCCATGGAGTCTGCTCATGCCTGGTCTATGCTGGTGCAGTTAGACTGTGCTGCACTGCCCTCCCAACCTGGTGTGATAGATGCTTCCTATGCACCTTCCAGGCTCTCTTGGGCTAGGTACTTGCTTCACTCTATCGTCCTGTGGGCTCTCTACTCTCCCACCCCCCATGCTGGATTTTAACTCAGGTTTTTCTGATTCTAGTTTCAGGACTCTATCCACTGCACTAGACCTGTGATTAAACCTATTAGGGAACTCCTTGTGAGAAAATTTCTACCAAAGTAGAAAGTATATTTGCAACCATTCTGCAACTTTGAATCTTAGAGAATATCCCAGGAGCACTGAAAGGTTATACAACCTGGATAGAATCATGAAATTAATATGTGTCTGAAGAAGGACTTGAACCCAGGTCATCCTAACTTGGAGACTAGCACTCAATATGCTATACTTTTGAGATTAGTTCACTGGTTGCCATTTTTGTTGGTCTATCTTTCCTTGTTAGATGCTTATTTCCCTTGGCAGAGAAAATAGCAGGAAAATGAGGTCCTCTAACTCCAAAGTTCAGTGGTCCTTGAATTCTACCCTGTTGCTGAAAGTTGTGGGATGGCATTAAAAGACTATGAAGTAACTCACTTCCATTGATTTTCTCCATGTGTCTTGTTAGGCCCCATTCTTTTCAGTATTGTCCACAGGAACTACTAAATTGAGGCTTTTTGCAGAATTGAGTGATCAAAAACTGGTTTGACCCTCACAAATCCATCAACATGGTCAAGCCTGCCCCATGTTGTACATGAGCTCTACCTGGAACAGACAAATCTAAGGAATAAATGGGTGCAACAAATGAATTATTTGGGTATCATGTAGACATAGCCTGAATCACTAATCCACAACATAAAGTGTAAGTCTGATCGATTGGTTCAATTACTGTATTAAATACTTTTCTGTCTTAAGTTACATTGACAATTCCCTTCATTTAAAATCCATATTCTTTAGATTTATTCCTCTGTGAGTAAAAAACAGATTACCTACTTTTCTACTACTGAGAAAGAACTGAGCTTTTGGGGATATAACCTCTCCATTAGCTCCTGTACCTGTCCTAGGACTAAGTAGTGCAAATAGCAACACAATTTCAGGTCAATCATCTTGAGTGTTAAAAAAAAAAAAAAAAAAAAAAAAAAAGTACTTCACTGCATATGGTAAAGGAATGTGAAAGCTCAGGCTCCATATAAAAACAAACAAATTCTACCAAAATAATAAGTACTCAAGCTTTATCTGGTTCCAGACACATTTTACTGAAATTCCTTGGTTTTAATCTTTGTCTATGCAACAGAATTCATTCTGACGCTTAGATCTTTCTGTCTAATTACCTGGCAAGTCAATTTTCTCTTTCTAGATCCAGTCTGCTTCTCCTTTGGTCCAAGTCAGAAAGTTCCTGGTTCTTTTTTTTCTTTCTCCCTTTTATTTTTTTTTACCTTAAATGAACGCATCCAACATTGAGCTCTCCCTACCCCTTTCATGACTCTTTCCCCTTCTGAACTTCCCAGTTGTTGCTGAGGGTGGCACCGTGCTTCCAATTCAAATATCATCCTTAGCTTCTTCCTCTCTGCTTTACATCTGCACCCACTTCAATCCGTTGCCAAGCCCTGCTGATTTTACATTTGTCACATCTCTCATATGCGCCCCCTCTCTACTCTGATACTGCCACTACCATGGTACAGACCCTCATCACCTGAAGGATAGACTATTACAATAGCCTGGGGTTGCTTTTCCTGCCACAAAAACCTCTCCCCACTTCATTTCCTCCTCCACTAAGCTCCCAAAACAATATTCCCATTCAACAACCTTCTGTAGCATCCTATACATGTAGGATTAATATAAAATCATCTGTTTGTTGTCAAAGCCCTTCATCATCAGCTCCCTCCCCCTATTTTCTATGCTGATGACTTCAAATCTACCTATCCAATCCTAATCTCCCTAATGATTTCCACTCTTGTATTTCCAGCTGCCTATTAGACATCTGAAATGAAATGACCTATAGACATATTAAACTTAATATATCCAAACTAGAACTCATTGTGTTTCCCTCAAAACTCTCTCCCTTTCTAAACTCCTCAATTACTGTCAAGGACACAGTTATCCTCCAAGTCACCTGGGATCACAACCTAGATGTCATTCTTGTCTCCTCATTCTGCCTCGCTTCCCCACATCCAACCTATTGCCAAGATCTGTCAGTTTTATCTGACATCTCACATACGCATCTATAGCTTCCATGACACTTCTATCAACCTGGGGCAAGCCTTCATCATCCCACTCTTGGATTATTGTAATAGCCTCCTGCTTGGTCTCACTACCACAAGCTTCTTCCTACTCCAGTCTGTCCTTCTCTCAGGCACTAAAGTGACCTTCCTATATGTAATATGATTCTAACCACATTACCCCCCTCCCATACTCAATAATCTGCAGTGGCTCCCTATGACCGCCAGGATCTAATAGGAAATCTTCTGTTTGGTGTTTTCATTTTCTGACTCCTCCTTAGCTTGCCAGCGCAATTCCATGGACAATGATCACCTTGCTATTCCCTAGAAAATATACTCCATCTTGTGACTAGCTCTTCCCAGTTTCTGGCATGTTTTCTCTCCTCATTGCCATCTCCTGACTTCCTTGGTTTCTTTCAATTTCCAGTTTAAAATCTCACTTTCTACAATCTCTTACCTTCACTCTATTGAATATTTCCTAGTTAAGTTTGCTTATATGTAGTTGTTTGGCTGCTGTCTCTCTTTGGAAAGTGAGCTCCTTGAAAACAAGGACTGTTTTTGCCTTTGTTTTTATCACCTATGTTTAATACAGTGCCTGGAATACAGCAGGCTCTTAATAAATGTTTATTGACTACCCTCTTCTTAATCACCTCCCAGAAAACCTATTATTTTGCTTTATTCTTTCAGGCATCTTAACACTTGTTCTATCTTGGTGGAGACAGAGGGCTCTTTCTTGGGTTTATTACGAAAGAACAACATAAAATAATATTAATTAATTAACTTCATTAAGGAATACCTATTAAAGAATGGCATGCAATCATACAAATAATTAAACACATTTAGGCACCTGGGAAAAGTCCCAGCTTAACACAATCTCTACTATGTTTTGTTTGAAATAGGGACAATTAAAAAGATTTAACTAAGACGAGATTTTAATTCAGCATCAGCTTTAGCTCTACCTTGATATTTATTGTCAGAGGAAAGATGATTTGTTCATTGTTAAAGGTAAATAATAATTCATTCACCATATTCTTGTCTTCTTCATCCTGGTTGGCATAATCTTGTCTTAAAATTTATTTTTGACAGTTACATGAGGAATTATAAATTAACTACTCAATAGCATTTAATTTCAGTTCAGATCAATTGATTTGATAACTATCAGACATTTCTCTGTCTTAAAATATGTACACATTACTCTAGCTCAGAGAGACAAGATATAAAAGATCATGACGACTAGAATATTGGACTGAATCTACTAAGATAATATTGAGGAGAGATAAATAAAAGTCACATACTTGGGTTCAGAAATCAATTTCATAGCATAAAATGAGGAAATGATAGTCAAATAAGTTTATCTGAAAAAAGATTTAGGACATGAGGTGGACAGCAAGTTCACTGAGTCTGCAATGTGATACAGCAGCCAAAAAATATCTAATGCTCTCCTAGCCTGCATTTGGAGAGGTATGCTGCTCAGAGCTGTGGAGCTGACAGTCCCTCTGTACTTTGCCTTGGCCAGATCACATCAGAAGGATTGTTCAAAATGATAGGATGCGTATTTTGAAAACAATGAAAAGTTGAATAATGTCCTAAGAAGACCAAACAGGATAACTGGTATAAAAATAATAAGAGCATGAATTTGGGGCTGGAAACCTTCAAAGCCATCGAGTCCTCGTTTTACTGATGAAGAAATACTTTATTCCACCAGCCCCCTCATTTGAATGACAAATAAACTGTGATAAAAAGACACTAAGTCCTTAACCAAAGTCAGACAGACAGTAGGATTTTGAGGTAGGATTCAAATCCAATCAAGGAGCTCTATCCACCGCACTGCTTGTCGAAGCATAAACAGAATGAGATTTTTTTTTTAAGTGGCAGAAAAAAAGACCTAAGGAGAAAATTGCAATTGTCTTCAAATATTTGAGGGGCTGTCACTTGGTAGAGGAACTACATTTGTTTGTTTTTTTTCTGGGCTTCAGTGACCAAATGCAAAGAAAAAAAATTGGAGCTATGAAAAAGTGTGGGTTCCTCTGAACTGAAGGTCTTCAAGCAAAGCCTGGATGACTATTTGTTGAGAATATTGCAGAGAGAATTCTTGCTCAGGTACAATTTTGACTGGTTGAACACTAAAGTTCCTTTCCACTCTGAGATTTGATAATGCAAGACTTTACAAAGCATCCTATCAGTAGAGAGTGGCATCTAGACTTTAGTGTAAAAAAAGTACCCATCAAAAGATCAAGGGCAAAGGGTAAGTTAAAAACAAATAATAAACTGATATTAACCCCATTTCAAGTCTCTACCACAAGTAATCTTTATGATAAGTAATATCAAGATAGAGCTAAAGCTGATGCTGAATTAAAATAAAATTTCATTATCAGTTGAATCTTTTCACGTCTTCATTTCAAACAAAATACAGAAGAGATTGTATTGATTAGAACTTTTCTCATGTGCCTGAAGATGTTTTACTGTTTCACTTGACTTAGAATCAGAAGGACTGACTTGGAGTCATGTCGTCAGTCTCGCCGGCAATGGGGACAAATCAGTCAATCTCTATAAACCCCAGTTTCCTCAGGTATAAAATCATGATAATAGCAGTTATACAATCTCAAATCTGGAGTGGTTAAGATTTTTAAAAAGGGAAAAATGTGTTTTTTTCTTTTCAAACTCTAGCCCATTCTTCTCCCCTCAACTGTCCTCCCTACATACACACACATTAACACCACTACTTAACCACCACCGCCAAAACTATAAATTCTACATGAGGAACAGGGGAGAAGAAATCCCAACAATTAGTTTTTACCAAAGTAAAATGGGCTATCTGAAGAGATAGTGGCTCTCTGTTATTCGAAGTCTTCCATAAGAGGCTAAGTTTTCACTTGCTAGGTATATCGTTGGGCTATTCTTGATCTATTATGGATTGGACTCAATTATCTCTGAGGTCCTCATCTCTGAGATGCCATAATTCTATGATTCAATGAGTTTGAATTCAAATCTTGCCAAAATTCTGCAATGTGTTATGAAAGTAAAAGGTAATTACTGCAAGGGAGTCATATAATGGACCATCAGTCCAGCACTAGATCCAAAGAAGTCATCCCGGACTAACCTCATATTTCATGACGAATTTATTGGTCTGACAACTCAAGAGGATGACAAGCATATAGAACTGTAGCAAAGCATTTGGCGGA
Source organism: Bettongia penicillata ogilbyi (assembly GCA_023548195.1). NCBI lineage: Eukaryota > Metazoa > Chordata > Mammalia > Diprotodontia > Potoroidae > Bettongia > Bettongia penicillata. The sequence goes on along the minus strand of JAJHZJ010000318.1, from coordinate 5,906,140 downwards.
TTCTTTAATAAGCATCCTTGTAGATTAAATGGGAAAAGATATGGTCTACACAAGTTCATACGCCGTTAGATGTATCCAAGTCTAATTGAAAGACTAGACCAAGCACCTAGGGAACAACACGAACCTGGACGAGAACCTCTTGTGCTATAGCATAGGGAGGTACTATTGACCCTGTCCTAGTCACTGCTTTTATGAGAGAATTGGAATGAGGTCTGCTTATAAGATTTTCAGACAATATGAAGCTTATGAGGATAACAAATGTGTCTAATTACAAAACTGGAATCCAAAAAAGATATTGACTGTTTTTCTAATTGGCTAAATATAATGAGATTAAATTAAAATGTGATAAATATAGTTCTAACTGGAGTTTTAAAAAATCACTTCCTCAAGTACAATAGAGGGTAGTGAGAGTAGGCCAAAAGCAGGCTGGAAAGTATTTTAACTATCTTACTGGTTCTTAGGCAAGGTGAAAACAAGGCAATAAACACGGCTGACGGTATCCAAATTCTGCCATGGCCTAATAATAGTAAGAGAGGTCTGGCCTTTGTGGTCCAGTCAAAATAGCACCTGAGCCTTAACAGCCTGGAAAAACAAAAATAAAATTTTAAAGGAAATAAATGTTCTTATAACAATTCTATCTGAAAACAGAGGGCTTCATGAAAAACCAAAGGAGTTACATTACATTTTCATTATAACATAGCTTAAAAACCCCATTTAATTGTAATTTTAAGGCAATTTTGTTACATTAGGAAATAAAATACCTACTATGACATTGTATTAATTTGAAGGCTTTTACATAAAACTATCAAAAAAAAGAAATAGGAAATCATCACTCCAAACACTGACTTATTTAAATATATATATATATATATATATATATATATATATATATATATATATATCTTTCATTGTTCTCCCCAATATTACTCTAATCTAAAGGGCAAAGGTCCTCTAAGGCCTAGCAAATTCTTTCTCATATATAGGTTTCTTCTGTAACCTGTGGCCTCTCTGCCCTCAATGAATTCCTATTCACTAAATTTCTTTAGGTCTACAAAGTTTTTATCCTATTGCTTATATGTGTCCTCTTGATACATATCATTTTTCATGACACTGACTGTAAAGTTGATTGGGGGTAGGGGGCAGGGGTGGGGAGGTCAGCACAGGCCAGCATGGACCTGCCATAATCAGGTTATTCATTTTTATATCTTCAACTCTTTCAATTAATAAGCTTTTTGTTTTTAAATTTTGGATTTTTCATTTTTAACATATGTCAAATTCTACAGAAACTGATGGGGGAAAATGCAACGGCCGCATCACTTTCATCTCCAAAAATAGATTCTCCTCCCTCCCAACTCCTACACTTTATCCAGCCCCTAACTACTAATTACTAAAATACAAAATGTTCATCTGACCGAACTACATTATGTGTCCATTTTTAAACACTCCACATTCAATAATCCACCCTCTGTTCTGGATATCTTGGACAGAATTCCCACTCTGTGCTTTTCAGGGTCATGGCCACTCAGCTATCAGGAAGATCAGTATAGAGAGCATATTCCCTGCAAATATCTGCCCCTCCCCCCCAAACCCTCTCCCTTTCAAAGGAGCCAGCACCCTGGCTTTTTTACACTAAGTGTAAAAGCCTTGTATTGACACCACAGCAGGCTACCTCTCATCAGTGCCTGCTGTGAGGCTCCACACTCCCTCACTCCAGGGAGTATTTCCCTGCTTGATGCTGGTAGCAGATTAAAGCTGTTCTAATTTTCCAACCTAAGCCAAATAGATGTATAAGCAAGCTGTTGAATTGTCTCAGAATCCTTGCAGTACACAATCACCATGCTCTTTCCGTGTTTTACTGTAGTTAGCATAACGGAACATTTGCAAGTAAAATAATGCTTGGGGATGGGAGGCTGGAGAAATGGAGGAAGGAAGAAAGAAGAGTCCAGTACACGGATCACCACTGGCTAGTGGGTAGCAAAAGTGGTCATAAAATACAAGGTACTATTCCCCAGGAGCAACCAATAGGTTCTTAGCTGCCCAGCTGAAGTGAAAAATATAATTCATCATGTTGTATCTTGTATACAAGATTTTCTCAAGGAATAAGGAAAAAAGGGAGGAAAGGAAGGATAGAGGGAAGAATAGATGGAAGGAAGAGAGGGAGGGAAAGAGTGAGAAAGGAAGGAAGAAAGGAAAGGAAAGGGAAGGAGAGGAGAGGAGGGGAGGGGAGGAGGGAAGGGGAGGGGAGGGGAGGGGAGGAGGGGAGGGGAGGGGAGAGGAGACAGAGGAAAGAAAGTAGCAACGACTGAGGAAGTGACACTAAAAACCCATATATACTCCATTAATAATGATGAATAGTGAGGTACATGAGCTTTGAATTTTTTAATGCTATTTGTATTTTTGAAGAAAAAAACAAAACAGAACCAAAATCTACTTCAGTTAAAATCTACTACAATGGTTCCTTACAGAGAGGAGATGACCCTTGGTTCTGAAAGGTTATGACAGTGGAGTACAAACTCCAGAATGTCCTATCAACTGGAAAGTCCAGGAATATGGACCAAATTTAAAAAAAAAAAAAAACTGTCTGTTTTCCAAGAACCAGAGTAAGCAAATTCTAAAACGCTTATCCCAAGAAAGCTGGCCACAGGCATAGACATGCATATCTGCGCAGTGTGTGGGCCAGGTGTGCCAGCTCCCAGGGGAGAATTCCATGGGAATGCTCCATCAAGGTGCCTCAGCCACTAGGAACTCCTTTTGCCAGCATGTTGTATTTGTTTGTTGTATATTTGCTTGTATTTGTTTTAGCTCCCATAATTCATTAAAGCATTTACTAAGGTGTAGACATCTTGGCAGAGGGATAACCAACTGACACAGACACAAATCACAGATGTTTGAAGTGGTAAAGAAGTAAAAGAAATGCTAATGGCAGATGAGGATTGTATATGATGATGGCGCACTAAAGACATGATAATAAAATGGCTAGGACCTATCTGCAGATTGAGAGAGAAGTATAAAACATCATGGAAAAAATTAAAATGAAAGACATTTTACTATAATAAACCATGGAGAAATATCCTTCAAGAGTCACTACCCAGAACTAATGGAAGATGAAAAGAAAGGAACTGAAATCAATGTTGGCAGTTTCTGTCATCATCTTTGTCTCCACATATATATATATATATATATACATATATATGTGTGTGTATACATACATGTATGTTGTGTGTGCATGTCTATGGGATCATATGACTGAGAGTTAAAAGGGCCAGGGATCTTAGAGAACATTTATTCCTAGTCTTTCCTTTTTACAGATGTGAAAAATGAGGCTCAGAAGTTACATAACTTGCACAATTTGATGATTTGAACCCAAATCTTTTTACTTCAAATAAAGGACTTTTTCTGTATATATGGACATCTATCATCAGTATCATCAACATTATGGCCAATGATGTTCATAACAAGACAAACAGCTACATTAGCAAAGAACAAGATATAGCTAGACCATCATTAAGGAAACATTTAGAGTGCTTCATATTGTACTAGTAGAGCACTGAACTAGTACGTTGCAAAGTAATCTGGGATTTTGAATATTGTGCCCATAGAACATAAGCTCTAAGAAGGTCCACTTTTCTGGAAGGCTTTAAGCAATATCCTAGTTATAAACTGAACCTTCTGTCTTAAGAGCAACCCTAGAGAGACTCATCACTAGGACAATGACCACTTGGTAATGAATCCTTTGGCTGTTACAACACATAAAACATTTTTTAAAGACATCTAGTCCTGTATGCTCCCTTTCAGCTTCTACAGTTGTGATACTGTAGTGGTGGAATGGAATGCAGGAGGTTGTAAAAGGCATGGTTTCTAAGTTATCTATAATATTGCTCAAGTCCTTAAACAGACCTATGACTGTATTGATTTGGAAGCTCCTTTCAAAAATGCAGATTGCAAGTTATCCATGACTGTCCATCCCATGTGACTCATCCATGCACTCCCAGAAGTTCACATGATAATCAGGCAATGTACTGATGACCTAAATGGGATTTCTTTGTCCATTGCTCAACGAATTGACAAGAATTGAAGGAGGAAATAAATACATTAGAAGAAATAAAATATATCAATTATGATATTCTAACAAAAAAATGTTTATTATGTTGATAAATTTAAGAAGAAGAAAAGGAAACTGGTACCGCACAGAAGTGCAGCTCACAGATTTTCCTTGAAGAGGCAAATAAAGAAGTTGGTAACATTGGTTTCCTTATGAGCCAGAGGCTTCCAGACATCATTTCATGAGAGACTTACTTCTTTCATCTTGTGTTGTTCCCAGTGAACATAAAGAGACCAATATTATGATAATTGCAGTTTATATGCTAACTCTATTAAAGAGGATAAAAAGATGAATGATTCTGTGAAGAACCTGACACAGTCAATCTGAACTCTAAAACTCAATGGCTTTAATACAAAAGTGGACCCAATGAGAAAGGGCACAATTTAAAAAAAAACATGGTTCATCTGAGGTCAAGTGCCCAAAAGCTTGTAAATAGTTCAGAAGGTTTACTTTCATATCTCCTAAATATGTTCTTCCAGCAGAGAATTAGAATGCATTGTATATGCCAAACATCTCTTAACATCACAAAATGAAACAAATTTTAGCCAGTGGGAAATACATTTGGATGTAGGAGCAGAATAAGATGAACTACCTTTGTGTAGTCAGACCTTTGAATAGTCAGAGTAAAAGTTGAAATCAATATCATATTAGATAAAATGATAAATATGGAAAAGCACCATCAATAATCACAATAGCTTCAATCATCCAATTTAGTGGAAAACAGAAAAAAATACAAAAATAATGACCTTGGTTATGATTATTTCCTGCAAAAGTCTGACAATTTTAATACTGTTACCTCAAAGAGGAGGGCAAGATTCCAGTAACTGTTAATGAAAAAAATATTGTTTTGATGAGGAAAGAGATGATGATCAAAGTCAAAATTAATTAATTTAGAACACAAACTCATGTAAAACACCATGAAGGAAGGTGTAGAAGATTATGTTCAATATCATCTCACAAAAATATTGCAAGCCAAGTCTATAGAAAGGTTACCATGAGATTGAATTGAGCCATATCCCCCAAAGAACATTCACTGACAGAAGGAAAATAAATAGATACAAAATGAAACAGGTTTACCAGTATTTCCACAATTATCTATTTTCAACAATAGTGAAAGCGGAATTTGCAGGCCAACATCTCAGTGCCTAATTAGCTATATGCAGAAATTAGAAAAAAATTAAACAAGAAGTTGATAAAAATTGTAAGCCCCAAACAACCATACAGGATTTAAAGCTGGAAAGGAAAGAATCTTAAAAGTATTGAGGAAGCATTTTAAAAATATCTCAGGCATGAGACAGTACTGAGAGAATTGAAAAATAATAAACAGTATAAATATTGCCACCAGCTTATCCTTTAATGTTTTATCATGAAGTGGTAATGATATAGGACCTTAAAAGATAGTGCCAAAAAGAACACCAGCTCTGATAGTTTTTGCCTACTATGCTGAAAAGGCTCTGAATGTGATAATACCAACAGAAGAAGTCTGTTTTCCAAGACCACTTAGCTAAGTATTAAAAGGCTCATCTCCAGACTAGACATTAGAGTATAAGCTTCTGGAGGGCAGGGATTGTCTTTTGCCTCTTTTTGTATCCCTAAAGTTTAGCAAAGGGCCTGGCATAGAGTGTCACTTAATTAACGTTTGCTGACTGACTGACTAGAAACATGGTGATGAGTTTTTTGACTATAACCTATGAAACTGTACAAATACAAATACATATACACAAATATGTGTATGTATGTGTGTGTGTTTACGTGTGTATACAGCCTCAAGCGATGTGCAGCTGCTTTCAAATTCTGCAGCGAGTAGTAGATGTCTGCTGAGTGGCTGCCTCTAATCAACCACCCTAGCTCCACCTTCTCATCCTTTCATTAAGATGCAGCTTTCTAATATTCTCTGTTTTTCTTTTCAATGAGAATGTCAAGACTGACATGAATCATTTCTTACAGTAGCATGCTTAGATTCCTGTCATTCCATAAAAATCTCACATTTAGACTAACAAAAACTAAGTTAATGTTTACCTATTGTCTGTACACTGTACAATTTTTAACACCCTCTCCCCACCTTTAACCATTCTACTACTCATTGCCGAATTTGAAGAGAGCTGCACGGGACTAGATTTCAAATTAAAGAAGCAAAAGGCTTAGAATATGATATTCCAGAAGGCAGAGGATCTAAGATTACAAACAAGAATAACCTAACAAAGAAAAAAAAAACCTTAGTATAATCCTTCAGGAGAAAATGGTTATTTAATGAAATAGAGAACTTTCAAGCATTCCTGATGACTAAAACTAAAAAGAAAATTTGACATTCAAACACAATTATCAAGAGAAATATAAAAGAGTAACCATAAGGGACTCAATAAAGTCAAACTGCTTACATTCCAACATGGGAAACTGACACATATAATTCCTAAGAACTGTATCATTTTTAGGGCAGTCAGAAGGAATCTACAAAAACAGAGGACATAGTTGTGAGTTGATTATGTTAAGATTATCTCAGCAAAATGAAGGGGGATGAGGGCTGCTCTGGGAGAAGGGAGAAGCAGAATAGTTAACATTTTGTCACATAATAGAGGCATGGAAGGAAGAGTTTTCACAGTGGAGGAGAAATGGGGGGAGGTGGCAGGCAGTGCTTGAACCTCACTTTCATTGAAATTGATTCAAAGAGGGAAGAATATACACACACAGTCAGTTTTATGTAGATATTTATTTTACACAATAGGGAAATAGGAGGGGAAAGGAATAAGAGAAGGAGATGATAAAAGAGAGGGTAGATTACAGTGTTCAGAAGCAAAACAAACTTTTGAGAAGTGACAGAATAAGGGAAAAGAATAAACAGGAGAAAATGAGATGGAGGAAAACATAGTAACCATAACCATGGATATACTCATATCAAGGGCAGCTAGGTGGCACAAGGAATAAAACGTTGACCTTAGAGTCCAGAAGATTATTTGAATCCTGAAGGCATCATCATGAGTTCATATCTAACCTTAGACACTTATAATCTGTGTGGCCTGGAAAAGTCAATTAACCCTGTTTGCCTCAGTTCCCCATTTGTAAAATGAACTGGAGAAGAAAATCGCAAACTACTCCAGTATCATTGCCAAGAAAACCCCCAAAAATGGGATCATGAGGAGTTGGACTTGACTGGATAGACAGAACAACAAGAACAAACCTTAAGTGTAAATGTGAATAAGATAAGATCACTTATAAAATGAAAGATGATACCAGAATATATTAGAAATTAGAATCCAACAGTATGTTGTCAATATGTTGTTTACAAGGGATGCTATTGAAACAGAAAGACACACAGAGTTAAAGGACTGGAGCATAAAATAATATGTTTCAGCTGAAATAAACAGGGCAGGAATAGTAATCATGATTGCAGACAAAACAAGAAAAAAAATACAACCAAGTAAAAGATATGATCAGGAAAACTACAATTTTCTAAAAGATACCATAGACAACAAAGTAATATAACAATTACACAAGTTTCTCTGACAAAGATTTCATTTCTCAAATTAAGGAAATTGATTCATATTTATTAAAATAAGAGTCATTTCCCAAAACGTAAATAGTAAAAACATATAAAGAGCTTTGAAAAGATGAAATATAAGCTATCTATAATCATATGAAAAATGCTCATTGATTGGAGAAATTCAAATTAAAGAACACTGAACTGCCACCTCATGCTACTGGAAATTATAAATGCTGGAAGGGACAGGGAAAATAGATACACTAAGGCACTATTGGAACAGTTGTGAACTGGCCCAACCATTCAGGGATCAATCTAGACTTATGACTAAAGGTCTATAAAATGGTGGCTACTCTTTGACCGAATAATATCATTACTAGGTCTGTACACAAAGAAATCAAAGGAAAAAGAAGAGAAGGACCTACATATACAAAAATATCAGGTCTTTTTGAGATGACAAAGACTTGGAGATTTAGGAGATGCTCATCAATAGGGAAATAACTGAACAAATCATGGCACCTGATTGTGATGAAGTGCTATTGTGCTATAGTAAATGACCGGTGGGTGGTTTCACAAAAACTTGGCAATAACTATATAAACTGATGCAAAGTGAAGTGAGAAGAACCAGAAGATCACTGTGCATGATAAAAGGAAAGTTGTAATGACTTGGCTACTCTGAACATATCCAAGAAAATTTCAAAGGACTCATGATGAAAAAGTGCTGCCCACATCCAGAGAGAACTGATGGTGTTTGAGTGCAAATTGGAGTGTATTTGTCTCACTTTCTTTATTTTCTTTGCTTTTTTTGCAATATGGGTAATATGGAAATATATTTTGCTTGATTCCACATGCTTAACTGATAGTATACTGCTTGTTTGCTTAGCGGTGGGAGAAGAGTAGGAGGGAGAGAATTTTGAATTTAAAATTTAAAAGGAAAAGTATGTTAAAATAAATAATAAAACCTTAAAAGTCAAAATAAACAAAAAATATATGAAAGGATGGCACACAAGTCCTCCTTGGAGAGACAAATGATGATGGCATTGGTTTTGTCTTGCTCCAGAGACAGCAAGAAGTATTTTGTATGGCAGCATTCGTGTAAATATAAAAAGAACAACGTGAAATGGAAAGGTAGAGAAATTTACAAAAAAGAAAAATAAATTTGATAACTTGCAGATCAAATCAGCAAACACAGCAATTCTCAAAACTTCAATGCAAATGAGGTAATGATGAGGACAGAGGGGAAAAACATTAAGACGCGATTGAGAACAAGGAAATAAGAGAAACCAAAGGCTTTTACTATGCCCAAAAGTCTCATAGCTAAATATTGTGAATGGATTCTTTGATAAAAGAATATGAAGGTACTAAGATGAACGGATTGGAAATGAATTATATGACAATAATAAACAGAAAATTACCTATTATTGATGTGAGACTCTTTCCTGAATCAACTTTCTTTATACTGTCAGCTCATTGACTTATGCAAGCTAGAAAAAAGAATAAAAGTGAGAAAACATATGGGGCACAATAAAAATAACTCCATTCTGAATTACAAACAAATTGTTGCTATTTTAGAGTTGGAACATGGTAGGAAGAAAGGATTAAAATAATTTAGTAAAATATTAATAAATTAATAATAAAAATAATTTAATAATACAATTTAATAACTCCAATTAAAATAATTTCTTACAAAGGTTGACCAATATAAATAAATTTCTGTAATAAAGAGATCAAAAGCAGCAGAGGCATTCTTTGTAAGTGTATGATCAGGGTGTAGGCAGGCTTTTAAAAATTACTGTCCATGGTAGGTCTGTTATTAATCATCATACAATTGGGATGAAAAATACCAGTTTGGTATGGTTGACTGAAAGATGTAGAGAATATAATATCCCATCATTCATATTACTTATTGCCTATTGAAAATTCCATCTGAAGGGCTCTCTTTCAACAAGATGTCTCCTATGCATTCATCACAATTATGCAAGACTCATTGAAAGTTATAACAGATTCTGTGATCATTAATATAAGACTAGGTATAAAATAAGGAGATATGTTTGCCAAAGTTGTTTGTCACTGCTAAGGAAGCACACCAACACAAAATTTAAGTTGAGGGAGGGTTCTCTGTATAATGTGAGATCCTCCAGATGCTCTTGTTTGAAGATGAAACTATGCTGATTGCATCCAACTCTGGAATGTTGCATATAATCCTGGAAGAAATTTTTAACCACCTACCCATCTACACAGGAAAAAAAAAACAAATGGATGAAAAAGTCTATTATTTAGATTATGATAACTAGTTATATGAAGTTGCTATATAGAGTTCCTAAGATGACACTGCAAACGGACAATGAATCAGTCCAGAATTAAATAGGACTAGAAAAATGCTGAAAATGCAGAATTAAATAGGACTAGAAAAATGCTGAAAAATCACAAAGCTTATTCAAAAATGCAAAACTTCTCCCTGAAACAAAAGGTCTATATTTTTAACCAAACAATACTCTTCTGATATTGTTTTATGGCCTAAAGTCATAGTATATTATAGTCTTGTAAAAATAAAAAATGAGTTTCCCAAAGAGGACAGTGGAGAGGTCCATGGTAGATCACAGTAGATTATAATGCATAACAAATAAAGAACTATAAAAGAGGAACAATAATAAATAATATTCAAGATATATGTTAATTTTAAAAAGTAGAATAGTCATGTGGACAATATGAATGGTGACCAATGAATAGTCTGGGTTCTTCATTGGTAGCCTTGTGTGTTCAAGACAATGATCAAGTTGAGTAGGTTCCCATGGAAAACTTTTTAAGGCCTTGAAAAGAAATTTCATAGAATGAGCAGAAAACTATGATAAAGTAGTGAACTTCAGCACTGGAAGAAATAAACATAAATGAGATTAAAGATTAGTTTGAGTATCTGAGCATTCTTTTCTCATCTTTTTAAAAATGCTAATTACTTAAAGATGCATATGTGTGTATATGTGTGTGTGTGTGTTAACATTATTATTATCCTTGACAAAAGTGTAGGAATATAGGAAAGGGAACAGGTGGTCTTTCAGAAGTGATAATCAATAACCAATTAGTTTTCATTGTTGTTTGGTCATTTCAGTTGCATCCAACTTTTCATAATCCCAGTAGAGATTTTCTTAGCAAAGATATTGGAGTGGTTTGCCATTTCCTTCGCTAGCCCATTTTACAGATGAAACAAATTGAGACAAACAGGGTTCAGTTTCACAGCTAGTGTCTGAGGCTGGATTTGAATTCAGCTCTTCCTGACTCCAGGTCAGGGGCTCTATCCACTGCACCACTTAGCTGCCCCTTACATCATAGCTTTACACTCAAATAATTAACTGAATAGTGTAGAAAATAGATAAACCTGCTATGTTCATTTATTCCAAAAAAAGCAAGTGATTCAGAGGAGCAAAAGGCATCCTTCAAAGGCTCTCTTTTGCCAAGGAATATGCCATACATTTGTAAAGATCATGAAATATCCCTTAATTAATGAGATGAGTTGGATAAAGGCACAGATAGTATGCTTATCAAATTTTTATGTGATACAAAACTGGGAAAGATAGCTAACACACTAGATGACAGAGTCATGATCCAAAAAGATCTTGACAAGTTAGAGTGCTCAGCCAAATCCAATAAATGAACTCTTAGAGAGATGAGGGTTGTCTTACACATGGGTCCAAAAAAAAAGAAAAAAATCTAGATAAGCACAAGATGGTGAGAGTATGACTAGACAGAAGGATGTCTTAAATAAATATGGGGTTTTTACTGGATTTGCAAGGTCCATAAGGTGATGTGGGGGCAAATAAATAAACCTAATTCAACAAAGAAAACATTAAGAGAAACCCAGTAGTCGGGAATAGAAAGGTGTTTGTTCTGCTATACTCTGCCCTGGTCAGATCACATCTGATGACATTGTGTTCACAACTTGGCGCCACATTTCAAAGAACCTATAAAAGTATCAAGCAGAAGGCAACTGAGATTGTAAAGGACCCAGAAATTATGTCATATGAGAATTTGTTGAATAAACAGAATGCTTTGCTTAGAGAAGGAAAAGCTTAGGGAAGACATAAAAGAGTTTCAGGAGCATGGTAAAAATGTTTACAGTGGTGGACTTGTCCAGAATACCTGTCCACCTCAGACATACACCATCGGGGTTACACTTCATTCAGTCACCTCTAACTTTTAATTTTTCAGTTGAAAAATTAGGATAACAATGGCATCCACATCACAGTGTTGTTATGAGTATGTTATAAAAATAAAATGAGATAATGGGAAGAGTACATAAAATCTTGTCAAGATGGGGATGCACTGAATCAATCAATCACCCTACTGTCTTTTAAAGTAACAAAATGTTCTAGCTTTGATGCCTTTGTCAGGTTAGGACACATCTGTTGCATCAATAAATCAATCAAGGGCATTGAACTAAGAGTGAGCAACCTAATTAATCAAACTTGGAATGAGTAGAATGCTTTCAGACATTGTATGATATGAAATAATACAAAGAAAGACATTCAGGATCTTTGAACTTTGGATGAAATATCGAGCCAGTTCAGAACCCAGCATTCCAATGTCTGGCCAGATCAGTTGTGGAATCTATTGCAACCCATTGCCTAAGAATCTTTGACTCCTCTCCAAATTGATCATAAAATGACTTTGTGATCTTCAAAAGGTGAGAGGATTTTGGAATTTACATAAGCACCCTAGCAATGAATCAAGAGCAGATGATGACGGTGTTCTCATTGACAGTTAAGGACAAATAGACAAACTGATGAAAGATTTGCCAAAACTAAGGTGAACATCATGAGGGCTCCACAAGAGGATAAAGGGAATTTTAGCTGTTATGTGCCCCGTAAACTAAAGCCCACTTTTCCCCAAATTCTGTATGTTTTGGGAGAAGAGAATTCCTCTGGACTGGAGGGAGGAGGAAGTTTTACTTCTTCCTGTTCTGTTACAAGAGATCACATAAAGCAAAGAAGTTATTCAGACAAAATAGTATGACACTGGAGCACCTTTGCATCTCATGCAACTATGTAACAACATCTTCTTTGAGGTTGGAAAATGTGGACAAACAATGATGCACATAACTATGGGGTGATATGTACTGAAATTTATCAAGGTTCCAGCAAGGTTGATTCAATAGGCAATCAAACTGTGCCTAGGCAGTACTATGGTAAGGTTGCAATATGTGCCCATTGCAAGGTTTCCGTTTCAGAACAATCACAGATTTCCATTCCATCACAATGTGACAAGAGCAATTTCTCTCCCTCCTTTTTTTAACTAAAGAAGCATTTTCTTAGGAATTAATATGCAAGAATGCTTATCTTCTCTTTCAGTGCCTTCTGCATTTTAAATTTTCTAATTTTAAAAAGAGTATTTTATAATCACTTCAGACATCTGTAATTTCTCTGTGACATGACATGGAAAGTCTGCCTATTAATGGACTACCTATCACACCAAATCCTGAAGGGGCTCAGCTTTGAAAGTCATGTCTTTCCTTTGGCTTGAGGCAGCTGTGATATACGAGGCCTGACAGTGAGGGTGGTCACTTCAGGATGTTTGTGGTGCTTGGGAAAACCCCCACTTGTCAAACTCTATTTTCCCCCAAATTGGAAGTTTGTAAGGCCCATCAAAAATGTGGAAGTGAAAAGAAAATTATGAAAGGAAACTGTTCATATAACCTTGATCACAAACCTTACACTTTCTCACACAGTTCGGTGTTCTGACTAGAAAAAGGAAAAAAAGGAGCAAGAGAATGTTCAGACACTTTGAAAATGTGAAGAAAAAGGAAAATGTCCCAAACAGTCCATGAAATATGCTAAGAATCTATTTCATCTCTCTGTCAACTTGGTTCTGCTAGGCTTGGCAAACTCCTCTGCTACATATGGCATGGATATTGTGTCTAAAGGCACATGGCTGTTGTGTACTGCTTACCTAGCATATGGTGCATCTTCTCCAGAGAATGAACATAAATTGAGGTGTACCATTTTCCTCATCACCCATATTTTTTCTGCAATAATCCTACACAGTCACTGTTAAAATCCAAGTCCTCAACACCAAGAAAGAGCCCAGTTTGCTTACATCTGTCAGAAGAGAGAGGCATTTTGAATATTGACATCATAGCAATGGTATTCCTAACGTTCTTTTTCTTACCATATTCTTCCTTTCTGATTGAAAATTTTACAATTGGAGATATAGCCAGTTTTCCAGAGGCTTGTGGGAATTTATTAGTACTTTTCTGAGGGGAAAAATTTAAATTGGTTAAGCCTGTGTTGAATTAGGCAATAATGAAAGAACAATTTCTTGGGGATTTAAATTGTGGTTTTGGCTAAAACTCTAGACATGTACGTAGGCAGAAACTTCTCTTCATTTAAAACAAGGACATTTTAGATGCTTACTCCTCAATGAAGAGTACAATAAGACTATTTGCTACTCTTTTTATAAAAAAAAGGTCTAGAATATTTTAATTTGAAAAATTTCCTTCAAGTATGCACATAGTTATTCTGAATTTTTCTCAGATTTCCCAACACAGCATGAAGTCCTAGGCACTGAAACGGATAAGGGCAGTTCATATATCAAAAATATCAACTATTGGGAAAACATTTGCCATACAAATGGCAAAACTGTGTCAATGATATTTTAAAGGGAAATAATTAATTGAAATGACATTAACTAAAGTTTCCCTTAGAGCAAGCAAAACGAGACCCCAAGTGAAGGCTCAGTAAAATGCAGACCAACAGAACTTCATGCTCACATTATGTGATGCTCTAGGAAGTTAACCTGAGCATTATGGCTGTCTTGCACATAGTTACCCCTTAATTAAACTAGCTGATTTGCCCATTTAATTAAATCAGATCCAATGTTTGATGTTTTCCGCTTAATTGCCTATTGGGGGAAAGGAACTGAATTAGACTAATAGAATAGTAAAATTCCATTCAATTAAATGCACATTTAAAAAGTCCTACTATGTGCCAGGCCCTGTGCTAAGCCCTGGGGATTAGTGAGTTGGTTGATTGGTGGCTGTCCTTCATCCTTGATGAGGACCAAAATGACATTCCTATGCTGTAGTCAAGTTTCAGAGTATCTAACTGTGACTGATCAGACCAATATATAAGCTCAGATTATTCTACCACAGGTCAGGCACAAATAGTCCATGTGAAGAACATTTGGGGTGGATCCTCTAAATTTGCACATCCTGAATTTCCTCTGAGTTGTTTCTATTCTGCTTTGCTCATAGAGCACAGCACCTTCTCTGATATGGGTATGCCATGCTGAGCGGTCCTGTGCCAGTGTCTCTCATGTCACACAATCAATTCCAAAATTTTTGAGAGAGAGATCTTGAGAGTGGCCTTGTATCACTTCTTATGATCACCATGTGAACATTTACCCTGTATGAGTTCTCCATAAAATAGTCTTTGTGGCAAGGGTATGTTTTGTATTCAAACAACATGGCCAGCCCATCAGTTACACTCTTTGAGGCAGAGTTTGAATGCTTGGCAATTTAGTTTGAGTAAGGATCTCAGTGTCTGGTAACTTATCCTGCAAAGTGATCTTCAGAATCTTCCTATGACAGTTCAAATAGAAGTGATTCAGTTTCCTGGCATGATGCTGGTAGACTGTCCATGTTTCACAAGCATATAACAATGAGGTTAGACCACAGCTCTGTAGACTTTCAGTTTGGTAGTCAGTCTAATACATCTTCTCTCCCACACTTTCTTTTGGAGCCTCCCAAATACTGAGCTAGCTCTGGCAATGCATGCATCAATCTCATTATCAATGTGTATAATCCTGGAAAGTACACCACCAAGATAAGTGAACTTATCCACAGCATTTAAAACTTCTCCATTTGTTGTAACCAATGGTTCCATGGATGGATAGTGCGGTGTTAGGTGGAGGAGCACCAGTGTTTTATTGGTGTTAATTCTTAGGTCAAAATTAGCACAAGTAGCAGAGAATTGATTGATACTTTGTTGCATCTCAGCTTCAGAGGCTACTTGGAGTGCACAATCGTCAGCAAACAGAAATCATGCACCAACACTCCCTCCAGTTTGGTCTTTTCTTGTAACCTTTTCAAGTTGAAGAATGTCCTACCAGTGCAGTAGCTGACCTTGATGCCTGCCAT
This sequence comes from Bettongia penicillata ogilbyi, assembly GCA_023548195.1. Taxonomy (NCBI): domain Eukaryota; kingdom Metazoa; phylum Chordata; class Mammalia; order Diprotodontia; family Potoroidae; genus Bettongia; species Bettongia penicillata. The sequence goes on along the minus strand of JAJHZJ010000318.1, from coordinate 5,890,435 downwards.
GTTCATCCTCATTGAAAGCATTTGACAACATGGTTGAAAACATCAAGCCCTGGGTACACAACTGAGAAAAAGTCAGCCCCTGCCCTTAAGGAGGGGAAGACAACATATCAAAAGGAAACTGAAAAGTTGAAAGTGGGGTAAACCAAGGGAGTACCTGGTATGGAGGCATCTTATTCCATGGAGTTCAAATCAAGCAGAGTCATAGATTGAAAGTGAAGTATGAGCTTCAAAATCAGATTTGTCCTTCTATAAAGGAAAACTTGGAGAAGAGTTTAATGCTCTGCTCCCGAACACTGGAATCAGAGAGGAGAGGAGGCAGAAAGAACTGGGAAGATATTAAGTATCCTAGGCTGAATCAAGAATCTGAAGATGAGCTTTCAAGTGATCAGTTTACACTGCAAGGGACATCTTCTTTGAAGTTCACACAAATCAGAACTGCAGATGGAAAGTGGAAACACTGGTGGTTGTGAGGTTTAAGCATTGCCTATCAGATGTGGCACTGATGTCATTCTCTGAAACTGAGGCTTCAGTTTATTGGAACACTATATAATCATGAGGGATTTAGAACCTTTACAACTTCAGCGTATCTGCAAATTCTTCAATGTAGACTTTCCTTTCACTTGTACAGATTATAATTTGCTCCTTATCATCCTATGAGATTTTTATCCATATCCTCTTATAAATCTTCCACATTGATGCCATTCAATGAGCTTGAAACCTTCATTTGGATCTCCAAATGCTGCATGAGTCACAGCGGAGTGCATGGCCAGTATATTGGTTAATTTATCAAATTCACCACAGCTGACCTTATTTTTATAGTTATATATCTTTCCAATTATATTTTATACACTTTCTCCCATGTAACTCTTCATTAATAATATAATCTGACTTACTTATGACCACCAGTTGCCCCAATGCCAAAACTTTTATCATATCTTATAAGCATCCAAAGTGTTGGATTTCATTAAAAAAAATTTTTTGAAGATCGAATTAATTAGATCAATTAATTAGTGGCTCAGCATCATACTGAATTGCTATGAAAATGTCTTTATTTTATCATCATCTATTCAATCCTTTGAATATCCTTTCATGACCAAGTGGTATTGAATAATATTCATATAGAGCTATGAGGTTTTAAAAATATTTCCTCATAGAATCCTTTGAGGTGGATATGAAATATATTTCTTACAAATTAAGAAACTGAGTCTCCAAAGAGGTTAAATGATTTTTCCAAGGTTGTTGCTGTGCTTGCCCTTCATTCTTGAAGAGGACCATGACATCAAGACAATGACATGACTTGCAGTTGACTTTGATTTGAGTGAGAGCTGTGCAAGGTCACCAACCTCACTTTCATCTCCTGAGCCATCTGGGTCCAGTGGCTTGATATTCATCAGGATGACTGGAGGTGGCCCAGAATGCAATGGGAGACCCTGGCCCATTCAGGCTAAGGTCTTATCACTTCTCACTTTGAGTGAGATGCACCCTTTCATGAATAGGCTTCTTTAAGTTACTCAAAGGATGGCCCGTTTAATAAAAAAAAAAATCAAGCTGGGAAGGGAAGGCCCTCAGGATTCCTGGGTAAAAGAGAAACAATTACTATTTAATTATTACGTTCCCTCTGTGCAAGGTGGGTGGGGACTTGTTGTCCAGTCTATGAACTCCAGAGTGAATTGGGTTCAAGGCTTGATCTTTGAGCAAGAAATGTGGCCAATAAATCCAAAGCAAAAAAGGCAGCTTTTGGCCATGGAGTTTACCTTCTTTCTTGGAAAGGACCATGACATCAAGATGATGACATGACTTGCTGTTGACTTTGATTTGAGTGAAGGAGGGCTGTGCAAAATCACCAACCTCACTTTCTTCTCCTGAGCCATGTGGGTGCAGTGGCCTATACAAATAGTGTCAGAATCAAAGTCTGGACTCAGGCATCTTCTACCTTCAAATCTAGTGGACTTGTCATTGTACTGCAAGGCCTTGAGAGTGATTTCAGCATTTTGGATGCAACTGAACACTCCAGGGAATTGATCAGTCACACAGACAAATTATGACCCTTGAGGACTGTCAAAGGATATATGTGATATAAATTTAACATTCTAGGAAGGAGAACCAGAAAGGAAAAATGAAAAGGAATCCATGGGAGGGGCATAAGGATGCATTTTTCCTACCTTTACAATTTAAAACTTCTTTATTTCCAAAAGATTTTAGCAAAATTAAACCAATATAAAATTGAATCATTGAGGCAAAACAAAAAAGTAATGGAGGGCATTAGTGTTGCCAAGTTCCTGAGATGCGCTAATTACAGTCCTTAGAAATTGAACATTTCTGAGTTTCCTGACAATAAAAACAATAAGGGAAACAAGTTAGGTTATGTAGCTTTTGTTGGATAATCAGCGATAAAATTCATTTGGATGAATATACTTTCATTTGAATTTGAATTCAAAGATGAATATATTATGCAAGTTCTTGTATAAAGAATTGAGGTAATATACTGGATGGTAGACAGGTACAGTTTTTCAAAATGCATAGAAGCCCTTTTCAAATTGACCCTTCTTGTGTTCATCTGTTATAAAGGCTGAGGTTCTAATATTTCAATACTTCAGAACTGCTAGTGTCTCAACAGAATGGCTTCTCTATCAATAAAGATTTCAGTTCCTCCTAGTCTTAGTGCAGAGCTTCACAAATTGCTGTGGTCAAAAAGAAAAATAAAAGTAGTATGCTGATTTCAAGTCTTTTGCAGTTAACTGTTCGAAGGTTCATTCAGTCTGTCACTGAAGCCATCTTGGTGGGATCTGTCCAAGTAGATTCCCCACTGGTAGAATTTCGAGAACCCAGAGTCACCTTCATGCTTTGAAACATTGGCTAGGACCTTTGATGAGTATGTACTTAATGAAATAGTGATCAATAAGGGCTTTTTTTTTTACAGAAGCTGTGATGAAAAAGTCTGATAATTTAATTCAATGAAGAGATAGGGCTTGGCAATCTAAGAGAATGGATAGTTAGTGCATCCAATAGGCTTATCTCAAATATGAGATGCCTACAGGAAAGGGGGAAAGCATGATAATACTTAGTGCCTGAGTTATTTGGGTGTAGAAGGCAAAGGACCATCACTAAAAATTGATGGGAAAGATACTGAAAGAGGATATGAGAAGGAGAAGAAGGAGAAGAAGGAAGAAGAAGAAGGAGAAGAAGAAGAAGAAGAAGAAGAAGAAGAAGAAGAAGAAGAAGAAGAAGAAGAAGAAGAAGAAGAAGAAGAAGGAAGAGGAGGAGGAGGAGGAGAAGGGGAAGGAGAAGAAGAAAAAGAAGAAGGGGAGGAGAAGGAAAAGAAAAAGGAGAAGGAGGGGGAGGGGAGGAGAAGGAAAGAAACAGAAGAAGAACAACAACAGTAACAATTCTTGTATGGCACTTTAAGTTTTGAAAGGCACTTTGCAAGTTTTATTTTTATCTTCATGAAAACCTTGGCCAGAAGCTGCTAATATGATCCCTATTTTACATATGAGGAAACTGAGGTTAAGTGACTTGCTAAGAGTTACACAGCTAGCAAAGTGCCTGAGGCTGGATTTGAACTTGGGTCTTCCCAACACCAGGTAAAGTACTCTGGGTATAAAGGTTACTTTGCCTGCTTACCTCTCTTGCCTAGTACTAGTACTTAGAACATATTTCACCTACACTTTCTACTTTTCTAAATGTTTTTGACATCTACCACCCTATTGAGTTCTCCTATCATTACTTTAAAATGGATGATTTCCAACAAGTTGGCTCCTGTAATCTTCACCACTTGAGTGTGCCAAAGGTCCAAAGCAAACCAACCATTTATTCTTGGAACTTTTGGAAAACCATAAGGGATGAGAAAAGGATTAAGCAATGAGGAGGCCTTTCCCATAGACATTTGTAGTAGATGTAACTTGAGAAATCAAGCTTAAAGGGGAAGGTTCACACAATTCCTATCAGAAGCAAGTTCTTTCTCTGCTTAAATTACAGTCTGTTCCTGCGTATTAGCAGCTTGGAGACGTTGTGTGAGATCTCAAAACTCTGCATTCCTGATTGCTGTGAATAATTCATCTTATCGTAATTTCCTGTGAACATTAGGGTAGCCAATGAGAGGAGGAAAATCATTTGTAAGATGCAGGATCTTTGAGAGTCAAACATTGCTTTAAAAAATCCTTATTGGCAAACAGTATTCCTTTGATACCATTTCTCTCCTTGATGTGAATGCTATGGACCCTCCATAATGAGAAGGATCATTCAGGGAAATGTCAGAAGAAAATGAAGAATTCAGTAAAGAACAACTCTTCATTTTATTTTTCAGAAAATACAGTGTCTTGCTTTAATTTTACTAAGCAGATATTTCACTTTCTGTTAAAAACATAATTATTCTCAGGGGTCAACATGAATGACGATTTTGGGTAGTAATGTTGATTTTCTTTTACTGTTCAACATCATGCATGCAAGGTGCTCAAAGGGGACACCAAAAAGTATGCAAGATACAGCTTGCCTTTAAAGAGCTTGAATTATAGCCTGTGGGTAAAACTCTGAGAAAAAACACCTGAAGATCAACCCAGATTCATTGTATAAATCCTAACATCCTCTAGGTCTTGCCATCTGCCTCACCTTTAAATCCTCCAGACCCCCAGAAAAATTTGGTTGTCTAATATGCCCTAAGGACTCCTGGGCATTGCCATTCACCATACTGTCGAACCTTTGGGACATTCAGAACTTTCTGTCTAAAAGTATTGAACAGTATGGGCAAAGGCTTATGATTATAAATAAATGTGGTATAATTAAGACACTGTGAATGGGTAAATTTTTAGAGAAGTAAAGGGAGATAAAGATAAAGAGAGGTTATATTATGGGGAAGGGAGCTTGAATTCAAGGAAAAGGAGTTTGGAATTAATCCTGCACTCAAAGGGGAACCATTACTGGTTTCTAAAGGAAACATATGATATTAGGGGAGCAATATGATTGAAAATTAATAATGATAACTGATATTTTGTGGTACTTTAAAGTTTGCAAATAACTTTGTACACGTTCTCACCCAATTAAGTCAGTATTTTGGGGAAAAAATATTTGGCAACTGTGCAAGAGGATAGATTGAAGGAGGGACTGGTTAGGAAGATGAGTGAGGAAACAGAATTGCTCAAGCATGATATGAGGAGAATTTATTTAAGGTGGTTGCAGGGGGAATAGAAAGAAATGGATGCATTCAAGACATTCTGAAGAAGACATACATTCAACTTGGTAACTGATGAGATATTGCAAAGGAGTGTGGCCAATGGTACCATATAGAAAATATGGCTAGGTAAAGTACAGGGGTATATCTAGTTTTATTTCCCATAAGAAGATGACAGGAATGATTCCTCAAGCCAGACAGAGGGTTGGATAAAGGGACAGGGAAGTAGAGAGCATGATATTTAGACCTTCTGACTTCAGGACCCCCATTTGTCTCAACATCATGATAATGGCTGTGAGATCAGGCTTTTAAACAACATTCCTTCATGCCACTAATTTTTCCCACCTGACTCTGATGTAAAGAGTCAAAGCTGAAAGGAAGTAGAGTCTGAGTTTACATTTAAACAAAATGAAGTAGCTGCTAAGTGTTACTGTGATCTCATTCTCCTTATTTCAGGAAATACTTGCACCACTCTCACCTCACCCATTTTAACATTTAGAATTCTCCTGCTGCCTTTACATTGACATGTCAGATGAAATGTTAAGTTTCAAGTAGTCAATATTTATTAAGTATCTACTAAATATGAGGCAGAGAGATAAAAAAAGTAACAAATTGTGAGCTAGCCCAGCAGTTACTGCCTGGACTCAAGCCCTGCCTCTGGCAAATCCTGGTCCTGTGATCCTGGGCAAATCATGTAACCTCTTATTGCCTCACATAACTCTATAAGATTCTTAAATTTCAGAGCAAAGGCCAACCATTCTGCATTGGTAAAAGTAGTTTTCTTATTGGGAGTTGATTTTTAGGTAAAAAGAAAAATTCATGATGATGATGATGCATACCCAATATCAGGTACTGGGGAAACATGAAAGCAGACAAGACTTAATCTCTTGTTTGTTGTTGGCCCTTTACTTTTTGAGCAACATCCAAACCTCAGTGATACAGAGAAGCAGACTTAAGCTCAATGTATAGAAAAATTCCCCCATAATTAAAACCCTTCCACTTCAAAAGTAAAGTGAGTTGCCTAAGGAGATGGTTGGGTTGCTCTTCATTGTAGGTCTTCCAACAAACATTTGATGACCACTGATTACCAGTGTTGTAGATGGGATTCCTGGTCAAGTATAGCTTGGACTCCATGGCCTCTAAAGTGCTCTTACATTTGGTGACTCTGTCATCTCTAGATCCTTACAATAAGGCATGCACACAAAGTCATACAACACAAATTAGACTATACTAAGTGAATATGAAGAGTCTCAAATTGCTAAGAGATTAGATAATTGAAAGATCATGTTTGGCCAGGGGAATCAGGCAAGGCTTCTTCAAGAAGGTTACATTTCAGTTGACAATTAAATAATGGGGGAAATGCCAAGAAGTCTTAGAGTTAAGGCAGCCATGATACATATGGAAAAAATAAAAGAGTGACTTTAAATTCAGAAGACTTAGGTTCTTTCCTTCATTCCTCTCCATATACACTGTTGGACCTTTGAGCCTCAGTTTTAAAAATTCCCATTTGTAAAATGGGAATAATAAGACTTGTCTGAACAACACTATAAGGGCAGCCAGGGGCCATAGTGTACAGAGTGCCGGACCTGAAGTCAGGAAGATTTGAGTTCAAATCTGACCTCAGACATTTATTAACTGCATGACTATGGGTAAGTTGCTTAACATTATTTGCTTCAGTTCCTCATCTATAAAATGAACTAGAAGGGAAATGGTAAGATCTTTGCCAAGAAAACATCAAATGGGGTCACAAAGAGTCAGACATGACTAAAACAACCAAACAACAGCAACCAACATTACAGAGTTGTTTTATGACTCAAATGAAATAATGTATATTTGGACTATTATCATTGTGGATGATTAGTTGAAGAATGTTTTAAGCAAGAACACAAAGACAAAGTCAGGCAAACAGGATGCATCCAGGAAACCTAAATTAGATCAATTCCACTGGAGAATTGAGTAGTAATTATACAGTCCGACAGAGGTGTGATGAGGTGTGGGGCTGATGATAAGAGACAAACAAAAGCCAATTTGGTACCCTGTAGAATGTGATGAGAATATAACAGAAAAGTCTTCAAAACTGGTGTTAAACTCACATAGCAACAGATCGCTGTGGGAAAATATTGTCACAGAAATCCCCAAATTAACATTATCTATGTTGTATTGAATTTTTATTTCTTTTGTTAAATATTTCTCAGTTACATTTTAATCAGGTTCCAGAGCCCTGGGAAGTTGTGCTGCTGCAGTTCAACAACTCTTGTCTAGATGATAATACTATGAGAAGTACGGGGAAGGAAAGATAACTTTCATCTAGGTCTGAAAGTCAAACGAATGAATTAATGAGTCAATGAGTCTGACTTGCTCCAGACAGGGTCAGAGGTCAAATAAAATAACTATGAACCAGATTTTGACATTTATACAAGTATTCCATTAGCTGAGGCACAGAGGTTATCTGTCCTGTGAATAACTGTATACAGATAGTGAAGAAAGAAGGGCAGACCTTAGTCAATGTCATGACAAAGCACCATGCCTAAAAATTCCTAAAATATCTTCAAATTCTCTAAAATCTCTTCTACCCCACCAACTACCTTGAGAAAAGACTGGGCATTCTGAAGGTAACTAAAAACTCAAAATAATAAATCTTCAAGGCATTAAGAGATCACAAAAAATATCAACAATAATGACCCAGAGGTTGCAAACGCTAAATGTCTTTACTGGTCACTTATTGGTAACATGGAATTAGTGACCTGAAAGAGGACAGAAGCAGGGAGGGCTATTAGAAATCTGTTTGGTGGCCTGGAAGATAATGTGAACTTCCTGCCCTTTGAGGGCTAGAGAAACAGGAAAGGTTGGAGAAGCAATGTTCTTCCACCCTTAAAAACTCTGCCTAGTGACCCTTAATGGTGAGCATTTCTCTAGCCTGTTTCATGGAGGTAATGTAACTCAACTGCAGTTGATAAAGAAACATAGTTAGCAGCAATTCAGAAATATGCAGAATTAATGACATTCTGCAACATTTTTTGAAGCATTTCATGCTACCCTCCACTCTTCCTTCTCGATACTTTTCTTCTCCTTTAGTTTCCCTGTAACTAAGTTCATGATTAGCCTCTTACTACTGTGTCTTTGGCTGGATCCTTATCATCTATCATATTCTAAAAATAATTACACCACCAGATTCTATATTCTCTCTCTCTCTCTCTCTCTCTCTCTCTCTCTCTCCCTCTCTCTCTCTCTCTCTCTCTCTCTCTCTCTCTCTCTCTCTCTCTCTCTCTCTCTCTCTCTCTCTCTCTCCATTTCCCCAGTTTATCACATCTCCACACTCCTGGTTTCAATGACTACCTCTTTACAGATCCCCTGGTCCAATATCTCTTCTGAGCTCTAGTATCAAATTTCTAAATGCAAATTTTAGTCATTACCCCAAATTCTTTATCGTGGTTGATGGTATTACCACTATACCATTCACCTGATCTTCAAAACTTGGTCATCTTTTACTCTCTGCCCCTCCCTGAATTCAAGACCTCGACAAGTTTTGTCAGTTCTACCTGCAAAATCCCGCTGATTTCTCCCTCTTTTCCAATTCTACTGAAATTTCCCTATTTGAGGCCATTATCACTTCTCACCTAAATAAATGAAACATCTTCTTAGCTTGTCTCCTTGCCTCCAGTCTCATCATTGCCAGAATAATCTTCTTGATGTAGTATGCTGCTTATTTCATTCAAAAGTCTTCTGTGGTTCCACAATTCCTATTATATTAACTTCTTGTTCTGTTTTTCAAGGTTCTCCGTAATCTGGGTCCATATTACATTACAGCCTTATCTCATTCACTTGCCTTTTGACTAATCTGGATTCAAGTCAAACAGAGATGCTCATTATCTCTCATTATGATTCTGTCCTCTCTGGACTTTTTGTCTTTGATCATCCCATATCCCTGTAATATACTGCTTCTTTCAAGAAACAGCTCACATTCCTCCACCTTCTCCATGAAGCCTCCTTTGACAACGTGGTTCACATACATAAACTTGGAAGCAACCTCTCCTTCCTCAAATTTCTTAGAGTTCTTTCAAAGCAAAGTTCTTCTCTATATTTTCTGGAAAATCCATCTGTTTTTCCAACTTAAGAATCAGTCTTCTTCAGCAATATATGAAAAGCCTTTGCTTTTAGAATAAACAAAACTTATCTCAATTTTGAGAAAATTTATCACATTATCCCATCAAATAAATATGTTCCATGAAAAACTGGGTATTTCAATTTTGTATATCTTCTACCCCATATAGATTATAAACCAGGAACATAGCATTCCTGTCTTATCTTTGTATATGCCCCAAAACTGTGCATGGTGTTGGGGCTATATATATCTATAGATATATATATAGATAGATAGATAGATATGAATATAGATAGACAGAGATATAGAGAGAGGACTTTAAAAAGGTCTTATTGAATAGATGGCTATATACACAAAGAAGTGAAACTGAAAGAACTCTAAATTAAGTAACAAAGGCCTGAAAATACATGTGGCAACTGATACATAAATGCCAGGCACATGCTGACAAGCATAAACTGAATGCAAAGGTAACAAGGAGACATTTATAAACTTCATGTAATGTGTCACATGAACATGTATACACAATGGTTGGCAAAGGAAAAGTCAGCACCAGACAGGGTTGTCTTTTCTCAAGCCTGATTTCTGTTTTGAGAGTTTGATTTCTTTGCTCCAAGTCATTTAGCTACCAAACAGTTCCTGTGATGTTTTCTTCCACTCAAACACAAACTGTGCTATTATTCAGATCATATGGAAAAATTTAGTGTTAAAGGATATTTCAGAAATTTGACCAGTTTTACGAATCAGTATGGAGAAATTCCGCTCTGTCTGCTTTTAGTTTCGGTCATAGATGGAAGGCAGGTATGGTTTCTGTAAGGCAGGAGGAACTATGATGATGATGATGGTTTCAATAACAGAGTGGACATTCTCTCAATCTTTAACTAATGATGAAGAGCCAAAGTATTTCTGTATCCTATTCCCCGCTCCTATGGGAAAATGCAGGAAACAGTAGAAGACAATTCAGTCCCTGAAGAAAAGCACAAGTGGGGTGGGAATCATAAAGAAGTCTCTTTTGGAAGTATAGAACAGTTAGGAATGGCCATAAAGCTGGATGAATTAATTTTGTGTGTGTGTGTGTGTTTAAGCTAGCATTCAGAAATACAAACTGCCAGTTGTTTAAATGCTGCCCAAACCATATTGTGATGAATATAAATACAGTATTGAAATGAAGCACATGGATTGAAAAAAAGTAGAAAATTACAGTATACCAACATCTTAAATGAAGAAAGAGCTCAATTTATTTCTGGAACTTTTCCTTTTTTTTTTAAGAGAACCTGGAAATTACGGGGTTGGCTTACATTCATAACAATGCAATATTCGGTTTCTTTTAACTCACTCTCCAATCTCTGGCTAGCCAGATGCCATCTTCCTCCAGAACTTCTGGGAGTTTATGTTAATTGAGGTCCAATTCTTTGTGCTCCAGTCCAGTTGCAGAAGTGAAAGCGTATGTGACTCCAAAGTGAAACCAAATGCTCTTTGATTCTTAGGTATGAAATCTGATAGGCTAAGATAAAACCATGTAAATCTTCTAACATTTCTCATGAATTTCCCAGTATTTGGGCAACTGCCTTTGGACATTCCCCATAGGGAACCTCATTCCTTCACATTTTTTACTTTTTAATTATTGCTATCTCTGGAGTACAGAAAACCACAATAGGAGTTCTTTACTATTTTTTTTTTACTAATAATCTCAGCGTGAATTTACTTCTCTCTCAGAAGTCTGTCAGAGAGACAGGCAAACCTATGCCTCTATGATGAACCTTGGCTTCTATCTTGTCCAACCCCTCTCTGAAACCCAGTGCCAAATAAGCTGACATGCACCAAGTGAAGTGTCATAATTGAATGGTTTGGACAATTGGAGACTTGAGATGTGATGAACACTTCAGCAGAAATCCTCCTGTTTCTTCCCTTTCACCTACAAATAGAGTGGGTGGTTTGATAACTGCATCACTGGTTACCCACAAAACCTTGCTGGTATTCATTAGCGCCTGATCCAAACAGATAGCAGTTCTTTCAAGGGGAAAGGGGAAAAATCTCACTGAAAACAAGAGAGACACTTTTTCCCTGTTTTATTTTTAACCTGATGTGTTGCACAGTACTGAATGTCACCAGATTGTCATTAATGTCACTTTTCCTCATGTTCCATATGTAATGTGACATATCATCTGACTAATGAAACCCGATGAACAATATGTCAACATAAAGAAACATGCTGGGTCACAAATATGCTTAGAGAAAGTTAAATTGCATGGAAATGCACATAGAAAGTGTTTTCCATAGGAATAAAATGGAGATGCATAGTTAACATATTACATTTAGGTACAATGCCTTGGAGACCAAAGGAACTGAAGTATATTGTTAGATGATCTATAAAATGGATGTGATTTCTCCATATTGATGATACACATGTCCAGATAACAGAAATGAATAACAGGAAAGATCCCCATCTGAAATGTCGCTACCTCTTGAAAGGTACAATGAAAAAAATATTTAGAACAGAAAAAGCACCCTCTCCTACCTGCTCGAAGCTGTAGAAAATATTGTCTTTTAAAAATCCTCTTCTTCCAACCCACCTACATATTGATTCTTCCTACACGCCATATTGCCTTTCCCTCTATGGAAGAACCATGGGTAAGGGTGCTAGAAGAAACTTCCAAGTTCTCTTGGTTTTAAGCAACATAAACACTACTTCCTAAACAATATAGACTTGCATTCCTCTCTAGCAAGGTAATGGAAAAGTTCCGGGTTAGTGCCAGTCTAGGAACTAAGTGGCTATAGAATCTTAGATAAGCAGTTTCATATTTTTGGGTCTCAGTTTCATCATCTGAAAGGTAGGACTATCTGTGTATATGTGTATAACATACATACACATACAAATGTATACATACATACATAAATGTATGTCTATAACTGTGTGGGTACAAATGTGTGAACTAAAGAACACTGAAGTACTTGGGAAAATAACAATGGCCAGACAATTGAATTGGATTTTATCCATTAGAGCAGCCAATCTCAAAAATAATTATTTTGCTTATAGCAAATATTCTCTTCCATAAGGAATCACAGCACACCAAACTTTTCAAGTTGGCAACAAAGAAGGCTTCCCAGGAACCATTTTCTTTACTTTTTCTTGTTTACTTACTTCTATAGGACTTGCAGAGGAGAAAAGGTTTTGCTACTCTTTGGATATAGTTATTCTTGTGACTCTTTCAATGCCAATCTCTGAAGCATAGATAGCAAACTGCCACCAAGAGCAGGAGTTGGAAAATATAGAAGTCTCAGGGTCAAGGGAGGAAGGCAGCACATTGGTGGACAACATTTCCTTGTCCTAACCCCACATACCAAAAATCCTATTTTCTTGTCATCCTTTAAAATTTTGAAGAAATACTATCAACCAAATGTTCACAAGGTCTTCTATGAGGAAGATTACATGCAAGAAAAATTTTTCCTTTAAAGAAATTAAAGAATAAGTTTTACTTCCAATGTCACTTCCAGTTCTAAATCTATTATCCTATAATTCTATGACAATTCAATTCTCATTTCCAAATTTTTCTGAGATTAAAAATTGTTACTTGGGATTGTAGAGTTAGAAGGGACATGAGAAACCATCTACTCCTCCTTGTACATTCTACAGATAAAGAAACTGAGGCAGATAGAATGAAGATGATTTAGGTGATATAGTACAAGGAGGCATAGTCATTGGCAGTCTGGCCAAAACACAGGTAAAAACCAATTAAGTAACCTTAGATTTCAAGAAAAATCCATTTTTCTAATGGAAACAATCATGCTCCTTCAGCATGATTTTGGCTGCTTTTAGCTTTTGCTCTAGTCCACCATTTCCTCATGCTGCTCTTCATGTCACTAACAAGCTGCAAGCACTTGAAGAGATGCGTTCCTTTTGTGTGGAGGCTTTACAGTGGTGACTCAAGCTATTTACCATGTCGGCCTGTCATGTGCCTTACTCTACAGTTAGCCTTGTGCTTAATGGCATTACTATGCAGTTACTGTGTAATTATTGGGAAATAATGTCGGGTATTTTGCAGTAAGTCAGTCAATAACCCATGTCACCAATACACCTACCATTAATTCTAGTAATTAAGATATTGTTGACTTCTATCTACTTGTTAAAAAAGGAGGGTGAAAAAGACCCATAGATTTTTCTTTTTAAATGATACCTCCTTTTAGCAACTCCAATGATGGTCACTTAACCGGAGCCTGGCACTGATGTGGGGCAAGTTTTACAACATCAGTTACCTGGGTTTATTGTAAATGATCTGCCAGTCCCAGGAGGAGATGTTAGGATTTGTGTCAAATCATCATAATGGATATCTTATTGCTTCAAGCAGCACAAAAACAGATGTATTTACAATTCCTGCGAGCTGCAGCCCTGCTATTAGTTAGCTCTGAAAAAAACTAAACCCTGGCTAGATTTGTAATTCCTTAGCTAAAGCCAAACTCTCACTTTTTCAAAATGCAAGTAATAAAGAGAAGACGGGTGCCACAGTGTCACATTAATTGAATACCAACCTTTCATCTGGGAGTCAACCTTTCTAAGGCAGTATTTATTCAAATCTTTAGCATGTGCAGTGGGAAATTATCTTTCCTTCCTGAAATCCCTCCTTCAGCGCACTATGGTCTAGCTTCTCACACTCTCCATGTAACACTTTGGAGTATAGTTATTTTTATACGTATCCTTCTACAAGATGGGAATCTCTATGAAGGCAGCTACAGTCTTGTTTATCTGTTGTTGTGTTTGTCCTTCGTTGCCCAAGAAGACCATGCCATCAGAGAAATGATGACATGACTTGCACTTGACTTGGTTTTGAGTGAGGGAGGGCTGTACAGGTCACCAGCCTCACTTCTCCTCCAGAGCCATCTGAATCCAGTGACCAGATATTCATCAGGATGACTGGAGATGACCCAGGATGCAGTGGGAGGCCTTGGGCCCTTTAGGCCAAGGCCTATTCAGTACTCAGGGTGAGGTAAGGCCCATTCAGTGAATAGGCCTGTTTAGAAGTCATCAGGGGTGGCCCCTTTAATGAGGCAGAGAAAAATAACTAAATCAAGCTCGGAGGGAAACAGCAACAGTTACTATTGATAATCACTCTTAAGCCATGAGGGTCCAGAAAACAGTCCTTAAGTAAAGCTTGGACAGGGGGGTGGCCTATTGGGAAGGGAAAGAAGGGGAAGGGGAGGGGACAGAAGGGAAGGGAATGGACAAATCTAGCCAGTAAGCCACAGGCTAGCTGGGCATTCTCTGGCCATCCAAATTTACCTTCCTTTGGATAGGAGAAGGAAGGGGAGGGGGAGACAAACATGAGAGGGGTAGCTGAGTTACCCAGCTAGCTGGTTTCCCTTTCAGGCAGCTGGGTCTACTCACAGATTGTTGTGTTTGTCCTTTTGTTCCCAAAGAAGACCATGCCATCAGAGAAATGATTGCATGGCTTGCATTTGACTTTGTTTTGAGTGAGGGAGGGCTGTGTAAGGTCACCAGCCTCACTTTCTCCATCTCTCCGGACATCCTACAAAGAGCATTGCATGAAGTGAATGCTTAATAATCATCTATCACCTTTAAGTTGACAGTGTATCACAATGGAAAGTGTTTGATGGGATGTCAGTGGGCCAGGGTTTGAATCTCAACTGCCTACTATTTCCCTGACAATGGGCAAGTCACTTTACTCTTCGGGGCCCTCGCTATTTCATCTATAAGAAATGAGTGGCCTAGGCAGTACAATGTCAAAAGTCTCTTCCAGTAATAAATCTGGGATTCTATGTTTTCAGTCAATCTACAGAATTGGTCGGGGAAATGTGTTCATCCAAGAGCAATTGCTTTTATGGTACCTTTGCATTTCCAAACCTGGCCTTTAAATTGTTGAGACTCAGGGAGGAATATTATGCTATTTTACTGAGATAGAATAGAAATTTAAGCATAGTCTTCAAAACCTTTAAGGCACTCAGATCATACAATGGATGGAACCCTGGACTAGAAGCCAGAGAGATGAGTTCAAATATGGCCACAGATGGCGCTATGTGACTCTAGGTAAATCTCTTAGCCTGTTTGCTTCGAGGAAATGTGAATAATAATAGCACCTACCTCCCAGGATTATTTCAAGGACAAAATGAGATAATATTTCTAAAGCACTTAGAACAGTGCCTGGCATATTTTAAGTACTACACAGAAGTGCTTATTCCCTTTTCAAGAAATTTATAATCCACCCATCAAATAGAAGTGAGATAAGACATAACTTGATAAGAACAAGGGAGAGAGATAACTAGACAAAGAGCTTTAAGAAAATTTGAGGTGGGAGAAATCCTACTAAGTGTGTTGAGGGGATTGCATATGGGCAAGAGCGGGGCAGAGGAGGTGCGGAGAAGAGGGACGTCTTCATTAAAAAGGTGGTCCCTGAACCAGGACTTGAATGAAAAGGATTTCAAAAGATTTCACTAAGGAAAGGATGCATTCGAGGTAGGGGGGATAGCCTCTGTAAAAGCATACAGGAAAGAATTTGTAGGATATGATGAGAGAAGAGTGAGAACACTTGTATAGCGGTGATGTGAAATAAAGGTGGAAAAGTAAAGTGGAGGCAGATTAAAGATGAACTAAGAGCTAGAACATAGAGTTTGTATTGTAATTTATGGGAAATAAGGAACTCCTAAAGTTTTCTGAGCAGGACATTAGCATAGTCAGACCTATGCATTAAGAAGATTACTTTGGCAGTGGTGTGAAGGAAGGAGTAAAGGTGGGAATGGAAAATGGAGGAAGAAAGATTAAGCAAGAGACCATCACAATGGTTCAGGAGAGAGATAATAAAGACATATTTATTTTAGCATCCTTTATCATTGAAGACTTGAAATCTCCCATAATATTCATTCTGGCCTCCATAAGCCAGACAGCCTCATGTTTCAGGTTTTAATGCAGACCCTTCCAGCTCTCCCTGCTCCTCTAAAACTTGAGATCATTAGATCTTTAACAAATGTTTTTGGTTGACAGAACACTTGAAAACTGGAGGAAGTCTGAGTTACAAAAGATGCAAACATCTTTTCCACATCCTTAAAATTCTGTAAAGGAAAATTTGAATGTATGTCACTTGAGCATCATTAAGGTCTGCATGGTATTTGGGGCCTTTTGTAGCATGTGTCCAAGTTTAACTACCCACCTGTTCTCCAAACAAATCAGATGTGTTATTTTGTTTTGTTTTGTTTTGTTTTCTGAAACTAGATACAAGGGCTAGTGCTTCATAAAGCAAGGAAAAAATAGCTTCCATTTGCATCAGGCTATCTATGAACAAATTATTTGTCATCTTTCCTCTCCAGCCTGGGAGTTTATCCATGCTCTGACCCGTTCTGCGACCACATCTTTCAGGAACTGACGCTGCCAGTCATAGCGCAGTCTACCAAACTTTGCAGTAGCTACACATAAGCCTGTGCATAAATGGGGAATAAGATGAGACAACCAAATTCATTTTCACTTATGGACCCACGCCAGAATTTAAATGACTCAAGCACTGGCACTTACTTCCCTTGGGAGCCTATTCTACAGTCTAATAGATCTCACTGTTAGGAAATTTCTCTTATAATTCAGCATAAATTTTCCCTTGCTGCATTCATTCCCATTATTCCTACTCAGATGCCCTTGGACTATCTTAAACAACTGATGTCGTTCTCCAATGCCTCCAGATTACCCATCAATAAAAGCAGTGTTCATGAGTAGAGGGAAAATGGCAATACTGGTCAGGACTAACCCTCATTTTTTTCCATCCCTGGCCGTAATTAAACAGCACAAGGGATCCAGAATAGAATAGTAGAAAGATCACCAGACTGGGTTCTAGACTGTGATTCTAGTTCATTAATTAGCTGTATGATCTTGGCACTCTCTCTTTGAACCTCAGTTTGAAATCTGTTTACCGAGAGGGTTGGACTAGTTCCAGAATTTTGTATGAGTTTTCAGAACTTCAAATATAGTCATGTCTATGATAGAATATTTACATGTAGAACTGGTCTAAAATATTGGAAAGTTCATAGAGGAAAAACTTCATATTTTAATTTGATGTAATTTAATTTATTTCTATTCTAAGGTGTAAGCTCTAGAATCCAATATTGTGTTCTGTTTGGCAAACTTACCAGTGTCACTAGTGACCAGTGTATAAGAGTACTCTCACAAGGTCTGTAGAGACCACAGAAAAGTGTAATTTGGCTTCAGTGGCCTCTCTCAGGACCTAATTATCCTTTTTGCAAGGCTATTGCAATAGCCTCCCAGTTGATCTCCCTATCTCAAATCCATTTACCACATAGATACAAAACACACACACACGCACATACACACACACGCACACACACACACACACGCTTCTTCAATGGCTTCCTTTCCATAGCTTGACATCTAAATTTAAACTCCTCACAATTTGACTCCAGCCTACCTTTCTAGTCCTATTTATTTGTAAATACGCATGTTCTGGACCAGCTCTAGTTCAGGCCAGTTCACTGGTTCAAACTGATTTAGAAATGGAACTCAATGAAACACTCATGGTCCATAAAACTCAATAAAAATAAATTTATTCACAATATGATTTAAATGATATAATTTACTAAAAACAGACCTCTGCCTCTGTACTTACCAGGGAAACAGAACATCAACTTACTCCCCACAGGCTGGGATTTTTTGTCTCTAAACTTCTAGGGAAACTATTCCAGGCTGCATAGTAGATATTGTTCCTATCACATCTCTCTTTCTCTTATTCTCTATTTCTGTTTTTTATCCACTAGTTCTTCTCCTTATACGATATTCCAGCTCTGGCCTCCATATTTTTGTGAAAGAGGTTCATCACGTAAAGAAAATTTGCTCTACTTATCTCTCAGAGAATGGTTTTCTTCGAAGCAGAGTTTAGGCAGTGATTTTTAACTTGTCATCTTTCCTGAAATTATTAACACTTTCTCTCTCTCTCTCTTTCTCTCTCTCTCTCTCTCTCTCTCTCTCTCTCTCTCTCTCTCTCTCTCTCTCTCTCTTTCTCCCTTCCACCTGGAATGATTTCATATTACATTTATATACTTTGTATTTACATAATAGCAATAATATTAACACATATAACACTTCGAGGTTTACAAAGCACTAAAATATAACGTTTAGTTTGATTTTCACAGCAGTCCAATGAGGTAGGTACTATTATTATTTCCATTTTATAGATGAGGAAATAGGCTAAGAAAAAGGGTTAAATGATTTGCCCAGGGTCACACAGGTAAATATCTAAGTAAGTGAATAGTAGATATCTAAGACAGTATTCGCTTGTATTCATCACCTCCAATCTCTCCCCTGTTTACTGCTGCCCCCAGTAAAATATAAGCTCCCTAGAAGCAAGGACTTTTTTGCTTGTATTTTTATATCCCTAGCATTTAGTACAGTGTATTAAATGTTCACTGAATTAAAGAAAAACATAAGAAGTTTCTTAGCAGGGGGAAAAGATTTTTCCTTTAGAATATTTTATAAGTCCTGAATCATCTACTTGTCTCACCAAACTTTGAATACATGGTATTAACTTCCACGTCTAATTAAGTATAAATCCATCAATAAATACTTGTAGGCTAATGGATTAAGTGGATCATTTTCTCCCTCCCCTGCTTTATCTTTAGTAACTTACCTTGTTCTGCTTTGAGGCAGCTTTGGATGAAAAGGATGAGGATACGGAAGTAGTCAGAGAGAAAGTCAAAGTTGATAACCCGTATTTTAGATCAATATGACCTATGCCACATAGTAAGGTGAAAAGGGCATTGGATTTGGAGTGAGGAAACTTGAGTTCAAATCCTGTCTTTATCACTTACTATCTCTGTGACCTCAAGTGACCAAGTCACTTCAATTTTCTGGCTATCTTTTCCTTATCTATACAATGAGATGGTGTCCATGGTTCCTTCCTGCCCTGAATATAAATTCCAACAAATTCATTTATCCTATCTGGGTTTCAGCTTCTCTATCTGCAATATGGATTTGTCAGGGCCTATCCTTGACCCTCCTCTTCACAGGAGGTAAGGGATTATGTGTCATTTCAGCAACAAAATATTTTAAGTGCCTTAAGCTACTTAGATGAGAAAATGTTTCTGTTCTTGGTAACGTTTTTAATAGCTTTATGCTTTGTAACATATATGAAGGATAAACTACATTTTTATAATTAGAAATTCAACATTGAAAATCTCATAATTTGTCAGGAATAAATGCATAGTATTGATTGAAACATTTTGGATGTTCAGGAAACAAACAAATAAGCAAAATCACAATTGCGGCTTCTCTGTCCACTAACTTTGCTTTCTATCTCTCCCTCAATGCCCTCCCCACCACCCACAGGTCTCCCAATTCATCAGGCAAAAATTCTTTGCACTGATCCAGTCACATAATATATACAGTGCCTAAGGGGAATAGGTGTTGTTTTTTTTTCCTGTAGTCTGGCTTTATTACCAGATGAGGCTCCTAAGAAAAGACATTCTATCCAAAGTTGTCTTGAAAGAGAATCATCTTCCCACTGGCAAGAAAATTTTCTGGCATTAAGCCAACTTACCATGTTGCTTCATCTGTGTCACATCTTGGCCACACACACACATATGCATCTCTCCCCCCATCTCTAACTCTTGCCTTAAAATAGGTTCTACAGTATTCCTTCAGGGCCAAACTCTATTAAATAGCAAATGTAAAAATGCAAATTATCTACCAACTACATAGAGAAAGTCTGAAAACAGAATTCCTGGGAAAAGACTGGTTATGGGAAATTATGAATTACCATATCAGAAGCTAAGATTGGAAACTTCATGACTTTCTATTCAAGAGCCCCTAAACAATTTAAAATTGGGAGAAATGGGCAGAAATGGGACAACAAAATCATGGTTATTAAGACAGACAAACATTCCATTTCAGACCTTACTGAATCTGCCGAATCCGCTGGTTCCACTCATCCCAATTCCCCTTCTCATACTCTAAGACCAGGGAAAATGGGCCGTGTGAAATGAGCCACGTGATTGTTTTTCTCTCCTGGTCAAAACTTACATGCTGTCTACCCTCACTGATTCATTCCTACAGCAGATTGATAGGGAAGAGGGTGGCAAATGCCAGTGTTTTTCAAATAATTCTACCAGGGTCCATTCCTTGTAACTAGACATGATGACCGTAGAGATCCCAAACTACTTTGCATCACATGTACCAAGTTTAACTTAAATGCTGTTTGCAGAACAGAGCTGAACTAAATATTCTATAAGAGTACTTTGTAATGACAGTCCAACAAAGCACTTCTGTGACAGGTACTTCTAACCCTACAGTACTTTCTTCTGTGGGGATAGTAGTACTTTTTTAGAACACAGTTTGTTATCCCTCCTGAATTCTGCACAAAATTTCATATTTAAACGGTTCTAACAAATTGTCTAAAATGATTTAACACAACAAACACTTTCTCCAGTCCCTACCTACGGCATGACACAATGACTTTCTAAAAATACAAGGTGTGAGCTGTGTACATCAAATATTAGAGAAGAATATCTTATTTTTTTCTAGGGGAATTTAAGCTCAGGACATTCAAGAGCAATGACACTCCCTTTTCTTGACAGCACCTCTTTAGAGAGAAAGCTGTAAAATATTAGTTTCCCTTTCTCAACTCCTAGGTAGGTTAGTGTCAATAATTAAGGAAAATATCATCCACCTGGGAACTAGGAATCAGAGTGCTCAACTCAAAAAAAAATAAGATTTTGGAGAAAAGGTTGGAGAAATGTATGGATAGGACCATAAAGTTCCATTTTGGGGTTAAAAAAAAAACAACAACAGCTGTTCAAAGATGTTCATCCTTCCAAAGAAGGAGAGTTGGAAGACATCTTGGAAATCAATGAATCCAACTCCTTCATTTTAGACATGTACATACTAATATGAAGAGAGGCTAAGTGACTTGCCCAAAGGCACACCAGTAAGTAGTAAATATTAGTATTAGGAATGGAATGCAGGTCACAATGCTTCCATATTCAATATTCTTTCCTATGGTATATTGCATGACAGAATTAGCTAGATAACAGCTTGTGTAAAAAAAAAAAGCTAGGAACTATTGTGGACTGCAAGGTCAATGGGAGTTAATGGTTTAATGCCAACCAAAAAATCTAAAGTTTCATGGATAAATGCACAGCGTGTAGAAAAAAGGAGATGACAGTTCTGGTCTACTAAGAATGGTCAGATGATATCTGGAGTACTTTGCTTAGTTTTGAGCACCATAGTTTGACAAATTTGACAAACTGGAGTGCTTTCAAAGGAGGACCATCAGAAATGTGAGAAGACTGCTGTCCAGGCTATCAAGGGGTCAGACCAACCCCACCCCACCCCCATGTCTGGGATACATGTTACTCTTATAGAATAGGAAATATGCTAGGACTTTAATGATAAAAGTTCACATTTATATAGTGTTTTATAGTTTCCAAAAACTATATGTCATTTAATTCTCACAACAATTCTATGACATAGGGGCTATTATAAAAGCCATTTATAGATGAGGAAACTGAGGCTAAGAGGAATAAAATAATTTGCACAGGGTCACACAGCTAGTAATTAACTGAGGCAGGATTTGAATCCCAGTGTTTGAAACTCCAAGTCTTTTGCTCAATCCAATATGTCATACGGTATCTTAAGATATTTATGCTTCATTTCCTTGGTTCTCCCTCCATTGGTGCACCTCAAAATGCCTCTATTATTATTTAACCTGTGGAATACTTATCTGCATCCTTCCATAAATCCTCTGTATAGGGCCTACCCAACACAATGGATGCCGTGCTTTGAATTTTAGCATTTCATGGATAACAGTATATCACATAAGGTATCCATCTATTCTCTATCAGTGTTGCTACTTGACTGACCCACCTCCCTTTCCAGTTATGCACATCATGGATGACATTTCTATAACACATCCACAGAGGTTATCATTAGCAATATGCTACATCCTGTTTATAGCCACACTATCTCTTTCTATTGTTTTTGAGTCATCTACAATTTTAATTTTCCTGACATTGCTATGTTCCATGATTCTAACCATATAACATTACTGAGAGAGCATTGATGTTGAAAAGAATTTATTTTAGCATCAAAGAGTAAACTGAGATTATTGAAAATGTTGAATGATATTTCCAAATGAAATTCAGCCCAAATACCTTTTCACAAAGACACAGAATTTTGGAATCTCAGATCTTAGAACTGAAAGAGACCTTAGAGGCCAAATAATCCATTACCAACCAGAACATAAATCCCTCCTACAGAACATTTGATAAGTGGTTATACAGTTTGTGCTTGAACAACCACAGTAGAGGAGAACCCACTACCTTCTAAAGGTCTTTAGGATGACAAATCTAAACCTAAGACCTCTGAAGCAACCAAGTACAATTCACTTATTTTACAGATGAAAAAACTAAAGCTAGGGAAGTTGTGACTGGCCCAAGCTCAGTTAATAAGAAGGGTAGGATTTGAACTCATTTCCTTTGGGTACCATGTTAACTTTGATCTTTGATCTTCTGCCCCACCTATTCATAATTCAGATATCTGATTCTGAAATTTCTTTGTTCAGGTAACCAGTTATTCCCTGTATTTTAAAATATAATTAATTGTATGTTTTCTATTATTTCATAGTTGCCATTTCAAGCGTCTTCTGAATCTCATAGAAATTTTTCATGATACAAAATTATAAATCTTCTGAAGCATCAAGAAGGTTTTGGTCTATTTCATTTTTTTATCTTCAGTAAATTTTTCCAAAATATTTTTGCCATCAGCCCCTGTGCCCATTTTGGGCAAATATCAGTGACTACTTCTGAGATTCAACCAACAAATATTTATCAACACCTGTTTCTCTCCAATCCCCACATCTACAACATTTGACCTAACCTACCTCACTAAAATCAAGGTTTCTGAAGGAGAGAACCCTCAACTCCCCTTATCTACACTTCAAAACTCTTTAGTGGATACCCTTGTTTTCTACTTTATTTCTCTCAGGAAATGGGTAAAAATTCTATCTTAGATACTTATTAATTGGTCTCCATAAAAAGACCAATAAACTCCACCTCCTTTACAATATGGTTTCAATCTGCACTACTTTACTGAAACTTCTCTCTCACACAACAATAATGACTTCCTAAGCACTATATTTAATAATAACAATGATAATAGTACAAGATAATACAAGACAATAATTTTTACAAAGCTCTTTACATATATTGCCTCATTCAATACAACTGCCCTATGAGGAAGCTATCCCATTTTTACATAGGAGGAAAGTAAAATTGAGAAAGATTAAGTCTTTCAATTAGAGGTCACACATCTAGAAAGTGAATGTGGCAGGTTTTAACTCAGGTCTTCCTAACTATAAGTCAAGTGCTCTTTTCTTACTATCATACTATCTTCTTGCCCAATAGTCATTTCTTTCTCTTCACTTTCCTTTCACTTTTCCTTCAGCATCTGAAAAAGTGGACCACCTCCAATTGTCTTGACAAAAATAGATAGATCTTTAAATAGCCACTGAAGCAAATTTAAATTAACAGAAGAAAATAGAAAAAAGTTCAGAAGTAAGCACAGACAAGTTTGTGTTCGTCCTTCGTTGCCCAAGAAGACCATGCCATCAGAAAAATGATGACATGACTTGCACTTGACTTTGTTTTGAGTGAGGGAGGGCTATGCAGGTCACCAGCCTCACTTCTCCTCCAGAGTCATCTGAATCCAGTGACCAGATATTCATCAGGATGACTGGAGATGACCCAGGATGCACTGGGAGACCTTGGACCCTTTAGACCAAGATCTTTGCAGGTACTCAGGGTGAGGCAACACCCATTCATTGACTAGGCCTGTTTAAGAAGTAGCCAGGGCATGACCCCTTTAACGAGGTCAAGAAAAAGAAATACAACAGGCTGGGAGGGAAACAGCAACAGTTACTATTGATAATTACTCTTAAGCCAGAAGGGTCCAGAAGAGTCCTTGCAGGTGCCCACTGGTGTCCCAGCTTCAAAGTGCAGTAGGTTTAAAGTTTTGGGACAGGAAAAGACAGGACAGAGCAGGAAAGGCAGGGAAGGGGAATGGAGGGGGGGAAATGAGGGGAGGGGAGGAGAGGGGAAGGGAGGGGAGGGGAGGGGAGGAGAGGGGAGGGGAGGGGAGGGAAGGAAACTAGCCAGTAATCAATCAATCAAGAAGTTTCCAGGCATTGTGACAAGAACTGAGAAGCCAAAAAACTTTATCAAGACAGTCCCTGTCCTCAGGCAGCTACCTTCTGATAGGGAGACAATGTACAACAATGACATACATAAAAGTGTATACACTGTAAAATGAGATGTAATTCTATAGGGATGACACCAATAGTGGCAAAGTAGAGGGAAATATCTCTTGCAGAACAGATGAATTAGGCTGAGATATGAAAGAAGACAGGGAAGACAAGAAACAGAAGAGAGGAAAGGAAGAAAATCTTAATGTATGGTGGACTGCTATGTGAAGTTTACTTTTTAAAAAGTAGATAGTAGGTATCGGAGATTAATGATTCTGTACACAATCCTCTTTGATATTCTCTTGTGTTCATGGAAATGCTCAGATAGAAGTAAGGTGCTTAAATTCAGAAAAAAATAAAATTTAAACAACAAATCTTAACTTCGATGTGGTCCAATGTTCTTGGTTGTTATACTTTCGAATCATAAGTGCGTGATCTAGTGTGTATGAGCATGCCATCCATAAATTTTTTCAAGTCATTGCTAAAAATATTATGCAGCATAAGGCCAAGTATAAGTACCTGGAATATTCTATTAGAGAGAAGTTGACCTCTTGCTATGCTGACATTGAGAAATTAACAACTAATCTTTGAGTCTTACCATCCACCCAATTCTGAATCCATCTAATTGTATTCTCTAATATACATGCCTTCATCTTCTCTGCAAGAATAATGTGAGATACTTTACCAAAATCCTTGTCAAATCTAGCTTAATTGTATCCATAGCATTTTCTTCATTTTCTAGATGAGTATTCTTATCAAAAATAAAGGGAAAAAGTTCTGTATCAATTGTTCTTGATGGAAACATACTGACTTTTTCAAAATAACCACCATTCTTTCTAAATGGATGCCAACCATCTCTTTAATGATCTGTTCTAGAATATTCTCTGGAATCAAAATTGTGATCACAGGTCTTTATGTATAATAGCTTAAATTCCTTGACTTTATACCATGAAATCAGATAAATAAGTATAAATATATATACATATACATATATATATATAATTATCTAAAGTATTATGAGAATAGACAAAAGTCTTTATAAAGAGAGAAGGGTCAGGAAAAGTCTTTCATCTGATGTTGCATCTCTTCTGTATCTTGAAGGAAGCTAAAAAGTCCAAAGTATTGAAGAGAAATCATATTCTCTGATGTGCATCTGCACTGGAATCATATTGCGTAAAGAAGGACATTTTCTATTCACTAGCCTTGTCACAACTGTCTAGTTTTCCATGATCTTTTTAATGTCACCAATAGTCACTCAATAATCACATCCTCTAGTTGTTTCAAGACATAAAGATCTAGTCTATCTGAGCCATTCAACTTGAATCCATAAAGAGCAGTGAATTCTTCTCTGATTAGCCACTTACTTATTTTGGGTATCAACTTGTGTTAGTCATTTTTTGTTCTATCATCTGCAGAATAAGATTCATTTTCCTTGGAATAGAAAACAGAAGCAAAATGAGAACTAAACCACTCTATCATCTCTGTGATGTTTGTCCTTAATTCTCGAAGAGGACCATGACATCAAGATGATGATGTGACTTGCAGTTAACTTTGATTTGAGTGAGAGAGGGCTGTGCAAGGTCACCAACCTCAGTTTCTTCTCCTGAGCCATCTGGGTCCAGTGGCCTGATATTCATCAGGACTTCTGGGGATTGCCCAGGATGCAATGTGAGACCTTTGCCCTTTCAGATTAAGATCCTTTCACATTCTCACTTTGAATAAGATATATCCATTCAATGAATAGGTTTCTTTAAGTTACTCAAGGGATGGCGCCTTTAATTTAAAAAAATCAAACTGGGAGGGGAAGACCCTCAGGGTTCCTGGGTAAAAGAGAAACAATTACTATTTAGTTATTACATTCACTTTGTGCTAGATGGTTGGAGATTTGTTGTCCAGTCTATGAGCTCCAGAGTGAATTGGGTTTAAGGCTTGATCTTTGAGCAAGAAATGTAACCAGTAAACTCAAAGGGGAAAAAAGCAGCTTTTGCCCATGGATTATACCTTTCCCTTGGCAGAAATCAGAGGAGAGAGGAGGGGAGGGAAGGGGAGGGGAGGGGAGGGGAAAGGAGGGGAGGGGAGGGGAGGAGAGGGGAGGGGAGGGGAGGGGAGGGGAGGGGAGGAGATGCTACTCACTCACAGGTTGTATTTGTCCTTCATTCTCGAAGGGGACCATGACATCAAGATGATGACATGACTTGCAGTTGACTTTGATATGAGTGAGGGAGGGTTGTGCAAGGTTACCAACCTCACTTTCTTCTCCTGAACTATCTGGGTCCAGTGACCTGATTGCTACATACAACCCAAGAAAATGACCCAGTCTTACTCCTTTATCTCTCAATGTAGCTAAAATTAAAAAATATGATAATCAAACTTTTTCTATTTTTGCTATCTTCCATAACCATCCTCAGTTTATTTTGAACTTCAAATTACTGACATTTTTTAAAAAATCTGTATTTTACCCAGTCTGGAAGTTCTGTAGCCATTCTTAGATCCCCATCCTAATACTGAGCAGCACAAGAGTTTCTCAATTTTTCTCATTATGGCATCTTCTCTCTTCTTAGACAGCCTGGTGGTTTTCCTCAACTCCTCTTCTCTGATTCAATGGGCTTACCATATAGGTGGTATACAGTGCAGGCACCCTATTAGTTTAACCTACTACAGCTCAGGATTCCAGGGCTCAAGATATTCCAATATCAGCATCTCTAATAGCAGGATTATGAAAGGGTATGTGACACCACGCTTGTTTGACAATATTTTTGTAGGATCTTACCATCCTTTTATATTTATCCTTTGTTAACTGGCCTTGCTTTCATACTCTGTACATTTTTTTTATTGAAAATTTCTTGGGGAGGTGAAGCTGTAATGACAGAGTGAGATCAAGCACTCACCTAAACTCTAAGACAAACTCCTTCAGATATCTCTAAAAAGAGAATCTGAACAAATTTTAGTAACAAAATCCACTAGGAGACAGAGTGTGGCATATTTCCAACCCAGGAAATCCTAGAAGGTCAATGGGAAGGATCTGTTGCACAGGGCTGGAGGAGCTCACAGTGCACAGGCTGTACCAATGCAGACCCTGCCATAGAAAAGTCAAGCAGGAAGCCCTGGGCAGCAGCAGCACTGTGGATTCCCAAACATATTGGCCCAGGATGGGGATGCAGTAGAACTGAGCGGAAAAACCACAGAACCCCAGGTAACTGCAGCAGCCACTCCTGAGGCTATCAGTCCACAAATGAAATGTCTGTACTTCACTTACTAGAACTTCCAGGTGCCAAGAGAGTGGTGTGATCTGTAAATGCTATCCCAATCCCCTTGTTGACCCTGAAAAATCCAGAGAATATTGCCCCAGGAAAAATCGTGTAACAGTTGGATCAGTCAAAGTCTTTTAGTCTGTGAGGCTAGGAAAATCACAAACGGGGGTCCCTCTTGCTGTGGTTGAAGGACCAGTGCACGACCAGAGCTGTAAGAGCCAGCCCCACCTCAGTGAACTGGGAGGAGATCCTGAGCCATGGGGGTGGGGGGGTGGATCCCATAATCACCAACACCAGGATCCTAGGCATGCCTCAGCACAGCCAGGGGAATCAGCAAGACCCTAGCACAGGAGGGGTTCATCAACAATTGAACTTTCCTATGTTCTAGCTCAGGAGACTAGATGTCCTGTGCTCATACCAGCCATCTCCCACACATTATCCAGGGAAACTGTGGGGAAACTCAGAAAGACTTCACCTGGCCTCTGCTTTGGCACACCAATCAACTCAACATCAGGTAAGCTGCAGCATTTTAGCTTCTATCTGAAAGAACCAGAGGCCACAATACATCAAGCCTCAAGTTCTAAGCACAAGAACTGTGAGACAGAGCCCCTTGTACCCCAGAAGCAGAGATCCACTATAAAAATCAAGGAAAGGGTGACCATTGTGAGCAAGAAGCAAAACAGGAAAGAAAAGAACATAGAATCTTTCTGTGGGGACAAGGAACAAAACATGAATACCAAAGAGGTCTGCATTGACACTGTACTCTCATCTGAAACATCAGAAAGGAATATGAACTGGTCTCAGGCTCAAAGAGCATTCTTGGAAGAGCTCAAGAAGTATTTTAAAAGTCAAATTAGAAAAGTAGAAGAAAAACTGGCCAATAGTTTTTAAAATGTGAAAAAACAAATCAAGGAAGAATTTAAAAGGAAAATTGAACAAATAGAAAAGGAAGTACAAAACCTAACTGGGAAAATCAGACAAATAGAAAGGAGGTGCAAAACCTAACTGGAGAAAAAAGATCCTTAAAAGAAACAATTGGACAAATGGAAAAAGAGATGTAAAAGTTAACTGAAGAAAACAATCTATCAAAAATTAGAATTGGGCAAGTAGAAGTTAATGACTCTCTGAGACATCAAGAATCAGTGAAACAGAATCTAAAGATGAAAAAAATAGAAGAAAATGTAAAATATCTCATTGTAAAAACAACTTACATGAAAAATAGATCCAGGAGAGAATATCTAGGAATTATTGGTCTACCTGGAAGCCATGATGGAAAAAAAAAGCCTGGACAATATCTTCCAAGAAATTATCAAAGAAACTGCCCAGAGTTCCTAGATGCAGAGGGCAAAATAGTCATCAATAGAATCCACTGATCACCCCCTGAAAGGGATCCCAAACTGAAAACATCAAGGAATATCATTGCCAAATTCCAGAACTATCCAGCCAGAAAGAAACAATTCAAATATCGGGGAACTACAGGACCTTGCAGCTTTTAAATTAAAGGATCAGAGAGATTGGAATATGATATTCCATAAGACAAAGGAACTGCGACTGCAACCAAGGCACAATTACACAGCAAAATTCAGCATAATATTTCAGTCAAGGAGATGGACATTCAGTGAAATAAGGGATGTCCAGACCTTCTTGATGAAAAGGTCAGAGCTCAATAGAAAACTTGCTCTTCAAACACAAGTCTCAAAAGAGGCATAAAAAGGTAAATGGGGGAGAAACATGTTATTCAATATTGGCAAACTGTTTACATCCCTATAAGTGAAAATGATACTCGTTATTAACAAGATACTTGCTAATCTTGACAAATATACAAATACTTGCATATTTATTATGATATTTAAAAGGGATATACATAGAGGGAGTGTATATAAATTAAATGATGTGATGATAAAAATGTGATTTAAGGTTGTGAAGGGATTGTAATGGGAGATGTGAAAAGGTGGAGGCAGAAAAAGGTAAATAATATCATAGGAAGAGGTACAAAAACATATTTCAGTAGAGGAAAAGAGGGGAGGGAGATGAGCATTATTTGAGATTTACTCTCACCTGACTTGGTTCAAGGAAAGAACAACAAACTCAGTTAAGTATAGAAATCTACCAGTTCTATAGGCAGTAGGGGGGGAAAGGGGAAAGAAAAGGGAGGAGAGGCTAAAATGGAGGGAAGAATGCTAAGGGAAAAGGGGAGTAGAAGGGAAGGGACTGAAAGAAGGGGTGGAAGACTGAGGGAAGTGGTGGTCAAAAATTAAAACTCCATTGTGGAGGGGAAAGGAGAAAGGAGAACTAAAAAGCATAAATAGCAGGGAAGAAGATGGAGGGAAAGATAGACACTAATCATAACTGTGAGTGTGAACTGGGTGAACTCTCCCATAAAACGGAGACAGATAGTAGAACGGATTAAAAACCATAATCCAATGACATGTTTACAAGAAACACATCTGAAACAGGGGGATATACACAGGGTACAGGTAAAAGGTTGGAGCAGAATATATTTTATTTCAGGTGATGTAAAAAGAGTAGGAATAGCAATCCTAATATCAGACAAAGCAAAAGGAGAAATATATCTAATCAAAAGAGATAAGGAAGGTAACTATACCCTGCTAAAATGCACCAAAGACAACAGAGCAATATCATTACTAAGCATATATGCTCCAAGTGGTATAGCATCAAAATTCTTAGAGGAAATGTTATGGGAGTTACAGGACGAAATAGACAGCAAAACTATACTATTAGGGGACCTCAATCTCCTCCTCTCTGGACTTGGTAAATCTAACCTCAAAATAAACAAGAAAGAAGTTCAGGAGGTGAATAAAGCTCTGGATAAGTTAGATAGGATAGACATCTGGAGAAAATAGAAAGAAATATACCCTTTTCTCAGTGATACATGGCACATATACAAAAACTGACCATGTACTAGGGCATAAAAACCTCACAATCCAGTGCAGAAAGGCAAAGATAGCTAATGCATCCTCCTCAGATCATAATGCAATAAAATTTATATGTAACAAAAGGCCATGGGAAGATAGACAAAAAATTAATTGGAAACTAAATAATCTAGTCCTAAAGAATGAGTGAGTTAAACAACAAACCATAGAAATAATCAATAACTTCATTCAAGAGAAAGACAATAATGAGACAATCTGTGAAAACTTATGGAATACTGCTAAAGCAGTTCTTAGGGGAAGTTTTATATCATTGAATGCCTACATTAATAAAATAGAAAAAGAGGAGATCAATGAATTGGGCATGCAGCTGAAAAAGCTAGAAAAAGAACAAATTAAAAATTCACAAGTAAATACCAAATTAGAAATACTGAAAACCAAAGGAGAGATTAATAAAATTGAAATTAAGAAAACTATTGAACTAATAAATAAAACTTAGAGTTGGTTTTATGAAAAAAAAACAATAAAATTGATAAACCTTTTTCAATTTGATTTAAAAAAGAAAGAAGAAAACAAAATTACCAATATCAAAAATGAAAAGGGTGAACTCACCTCCAACAGGGAGAATTTAAAAAAAATAATTAGAAATTACTTTGCCCATGAATTTGACAATGTAAGTGAGATGGATGAATATTTTAAACAAGATTAATGACGAGATTAACAGAAGAGGAAGTTGAACACTCAAATAAACCCAGTTCAGGAAAAGAAATTGAACAAGCTATCAATGAACTCCCTAGGAAAAATTATCCAGGGCCAGATGGATTTACAAGTGAATTCTATCAAACATTTAAAGTACAGTTAAGTCCAATACTATATAGACTATTTGGGAAAACTGGTGAAGAAGGAGTCCTACCAAATTCTATTTATGATTCAAATATAGTTCTGCTACCTAAACCAAGAAGAGCCAAAATGGAGAAAGAAAATTATAGATCAATTTCTCTAATGAATATAGAGGTAAAAATTTTAAATAAGGTATTAGCAAAAAGAATACAGCAACTTATCATGAGAATAATATATTATGATCACGTGGAATTTATATCAGGAATGCAAAGCTGTTTCTATTTAGGAAAAACTATCAGCATTATTGATCATATCAACAACAACAAAACTAACAGAAACCATATGATTATGTCAATTGATGCAGAAAAAGCTTTTGACAACACCCTTAACTATTGAAGACACTGGAGAGCATAGGCATAAATGGAGCCTTCTATAACATAATAAGCAGCATCTATCTAAAGCGATCGGCAAGCCCTATAAGTAATGGGGATAAGCCAGATGCATTTTCAAAAAGATCAGGGTGAAACAAGGATGGCCATTATCACCACTGTTATTCAATATGGTACTAGAAATGTTAGTTGTAGCAATAAGAGAAGAAAAAGAAACTGAAGGAATTAGAATAGGCAAACAAGAAACTAAGTTATCTCTCTTTGCGGATAATATGATGATATACTTAGAGAATCCCAGAGAATCAATTTAAAAACTGCTTCAAGTAATAAACAATTTTGGCAGAGTTGATGATTACAAAATAAGCTCACATAAATCATCTTCATTTCTATATGTTACTAACAATGCACAACAGCAAGAGATACAAAGAGAAATCTCATTTAAAACTATGGTAGACACTATAAAATATCTGAAAGTCTACCAGTCAAAACAAACTCAGTGACTATACGAACAAAATTAAAAACACTTTTTGTACAAATAAAATCAGATCTAAATAAGTGGAAAAATATCAGTTGCTCATGGGTAGGCCAAGCTAATATAATAAAAATGACAATTCTACCTAAATTAATTTATTTATTCAGTGTCATATCAATCAAACTACCAGATAATTATTTTCTAGAGCTAGAAAAAATAATATCAAAATTCATCTGGAAGAACAAGAAGTCCAGAATATTAAGGGAATTAATGAAAAGAAATTTAATGGAAAGTGGTCTAGCCCTACCAGATCTCAAATAATATTATAAAGTAGCAATCACCAAAACCACTTGGTGCTGGCTAAGAAATAGAGGGGTAGACCAGTGGAATAAATTAGGTCCTTATGACACAGTAGTCAATGAATATAGCAATCTGTTGTTTGATAAATTCAAAGATCCCAGCTTCTGGGTTAAGAACTCACTGTTTGTCAAAAACTGCTGGGAAAACTGGATAACAGTGTAGCAGAAACTGGACATAGACCAATGCCTGACACTGTATTCAAGATTAAAGTGGAAATAGATACATGATCTAGGTATAAAGATTGATACTACAAATGAATTAGGTGAGTCAGGAATAGTATATTTGTCAGATTTATGGAGAATGGAGAAATTTTTTTACCAAACAAGAGATAGAGAACATTATGAAGTACAAAATGGATAATTTTGATTACATTAAATTGATGTTTTTGCACAAACAAACCCAATGTAACCAAGATTAGGAGGAAAGAAGAATACTGGGGAAAACATTTCACAACTAATATGATACTATTATATATAGATTAGTTTCTGCTGTAAGGGCCTCATTTCTAAAATATATAGAGAAATGAATCAAATGTATAATAGTACAAGTCATTCTCTAGTTGATAAACGGTCAAAGGACATGAATAGGCAGTTTTCAGAGGAAAAAATTAAAGCTATCCATAGTCATATAAAAATGCTCTAAATCACTATTGATTAGAGAGATGCAAATCAAAACAACTCTGAGGTACCACATCACATCTGTCAGACTGGCTAACATAACAAAACAGGAAAATGATAAATGTTGGAGAAGATATGGGAGAGTTGGTACATTAACTCATTGTTGGTGGAGCTGTGAGCTGATCCAACTATTCTGGAGAGCAATTTGGAACTATGCCCAAAGGGCTAGGAAAATGTACACACCATTTGATTCAGCAATATCGCTCCTAGGACTGTATCCCAAAGAGATCATGAAAATGGGAAAGGATCCCAATGCACTAACATATTTATAGTAGCTCTCTTTGTGGTGGCCAAGAACTGTAAATTAAGGGGATACCCATCAATTAGGGAATGGTTGAACAAGTTGTAGTATGTGAATGTAATGGAATTCTATTGTACTTTAAGAAATGGTGAACAGGAAGACTTCAGAGAGGTATGGAAGAACTTACATGAACTGATGCTGGGTGAAAGGAGCAGAACCAGGAGAACTTTGTACATAGCAGCAACCATAGTGTGCAAGGAATTTTTTGGTAAACTTAGCCCTTCACAGCAATACAAGGACCTAAAAAAATTTCCAATGGACTCTTGAGGCAAAATACCTCCCACATCCAGAGAAAGAACTATGGAACTGGATCACAGAATGAAGTAGACTATTTTCTTATGTGTTATGTTTTGTTTTGGTTTTTTTCATGGCCTCTCCCATTCATTTTAATTCTTCTTTGCAACATGACTAAGGTGAAAATGTATTTAATAAGAATGTATGTGTGAAACTTATATAAGATTGCATGCCATCTCTGTGAGGAAGAGAGGAGGGAGGTGGGAACGATAGAGGAGGGAGAGGAAGAAAATCTAAAATATATACAAGTGATTGTAGAAACTGAAAACAAATAAATTTGTTTAAAAATAGGAATAAAATATAATAACAAAAATGTTTTTTGAATGATTCAAGGCAGCTAGAGTAAAAAAGGAAATTGTTGATTGGAGAGAAATTTCGCATCAAATATCTCTATTCAGGGTCTGATATAAAATATATATTGTCAAATCATACAAATACTTAAGACTTAAGAGTTATATTGCCTGATTGATAAGTGGTTAAATGATATGAACAGTTCTTTAAAAATTTTGCAGGAGATGATATCTCAAGTACATTTGAAATATATGGTCCTATAATTCTATGATCAAAGGTGTAACCCAAGTTCGTAAATTGGCTTGCTATCTACCTATACTTAGTAGGAGTACAAAGGAATAAAGGAACTATCTAGGATAAGAGGCCTTCACATCTCATTAGATGACCAACTTTGTCGAGGGATTAACCCAGTAAAAGAGATAAAAGGGGACTCAGGACGGCCTTACCAGATTCTACCTAGACATATAATTTATATTACATTATATTAGATTGTTGGTTGTAGGGAAATCAAGGTCACCAGAGCATCAAAGTATTGCTATCCCTGTAGGGATCCCTGTTGAAATGACTCATACATCGGGTTGCCACATCTGGAGTGTCTCTTTATCAGCCTCTTCAGATTTGTCCATATAATTATATGATCACATACTGACAGATGCACCTCAAAATTCATTATTTAGGAGCTTGAGATATAATGTAAGACAAATGGGTTTCCTAAAAAAATCTGCAAAACATTGGTTTGGGATGATTTTCATGGAAAGAATGAAATTATGTAAAATCCCAGGCAAATTAGTTATAGATGCCTTAAATTATCTTGCAATTTATTCCTCCATAAGTTTATGAAGAATAGAAATAAAATAAGTTATAATGTTTTAAAAATGTTTTTATTAATGTGACTCTAAATGGGAAAATCAGGCCTCAAACATTTCTGTTTAATCTCTGATGATGTATTGCTGGGAAGGGATCAGAAAATTAGAAATTGTTACACCTGTAGAAGCCAGAAAAAGCCAGGCATTATAAAGCACTTTGTGTGTGTGTGTGTGTGAGAGTGTGTGTGTGTGATCATTAATGTCTTATGTGCATAATTCCAAATCAAACATATTCACATTATTAACTTTTATAAGTTTATTAGTCTCAGTGCTAATGAAATCACTCATCCTTGGCAAATGCACATGGCTCCCTAATGAAACTTCAATAGATGGATCAGTGGTGAAGTGAGTATATCCAAAGGTCTATGCCAAATTCTGTTTTGCTGCAGTGACTAGAAAGACCAAATCGCTTCCAGAGGGTCACTTGGAAACAGCATATGCCTGGGTTTCTGTCCTGCCTCTGCCACAACCTAGCTGTGTGACTTCAGGTCAGTCAGTTGACTCTTCTGGGCTCCAGTTTCTTCATCTGCAAGATGATAGTTACTTAAGATTATACGTGAATTGTCTTACACCCAGGTCTTATGAGTCTAACTTCCAGACAAATAACAGTTTACGTTTGTGTAGTGTCTAAGATTTCCAAATCTCTTAAAAACACTAGTTTATTTAATCTTTAGAATAACCCTGTGAGGTAGGTGCTATTGTATTATCCCCATTTTGTAGATGAATAAGAATAAACTCAGAGAGTTTACATGATTTGCCAGTGTCACAGAGTATAAATATCCAAGCTGGGTTTGGAAATTAGATCTTCCTGACACCAGGACCGTCGCTCTATCCACTACCTTATGATGTCTCTTCTTCAAGTGGGACTCTGCTATTTCTATAAGCTGTTATAAGTATTTATGAAGATGCAAGAGACCTAGAATTTTATATTTAGACAGCTGCCTAGTTAAACTGGGGTTCATTCTTTGCAGATTGAATCCAAAATTGGCTTCCTACTGGATATTATGCCACAGGTTATGGGTTTTAATTTCTGACCTGTTCGAACATTGGACAAGTTCAGAGTTGTAATGAGTTTCCTAACCTGCAAGTGCTTTATGTCAGCCTTTGTGTGACAGTGTGTTGAGCACACCACAGGAGATATAAAATTGAACTGCCTTTAAAAAAACTCTAAGCAGATCTCCCTCTCTCTCTCTCTCTCAATTATCAGTTAGGAAAAGCAGCCCCCAAAAGGGGTATTTTTGTGTGTTTGGAGGTTTGTGAACTGCTAGCATTCATTCTTCAGGGTAAACTTCCTGTCTTCATCCTATGATGATTTTTTTTTCCAACTTTACCTCAGATCTCTAAAATTGTACCTCCACTGAGAATTCAGACTGTATGCTCTTTGTGTCGTCCCACCCCCCACCAAACCTTTCCCAGTAAGAAACCACAAAAGCAAAAATAATCATATTGAAAAGCCTTTGCTTCTGGACTACAAAAATTATCTCCAATTTTCCTCATTATTTTCTCCGGCAGGATATAAAGTGATTGCCTGTAGTAAAATATGTATCCAGAGAAAACAAATAGAAAAAAAGTCCTAAACCACTGAAGTATTTATTTTTTAATTTTTTTATAAAAAGACATTTTAATCCTATTAACAGTAAATTATATTACCTATTGTGAAAGCAGACATGAAAGAAATATTTGAAGCATGCAGTTAATTATGATAGCAAGTGAAACATAATATTTATGCTCTCCTTGTGTAGCTTGAACAATTTTTCTTTCACTAACTGTGAGTCATCTGCTGATTGAAGGCTCAAAACTGATGATGAGAAGGACTTGTGGTCACATCTGCCGTCGATGGTGCATTCTATAGATAATTAATGTTACAAGAAATAGCCACTGTTTATTCTTTTATATTCCTAATTCCATATTGGAGGAAAAATACTTCTCTATGTCTGTCCTTTTATTATAACTTTCTATTTCAGCACATTTAAAGTCTTCACACAGATTCATAGAAGCAGTGCATCTTTTAAATATAATTCAGAAAATGGGGCTAGTTTCACTGTAAGGGGAGAATTAATTAGAATCTCTGGAACATCAACCAAATAGCCACACAGACAAAATTTCCCTATGACTGCATCTCAGCACAATCAAGTCAATCCTGTCAGTTTTCTTAGAAGATGGTATGGATTGTTGCAACCACAACTGGATTACAGTTGATGATGATTGTGTCAAAAAAATGATCAAAATAGCAGAGCTAAGCTTTTTTTCTTTCTTTCTTTCTTTTTTTTTTTTTTTGCTGCTCACATGTGCAGAGCTAAATTGTGATGAAACAAATGTGGCATAATCACTAAGATCTAATTCACTCATAGAAGAGAATTCACAATGTAAGTCTTCGTACTTTATAGCAGAGGCTCTTACCTTTTCTTGTGTCATATACTTCTTTAGTAATCTGATGAGATATGTAGATCCCTTCTAGGGAAAATGTTTCACTACCTACATCTATAATTGAATTAAATGCTAAAGTTTAGTTGGAAGCTAGTAAAAATAATGTAATTATTTTACCATCCAAGTTCACAAGCCCCCAAAATCTATAGAAGGACCCATGGACTCTGAGTTGCTCTACAGGGAATTGGCAGGAAGCCTATGCTTTCTCAGGGACCATGTTGCTCTCTTCACCTCCTTTTTGGGAGATACATCCACCTGGGAAGGACTTGAGTATATTAGTAGCAACAGAGCGGGTACCTTGCTACTTTCAGAGAGCAGTATCATCCCCAAGTCATGCCAATCCATACAGAATTGAATACTTGTCTCCTCTTTTGATGTTGCACTTTAGGATCATAACTTTGAGAGATAAGGGATTTAATTCATCAAATTCCATGGTAAGCTAGGGGATACTCTCTACTAAAATCCTAATCTAGTACTTCACTTTGATGTGGGGATGATACTGAGTCCTCAAAGGTTACGTCATAAGAGCAAAGACTCTCGCAAGTGTTGGTAGACTCTTGAGGCTTTTACTATGGGTGTAGCAACAGACTGTCACTCAAGTATCACCTGGACTAAATTTTGGGAGGTTCATCACCAAACGACAAACCAGAAGGTGATGAGACCTATTCTGCTTCAAATAATTAAAACACTATGTAAGATATAGGGAGGTTGTAATATGCATTTTAGAAAGTATTTCCATGTTAATTTAGCCCTAGGTATTTTAAATTTTTAGAATAAATGGAGGAAATTCATATACTTACTAGTGAGTTATATTTCGAGCAAAGTCTTGTGGTTATTCTACTATACTGCTGCCCTCCCATCTCTGAGACTGGTACCTAGGAAGGCTTAAAAGCATATAAAACAGAAAGCTGCAATGATTATTTAGCAAGGAAAAAAGATGATGATGACGATGATGACAATGAATTAATTAAACACTTGTGACAAGTAAAGTACAGTGCTAAGCCCTGCGAATACAAAAACCTCTTAAGAAGCTCATATACTACTGGAGGAGACAACCTATAGTAAAAGTTTTAACTGCAAGTTATATGGAAAAGGCTAATGGTACTTAGGATGAAGACTCTTTGATTATTATGAGTATGATAATTATTAATGATGATAATTGATAGATATAGACAGACCCTATTCTCAAAAAAAAAGTCCACCATCTATTGGGAAAGACAGCATACAAAAGAAAAGAAAAAGAAGGAAAGAGAGAGAAAGAAAGAAAGGGAAGGAAGGAAGGAAGGAAGGAAGGAAGGAAGGAAGGAAGGAAGGAAGGAAGGAAGGAAGGAAGGAAGGAAGGAAAGGAGTTCAGGAGGGAGAAAAGGAGAGAAGGAGGGAAGGAAGGAACAAAGGAAGGACAGAAAGAGGCAAGGAGGGATGGAAGGAGAAAGAGAGGGAGAAAGGGAAGGAATAAATCATCCTTGCCATCAAAGAGCTTACATTCAATTGGAATGACACAATAGACGCCCTATCAGCATACAAAGGCTCTTGGAAATGACTTGCAATTTCTGATATAGGGAACTTATCTGTCCACACTTTCTCACCCAGTCTGTGTACTATATAGCGATATTGAACTTACAGCTGTGGCCTCATTAGCATCATGTGATAAACAACTGAGCTAAACAGTTCCCTTCTGCTCAGGAATAGCAGATCATCTCAGAAATCTGTAGTGGAGAATGAGAAATTTCATGAACACTGCCAGATGGATTCCCAGGGTCACACCAAAAGGAAGTCAAATTCAATCACATGTAAACAATGAATAGGTTCAACTTTACATGCTGATTTCACTGTTCTAGCAGCAAATAAAGAATCACTTTTGCATGGCATAGATCAGATCATGTAAAAGATCTGATTTTAAAGTCTATACTTCAATAATTGAGTTTTACCAATATGTTGCCCAAGTATTATGAGCTGATTCCATGGGTTCAAGTCAGTGGGTTCAAGCTGTTTGTTACACATGAGAACACTTAAGCCAGAGTATTTAAACTGATTGCACTTGTTTAATTGCTAACATTTTTTGCAGAGTTAGTATCACTTTCAGCCAAATCAGTCAAATTGAAGGGGGAAGGAAATCTTATGGAAAAAAGAGAAAATCCCATTTTCAGATTTAATTGTTGGAAATAATACTTAAGATTTAATATCAGTTCACATTCCGAATCTGAACATATGCAATAGTCTCAGAAATGGAAAGATGGGGTTAAGGGACTCAGGGCCATTTCAGCATCCCAGCAAAGACAGATCTCCCAGATCTCTATAGGAAGAGCAAACCCCTTAACCCAGGACCCCCAACTAGTCAAATGAGCAATTCAAATTATCCATTTCAGTTACACTAACCTTATCCTACAAATCGAATTTTTTTTTCCTGACTTGCAGTACTCAAAGGATGTCATTGGTACCTCGATTCAAATTATTGACACTGTTCAGGCATTCTTTTGCTCTAGGCCATACATAACAGACTTGAATCCATCCCCTGTCATCCAAGGGTTGGATGACACCAAGGGGATAAAACCCCTGCCAGTTTTATGACATCTGAAATTTAGCAAGGATAGTGTTTGTGGCTTTGTCCAAGTCACCAATAAAAAGAAATGGAAAGCAGTCAAGGGCAGATCACTGTGACGTTACATTAGAGACCTCCATTCCATCTTGAACTTTACACCCTTGACAGCAATCTCCTACTCTGTGTCTATCTTCAACTGCCTTTATCCTCAGCCTTTACCCTTCCACATAATACTTCACTAGTACTACTACATTATAATACTTACTTTACAATACACTCACACCCTGATTATCCACTATTTCTCCTCTGTAAATTCAATTAAATTCATCATATATTAGGCACCTACCATATTCAAGGAACTGTGTTTCATTAGGTTGTTGGTTTTTAGTCCTTCATTTTTAAAAAGGACAAATGAAAACATATGGTGACGTTTTGACTTGAATATGAATTGACGTGAGGCAGAGTTGCACGAAGTCATCTGCCTCACTCTCTCTTCCAGAGTCATCAAAGTCCAGTGGCAAGACAAAAGTCAAGATGTCTTGGTGATGGCCCAAGATGCAGTAGATGACCTCAGCATCTTCAATGTGTGACCAAGTTCTAAACACTCCAAAGTGCCTGCTTCATCCACTTTCATTCTCATCTGCCCATTCCACTGGAGGAAAGTCTTCACTTGCTTGGGGTAGCTATCCCCCTAATTTACCAATGGGTTTAAGGCCTGCCTGTTATGCTCAATCTAATTTAACCTGTCTGCTAAGATGGTTTTGCAGTGATGTGGCCACTGTGTATGCTACAGCTTTTTGGAGTAACAGGTGAGAGTTAGTTGGAAGGGGGACACCAAAGGTGGGTGAGCAGCCCTGAAAAGCAAAAGCCCTCACACCACAGGTGCTAGTCCCCCCAGGACACTCCACACACCCCTCTGAATATAGGTAAATAAACAAATATGGGTATACAAACAATATAGGTATATAAACAAAAAATATCTCTGTCCTCAATGAACCTACATTTTATTTGGCAACACAAAATAAAAATAGATAAATGGAAGCATATACAAAAAATACCAAAAAATATCAAAAGAGTTACAGTGTTTTATTTTGTTTCTTTTTTTATGAATTTTTTTCATTATTTTTTTAAATATAAATTTTTTTATTTAACTTCTTACATTCATTTTCACAAAATTTTGGGTTCCAAATTTTCTCCCCATTTCTCCCCTCCCCCACCCCAATACACCGAGCATTCTAATTTTCCCTATCACCAATCTGCCCTCTCTTCTATCATCCCTCCCTTCCCTTCTCTCCATCTTCTCTTTTGTCCTGTAGGGCCAGATGACTTTCTATTCCCCATTAACTGTATTTCTTATTTCCTAGTAGCAAGAACAGTATTAACCAGTTGTTCCTAAAACTTTGAGTTCCAAATTCTCCCCATCCTTCCCTCCCCACCCATTCCCTTTCGGAAGGCAGGTAATTCAATATAGGCCATATCTGTGTAGTTTTGCAAATGACTTCCGTAACAGTCGTGTTGTGTAAGACTAACTGTATTTCCCTCCCTCCTATTCTGCCCCGCATTGTTTCTATTCTCTCTTTTGATCCTGTCCCTCCCCGAGTGTTGACTTCAAATTGCTCCCTTCTCCTATTGCCTTCCCTTCCATCATCCCTCCCTCCCTGCTTATCTCCTTCTCCCCCACTTTCCTGTACTGTAAGATAGGTTTTCATACCAAAATGAGTGTGCATTTTACTCCTTCCTTTAGTCGAATGTGGTGGGGGTAAACTTCATGTTTTTTTCTCAGCTCTCCTTTTTCCCTCCACTAAAAAGTCTCCTGCTTGCCTCTTGAATGAGATATAATTTACCACATTCCATTTCACCCTCTCTCCTCCCACTACATTTTTCTCTCACCGTTTACCTTAATTTCTTTTAAGATATGGTCCCATCCTATTCAATTCACTCTGTGCTCTCTGTCTCTGTGT
This sequence comes from Bettongia penicillata ogilbyi, assembly GCA_023548195.1. Classification (NCBI taxonomy): domain Eukaryota; kingdom Metazoa; phylum Chordata; class Mammalia; order Diprotodontia; family Potoroidae; genus Bettongia; species Bettongia penicillata. The sequence goes on along the minus strand of JAJHZJ010000318.1, from coordinate 5,848,374 downwards.
GTGCGTGCATGTGTGTATGTGTGTGTGCGTGCACACATGTACATATGTGTGTGCGTGTGTGTGTGTGTGTATGTCTGTGTGTGGTCCCACCAACTACCCAGATACTGAAACGTTTTAAGAGTTATAAATATTGTCTTCCCATGTAGGAATGTAAACAGTTCACCTTTGGTAAGTCCCTTATGACTTCTCTTTGCTGTTTACTTTTTCATGCTTCTTCTCATTCTTGGGTTTGAAAGTCAAATTTTCTTTTTAGCTCTGGTCTTTCCATCAAGAATTCTTGAAAGTCCTCTGTTTCATTGAAAGACCATATTTTCCCCTGAAGTATTATACTCAGTTTTTCTGGGTAGGTGATTCTTGGTTTGAGTCCTAGTTCCTTTGACTTCTGGAATATCCTATTCCATGCCCTTCGATCCCTTAATGTAGAAGCTGCTAGATCTTGTGTTATCCTGATTGTATTTCCACAATACTGGAATTGTTTCTTTCTAGCTGCTTGCAATATTTTCTCCTTGACCTGGGAATTCTGGAATTTGGCCACAATGTTCCTAGGAGTTTCTCTTTTTGGATCTCTTTCAGGTGGTGATCGATGGATTCCTTCAATACTTATTTTACCCTCTGGTTCTAGAATCTCAGGGCAGTTTTCCTTGATAATTTCATGGAAGATGATGTCTAGGCTCTTTTTTTGATCATGGATTTCTGGTAGTCGCATAATTTTTAAATTGTCTCTCCTGGATCTATTTTCCAGGTCAGTTGTTTTTCCAATGAGATATTTCACATTCTCTTCCATTTTTTCATTCTTTTGGTTCTGTTTTATGATTTCTTGGTTTCTCAGAAAGTCATTAGACTCCATCTGTTCCATTCTAATCTTGAGAGAACTATTTTCTTCAGTGAGCTTTTGAACCTCTTTTTCCATTTGGCTAATTTTGCTTTTGAAAGCATTCTTCTCCTCATTGGCTTTTTGAACTGCTTTTGTCAATTGAGTGAGCCTATTTTTCAAGGTGTTATTTTCTTCAGCATTTTTTTGGGTCTCCTTTACCAAGGTATTGACCCATTTTTCATCCTTTTCTTGCATCTCTCTCATTTCTTTTCCCAGTTTTTCTTCCACCTGTCTAACTTGATTTTCAAAATCCTTTTTGAGCTCTTCCATGGCCTGAGCCCACCGGACTTCCACCTCGGATGTCTGGGATAGAGAGGCCCCGACCTCCACGTCTTTCCCTGATGGCAAGCATTTTACTTCCTCATCAGAAATGAAGGAAGGAACATCTCTTCCCCAAGAAAGTAGCTCTCTATGATCTTATTTTGCTTCCTTTTTCTGGGCATTTTCCCAGCCAGTTACTTGACAACCTGCATAGATCCGCCCAGCTAGTGCTTGAGGTCTGAGATTCAAATGCTGCTCCCTAGCCTCAGGGTTTTCCACAGCAGGAGCGGCTGCTATTCAATGTGAGCTTATGTTCTGATGCTCAGGTCGGGACAGGGCTTCCTCCCAAGCTCAGTTCCCTCAGGGGCTTTATGCAGAGACCTTAGGTAATGGCCCTGAGCTCCTGCCTGCTCGGGGAGTCCTGGCCACCGCTGCCTCTGCCACTTCCTCCTGAGGGGGCCCGAGTCACGGAGACACCCTGCTCCCCTCTCAGCCAGCCCAGAAGTCTCTCTCACTGATCTGGAGCGCCTGTGGGTGGAGGGACCTTCGCAGCCGCCAGAGAGTCTGTCCCTGAAGCCTGCTCGGATCTGCTCCTCTGGGGCCGCATGGCCAGGGCAATGCAGGGGTGGGCTCTGCTGTCCACAGCGCAACAGACCCCTGGGGACGGCTTTCCAGGGCTCTCTGGAACGCAAATCTCTTCCATTGTGTTTCTGTGTGGCTTGCAGTATTCCAGAATTTGTGGGGAGTTCTTTTTACAGGAAATTTCTGGGCTGTGGATTCAGAGCCAGCATACATGAGTCATTCTACTCCACCATCTTGGCTCCTCCCCCAGTTACAGTGTTTTAAATGGAGGGAGTGTGGGTGAAGGTTAGGAAAGGCTTCTCATAGGAATTTATTCTTCAGTTGTGTCCTGAAAAAAGATATATATTTCAAGATATTGGAATGAAAACTACTCTAAGTATTCCAATGAGTTCCTAATCATCTGCTTCATGTGCTTTTTCTGTCCTAATCCTATTTAACCTCTTCTGCTTTTGACACTGTTAAACAATCCTTCCTGATAGACTTAATCTCTCATGCCTTCTGAGAGCCCCCACTTTCCTAATTTGCTTCATATCTCTGATTGGTTGCCCATTCTGTTTTCTTCAATGACTACTCATCCACTTCCTAGCCTTTCAGTGTTGGCCTCTTTCATTCTTTTCTCTCATCTCTCTTGATAATCTCAATCTTTCTTATAGTTTCCACTACTATTGTCCATGAATATCACTTTCAAATCTCTATATACATTTCTCACCTCTCTTTTGAGGTCTAAATACCCATTTCTAATATTTATTGTATCCCCACCTGGATGTCCCACAAGGGGTTCAAATTATGCATATCAAAATCTTCTCTTCTTTCCATCTAAACTTGCTTCTTCAGATTTTCATATTTCTTTTGGTGGTACCAATATTCAGTCAATCTTTTATGCTTATAACTTTGGGGTATCTTTGACTTTCCCTTATATTTCATATATAATTATTTCTGTCAATTTCACCTTCATATTTGTGAAAAAGTTGAATCATTCTCCTCTCTAAATCCACTGACTCATTAAAATCTTCAAGAACAATTTTCATAAGATCCTAATGGTTTTTTTCTCCATTTCTATTCTTTTGTTGCTTTAACCAGTGCCTCATACTGCCAAAATAATTAGGATTTGATCCTCTCATGTCACTCCTCTGCTCACAAATCTACATTGACTCCCTATTGTGTCCCAAATTCAAATTCCTATGCCAGGAATTCAAAATCCTCCACAATTGGACATTTGCCTGTCTTTTCAACTTAGTCTCATGTTACCAACTCCATGTTCCTCATGGTGTAGCATAACTAGATTAATTTCTGCCACATTCATCAACCATTATACTTGTACCTTCCATGATTTTGTCCAAGATAGTTCTTATTCTTAGAATGCCCTCCCTTATGTTTTGAACTTCTACCTTTTCTTCAATTCTGTATTCAATGTCATCCTTCCTTAAATATTCTTTAAGTCTACCTCTCTAAAGATAAGATGCCTCTCACTTACATCTCACAGTATTTTCTTTTGTAACTCTAATATACTAATATTTAAAAACAACTTTCTATGTTGGTGTCATATTTCTCCTACTTGACTATGTTTGTCCAAACTTTGAATCTCCCCCACCACAATGCTTTGCACACAAGTGCTTTAGAAGTGTGTATTTTATTGATCATAGTTGGGCTTTAAATTTTGCAAAATGTTTTCATATCTATTATCTCAAAGAAAATCTTAGTTTCCAGACTCAAATCTTGACTTACTTTCTGAGCCACAGGAAAAAGTATATCTCTAAATATGTCCAGATTAGTGAAACTGAAAGACAACAAAAAGCCTTTTATGTCAATATTCCAAAAGGCCACCAGATGATCATGCCTAAATGACACAATGGATCTGAGATCTCAGTGACATGGGAATTTCCTACACAGGGACAAATTCCAAATCTTTTCATGACTTCTTGCCCTATAAAGTACTTATTCCTGTCTTTCTGTAAGTCCTCCTTAGGGGATCCATTCAATATGTTCAAAACATTCATCTGGTTCTTTAAATATTTATATGTACCCATATAAAATTTGGTCTGTCCATCTGTTTTCCCTCATCATTCATTACATGACCAGGCTATCTTGTTTTCTGGTCAAATATGTCTCTGTCTTCCAAAATGCAGTATATCTTCATGTGTTCACCACTTTGCTCAAACTTTTTCTTATTTCTAGAATACCCTTTCTCCCTCTCTTTGTAATTTAGGCTTCTACCAATATTTTCTGTCTTTTGTGGCACTTCTATTTAAGTCAACATTGATACTAATGATTTAGTCATGCAATATATGAATTTATTTAACTTTATTTTTCCTGTATGAATAGTTAAGCTATCTTTTAATGAATGCTAGAATTCATTGTGATGACCTTTGAAGGTTCTGGGGTTCAGGTCAATAAGGTAAATACACTAAATAAACTATTTTTAGGAAATAATATCTGCAATTTCTAGCTCTGCCAACAAACATTTCCATGAATATTTCTTTCTTTCTCTTTTTTTAACCTTTTTTATAGTCAGTATCTTTGAGATCATTATACATGTCTCTGCCTTTCTGTGCCTCTCCAGTTTTTCCTTTAACTGTTTCTTTTGCATAACATTTCACTTAGTGTGCCATTTTTTCCTCTTCCTTTCAGTGTTTTGCAATATTTGTCCCTGATTAAAATTCCTTCTTTACTTTTTCATTTTTCCTCCTTTATTTCTTTTGTCCTCATGGATATCTCCCACTAGCTGATCGTAAAATACAACTGAAGTATGCATGTTGTATTTGTTTCAAAAATTTTATTTATTGTTCTTAATTCCTTAATAGATAAGTGGAACTATTAAAATTTTCTCCATTAAAAATCATTAAATTTAAGTAATTTTTTTATTTATGAAGCCAATTGATTTTTTGTGCATTAATGGCTCTAGCTTGACCACAACCCACACCTGCATTAGTTCACTTGATCCTTATAATCTCATTTGACCTTTTCAAAGACCTGATGACATAGTTAGAGCAGGTCATTATCAGAGGAAAAATGACAAGTAGTTCATATAGTCCATATTTCTATCTATAATTCTACAGGAGTTACAAAGGTCTAATACAAGTTTCCTAACACAAAATATTTAAAATAGCATACAATGTTTCTCAGACAACTGGTCCACTGGAGTTTGCAGAGACTTGAGAATCAGAACTTTCCAAACACTACATAATTATTTCATAAAAAGACACCTTTTTGCTTCAGGTTTTTATGGCATATTCACTATGTCATTCTTCAAATACTAAAATTGCAATGATCCTCAAGACTCAGTTGGGCATCTGGGGAGCAAAGGAAGATCCTATTTTAAAAGTTCCCAAATCATCTGGGGACAGAAGCTCTGTGTGATAAGCAGAGCTAGTAATCAGGATATAGATCCTGTCAAAAACAGAAAACAGTGTAAGGAGAGAATTCTGGAGAAAAACCAGAATAAAACAATAATAACAGAATCTAAGCAGCAAGATCAGTTTGAAAGAGTCTGATACCCAGATGATGATAATGAACTTTTATAAAGTGCTTTGAAGTTTATATGCATTAGCTTAATTAATTCTAATGTCAACCATAAGATGTAAGTTCTACTATCTTCATTTTACAGCTGAAAAACTGAATTTCAGAGAGGTTGAGTGACACCTAATGAGGACTAGGATTATCAATTTGCCAGATTATATTCTCTTTGCATCACTCAGTGTTCTTTGGGCATATATATATATATATATTTTTCCACCCTGCCCTATGTGGTTGGCCTTGCTCTAATTTTCACACAACTGGATAGGTCCCAAGAACCACTCAAATTGTTCACTATTGAAATAGTTGGCTGTGAGTAAACTATTTTTTCTTTGAATCTAATCCTTAGAAATTCCTTGTTCCCCATTTCTATTTTTCCTTTTCATTCTCTTCAAAGACTTTTTTTGTCAGCACTGTCATTCCTGTGCTTTTGAAATGCCAGTTGATAAAATGCCAAAGTACATTTCTATATTCTTATTTCTATAAGTTTGAAGCCATATCATGAGCATTTCCAAAGTCCTCTCTGCAATTCAGAGATCTCTGTATAAAATAGTTTTAAGATACCACAATATACTTCAAGGATCTCTAACTTAACTAGTATTTCCTAATAGTTTATCTTAGTCATCATGAGTTGAAATGGCTGAAAAAAAAACCGATTATCTCATGGTCAAGCTTCTGATAATGAGACTCTCAAAATGTAGCCAGATTGGCTTTTGGACAAAAGATATATAGTCCATTACCATATCAAAACTCATAGCTTTTTTATATTTCTAGGAGCTGCCACATTGCATGTTCAACTAATAGAGCTTTCAAGAATCAATCAATCAGCTAGTACTAAGTGCATACTATGTGCCAGACACAGCCTAGGGACTGGAGAGACAAGTATAATAAAACAATCCTTACTCAAAATAAACTTACGTTGTAATAAGGGAAACTATAATGTAAATAATTATAGACAGAATAAATAAATGAATACAAAAGAGTCTGAGAGGAAGTAAAGCAATAGTTGAGAAGATCAGGAAAGTATTTAAATATAAAATAAACCTGGAGCTGCACCTTGAATGAAGATAGAGTTTCTAAGAAGAGGGAGTGAAATCCAGAAACACTGGACAACCAGTGCAAAGGTACAGATTAAAGGTGTAATATCACATTAGAATAAGAGAGGCATGCCAGTTTCCCTAGACCCTATGATGTATCAAAGTAAAGTTGTAGGAGAAAAGTTTTGAAATGTGTTTTAGGGAAAAAAGTGCCTATAGCGGACTGGACCTTGAAAAGCTCTTCAAAGGTTAATAAAGTCATGCTTAGTCTTATATAAAATAACAAAGAATTTTCCTACAATATGTAGCACATTTAAAACTCCTTTTTGAAATGATACAAAGAAATAACGCAAGACAGTGCTTTCCCGTTATTTTAAAATGATGGATACTTACAAGAAGGTAAACTTCAAGACAAAGGATGTGTGAAAGCTTTCTTTGTGGCTGCCTTGCTCTTTCCCACCACCACTTTCTTTAGTTCCAGCTTTCATTTTGCAGGGAGAGGGCATAGTCCCAATAAATCCTGTGCAATATTAATAGACTAATGTGGTTACAGTACTTCTCTGATCAATGCTCAGAATCCACCAATATATCACAGAATGGCAGAACATCCAATTTAAAAGGCACATTTGAGCTCAAACAAGTTTTCCAACATTTCTATGAACAACTTGTATTTTCATGTGTTTACAATACAATAATATTTCATTAGGTTTTCATATCACAATATGTTAAATCCATTTTCTAATTATGAACCTACTTTTCTTCCAAGTCTTACATTTACAGAGAGTAGAGCTATAAATATTTTTAAATATATGGAATTTTTCCCTTTGTCTCTGAGTTCCTTTACCTAGTAGAAATACCACTGGCTCAGAGTATGTAGAGTTTAGTAATGTTTTTAGTATAATTTTAAATTATTTCCCAGATTAGTTGGACACAGGTCCACAATACTCTCTCCAATATTTACCATATTTTATTGCTTATTATCTTTGCCAATCTTCTGGGTATGAGGTGAAACCTCAGATACATGGAAATTGATATTTCTCCTATTGTTAATAATTTAGAGCCCTTTTTCCTAAGGTTTTTTGATAGGTTGCATTTCTTCTTTTAAAATCTACTTAATTTTTCTCCTGTTTTTACCCCTAGGGGAATGACTCTTGATCTGACACAGTTGCATCAATTTTCTATATATTTTGAATATCAAAACTTTAGTGGGGATGCTTGTTTTCCACATTTTTCTCAATTAACTGCTTCTATTTTAAATCTAGATGCTTTGATTTTGTGCAAAAATATCTATTTTATTTAATCATCATCTGAGCCTAGTTTGATTTTATTTTTCCTTTAAGAGTTCAATTTCTATTTCTGAGATTAAATTGATCAGATTGTCTACTTCTGGCTTTATTAATCAGGGTATTGTATATTTCTGTAAATATTCATTAATTTAATTTGTTTTCAGTTTGTTGCTATATAATTGAATAAAATTATTTTAATTTTTTCCTTTTTATCTCTTCTAAATTTCCTTTTATATTTTGACTATTTAATTTTCCTATCTCCTTGTTTAAAGAAATTAGCCAATGGTTTGAAATTTTATTAGTCTTTTTAGAAACTAGATTTGGTTTTATTAACTTAATTATTTTTATCAGTTTTGTTTACTTATGTTTTGATCTTCAGAAATTTATGTTTTATAGTAAGGCAAGAGATTTAGCTGTAATTGGTTGGTTTTCTAGTTCTTTTCCCAACTTGCATGCTCATTTGATTGATCTATTCTTCTCCTCCTGTATGGATAAAAGTATTCAGAGATATAGATTTTTCTCTAAAGACAATTTGGCCCCATCCCAAAAGTTTTGGCATATTGTTTAACTATTATGATTTTGTCTGCTTAAAATTATTTATTGTGCCTGTGATTTGCTTTTAACCCACTTAATCTTTAGGTTTATATTATATAGTATGCATTTAAGCTTGAATCATTTTTCAAGTTCCCTTTATCAATTACAATCTGCATCAAGTGGTGTTCAATAAAAGATGTTTGATACTTCTACTTTTATACAACTTTGCCCAGCACATGACCAATTTTTTAAAGGTTCCATGCAAATATGTTGAATGTGCAGGAAAGAAAAAAACATTAATAATCTATAATCAAAACTAATCCCAAAATTTAACCTTTCTCCCTTCTCTACCTAGCCTAGAATATAACGGAATAGTATGCTGTCAGAGAAATTATGAAAAACAAGGATTTAGTAATTCATTTCTTTAGAGGTATAAGATTCCCTATCTACTCCCTATCTACTTCATTTGACATATAAGAAACTGAGACCAGGAGAGGGCAAGTGACTTATCACATGTATATTATGTGACAGAAGAGAAATTTGAATACAGGTCATCTGAGTCCCAATTTGAATAATAGCCATCAATGTGAGTGGGATGAATTAATATGTTCTTTACCCAAAATAAATGCCTGAGACACAATATTCACACAGTTTTCAATGAGATGTGGGGGATGTGGTTGGAGGGAAAATAAATACTAATTTTCAAACTAAAAATGAAACTATTAAAATGGGGAAAAAGGACCAATACAAAATTACAAATAATAAGTTGGTTGGGTGGTTCATTTTGTATACACACTAGCTTTTTTAGACATGTCCTCTTTCTCTCTCATAGTAATTATATCTCTTTGTGTCTTCAGATTCTCAAGAGTTTGTCCTCACTTCTGAGCTGACTTTTTCCTGTCAAATTTTGACCCATGGACTTCTACAGATATGTTCTCTGAACGATTTGAAATCTATTCCCAAAAAATCTAAATTGCATGTTAAAATTCACCTTTTCCTTCTCTACACAAATTCTAAAATAGAGTAACATATATTGAGTGTGGCATTTTGAGAAGGACATGGTATAGTTTAAAAACATTCTGACAAGGGCAACCAAAAGGATGAAGGTCATGCCCTTTGAAGATCTATTGAAAGATTGTAAGATATATATATATATGTAAAATATATGTAATATACAAAATATGTAATATTATATATATACATATATAAGGAGAGATAATTCAGAGAGCAACAAGTATTTAACAGACTTTTATGTGGAATGTGCTTTGGACTTATTCTATTTGGTCCCAAAGGGAAGAACTAGAAGCAATGGGTAGAAGATATATTTGAGGAAAATTTCTGAATAATTAGGCCTTCCCAAAACTGAAGTAGGCACCTCAAAAAATAGTGACATCCCTTGCATTGAATAATTTCAAGAAAAGGCTAAATGACCCACTCCTGTCCTTTTGAAGACTGAAAATATCATTAACCTATGATTTATTTCAGAAAGAGCTCCAGCAGAGATAAGATCATAGTTGGCCCATTTCTGTCTATATTGTGAATCTCCATTTCCTTTTCAAGCTAATTCAAGCAAGTACGTAGTCTTTGAAAGGCCCTGTGCTTAGTACTAGAGTTATAAAGACAAAATTAAAGCCAGCCTCTGCCTTCAAGGGGCTTACACTCTTCCAGCACCTATATCATTTAAAGTGGTAACAAAGTATTTTGAGGAGGGACAGAATAGTCATAACTACATGAATAAGGAAAAGTTCTTGTAGGAACTTACATCTGAAACAACCCTTGAAAGAAAATAAGATTATTCAGATGTGGGGGGTGACGAGAAAGGGCATTTCAGGAATAGGGATCAGTCTGTTCAAAGACTACATAGGACAGAAGCAGAATATTACATCTCAGTAGACAAGCAGAGCTAGAAAGAGGAAGAGTATGAAGGAGATTATCATGAAAAGTCTAGAAAGGTTGACTGGAGACAGATTGGGAATGGCTTTAAATGGCAAGGTAAGTAGTTTGTATTTTATGCTAGAGGCAATTGGGAGCAACAAAAGAATCTTGAAAAGGGAAGTAAAGTAGTCAGAAATGTCCTTTGGGGATATTATTTTGACAGCTTGTGAAGGATAGATCGGAAAGAGAGAGGCATGAATCAGGAAAATAAGTTGGAAGTCTATTTTAATAGTTTAGTTGAAAGGTGATGACAGCCAGAATTAGGGCAGTCTATGTGTGAGTGGACCAAAAAGGGCAGATAAGAAACACTGCGAAACTATAATCAGCACAACTTGGCAACTGATTAGATACGGAGTGGGAGACTGGGATCAGAGATGACTCTGGCACTGGGAACCTAAGTGAATAGAAGGTTGGCAGTACCATCAATAAAACCATGGAAATTGGAAGGAAAGGAGTATTGATTGAAAGGAAAAGAAAATTAGTTCTGCTTTGAGCATTGTGGGCCTGAAATTCACTTGGAACTTCCAGGTAGAGCATCCTAGTGAACAGTTAGGAATGGAAGAACGGAGAGTGGGTGTAAATCTGGAGATTTATATATAGAATTTTGGAGCTATCTAGAAAGAGATAACCTACAGGGATTATGATGAGAGGAAAAAGAAATGTCTACCTCTATAGTAAGAAGTTAAAACAGGGGTAATGATCTAACAAAGAGAACTGAGAAGAAACAGTCAAGAAATGGTGGAAGAAAACACATACACTTCTATTGCTCTGTATATAATAAACATTTAAGAAAAAATGTTGGCTTGGATTGATTTGAGTTAAATTAAACAGCTATGGAATTTATATATTAAACTCCTAGGAATCCTATGATCTGCCAAATCTTGGGAATCTTATCTCATGTTCATCCCTCTTGCGTTCATGTTCCAGATCAAGTGGTTCATTTGCTATCACCAAAATGGATTTAATGCTTTCCCACCTTCATGTCTTTGCCTATAGCTAATGATAACAATAATGACATCGATGATAATTATAATAATAATACCTATTAGCATTTATGTAGTCCTTACAAGGTAGCAGGCACTGTGCTAAGCACTTTACAAATATTATTTCATTTGATCTTCACAAATGAAAAGTATGTACTGTTATAACTCTCATTTTACAGTTGAGGAAACTGAGGCTAATGAAGGCTAAGTGATTTGCCCAGGAAAAAACAGCTAATAAGTGTTTGAGGCCATATTAGAAATCTTCCTGATCCCAGTCTCATCACACTATATCCACTGCACCACCTTGCTACGCCTTGTTACACCTCTTCTAATGCCATAAAATTCTCCTCCATGTTCTCTCCCTGCCCCATTCCCATTATCTTCATCTGTTAAAATGCTGCCTTCAAGGCTCACTTGAAATGCCATCTCCATGAAACCTCTGATTTTCCCAGCCATTAATAGCCTCCTTGGTCTCTGAATTCTCATAGTATTGTGTTTACACCTTCTAAAAGTACTTACCATCTCCTTGAGAAACAGTGTAGTAGATCGTAGAATCTTAAATGGCAGATATTTGCTGTAGCTCTGATGTTTCACACGGTAGAAAATTCACTTAATCCTTTTGACCCTCAGTTTTTCTTTTGTAAAGTGGGAATTACATATTGTACCTTTCTCATCTCTTCCTTGATTACAAAGGCCATGTCTTTGGAAAGAGGCTGATGTATCATAGAGAGATTTACCTTGCCTGCTTCCAGCAAGTGCTGAAGGAATCTGACCCTTTGGATGAGATGAAGCAGGAGTTACTGATTCTACAAAAAGGAAGGATCCACCCTCAGTTGTTCTTTTACAAATTGTGTTGGGACAATTAGAGCATTTCCATAAGGGTTGATGGAAGAGGATGCATTTCTCTCAGCTCTGCGTGCATGGCAAGTGAAAGCAAATGCCAGCTAAAATACATATCCTCATTGGAAAGCCTAAGGCTGCTTCTCAGAGTCCTAGCTGTCTTTTCTGCTTTGTGCTTCTTGTCTCATCATAGGTAACTGGACAACAATCCTGCAATTGACATACTCAGCCTTGTGAGTTTGAGCAGTACTGTAACACCGACTCCCTTGGCCAGAGCTTACTGTGGCTAGGAGAATTTCTACATCAAAAAATACCATCAACTAGAGAAGGTGTTCTACAGAAGACTTGGAGGGAATTCTTTGAACAATAATACATAGTTGAGAGGAACTACAAAATGCCTAACAGTCTTGCCCAGTACTTTACATTTTGATGGCTTTAAAGCTAAAACTCCTAGGAGAATATTATAGTAGCTATTACTGCTGGTTGTTTTAAATCTCTGTCAGTGTAAGCTTGTGAAAATCTTTTGTGCTAGAAGTTTCTTCTGTATGTGGAAAATAAATAGCTGTCCCATACCTGATTCTTACTATATCCTGACTATAGAGTCATGATGTATATGTTTTATATATATATATATATATATATATATATATATATACATATATATATATGTACAGATATATGGTAGACATATGTGCACACATACAAATATATACATATGTTAACACCCATATCTGTCTATCAGTCTATCTGTCTGTCTGTCTATCTATCTACATATAGGTATATGTAAGCAGCTAGGGTGCTCAGTGGATAGAGTTTTGGACTTGGAATCAAATCATAAAGACCTGTATTAATCATCTCTTCAGACACTTAATAGCTGTGTATTCCTGGTCAAGTCACTTAATTTGTCTTAGCTTTCTTCTCTGTAAAGTGAGGCTAAAATGGGGCTTATCTCACAGGGTTGTTGTAAGGATCACATGAGGTAATAAATGTAAATTACTTTAAAATACTGTATAAATGATAGGTATTATTACTGTTAACATCATCATCATCATCGCTGTCATCATCATCATAATTCTATAGGTTCAAATCCTGCCTCTGTCACATATTGGTTATGTGACCGCGGGCAATTCACCTAACCTTTCAGTGACCCAGGCACCTCCCCAAGACTGAAAATTGAATGCTAATTGCTAATCCTCACTGCTAGAGGGCATTTTCTTAATAGGAGTTCCCTATGACAATGAAATCACGGGCCAAAATTAAAACAATATTTAACCTTTGGTTATATTTAGTGATTGCTATCCAATTGGAGGAACCACAACATCACGTTAAAAGGTCTCCATCCTCATCTACAACTCAGGTTTCCTTCACAGGTGGTGACTCATCTCGCCCTCCACCAAAAAGTAAGATTCCCTTCAACTGTCACTCTGCAGATTTTGTGAAATTATCTGGTCAGAAATTATTTCAGAGGACGAGATGGGCTTTGCTTCACTTACACTCACCCAAATACAGTGGGCCCCTCTCTTGCTCAGAATATGAATTGTCTTGAAAACAACTTTAAAAATCTCATTTAACTTGTCAGTTATTTAATTCACTTTTGTCCTCTCAACTTGACAGAAGCAATCTGTTTTTCTTCTTTTTCCTCCCGGTGACATCTTCTGATATTCATGCACAGCAGTGATCATCTTCTGTTTGGGTTTCCCAGTGCTAAAATACGGAAAAGCCATTTGTCATGAAACTAAAAAGAAAATCAGTGTCTGTTTATACTCCTATTGGATCAAACTGTAAACTCCTCGAGGGCAATAATCATGTTTTTACATCTATGAATCCCATGCAATGCCTAGCACAGAGTTTAGATGAAGTGTGAACTGAAGTGCTATATAAACATTAAAACATGATTTTTAAAAAATAATTTAAAACTATGACTACACTAGTGTGGGAGAATGTTTTGCTTGGAAATCCCTTCTACTAATGCAGATCAACAATTTGCCTATAACTTATGATCTTTGAGTCTGACAACTGGTCAGAAGTAGAATTTTAACCTAGATCTCTCTGGCTCAAAGGCTGCCCATTTATCTGCCATAGTCCAGATCTACTCACTACGTAAATGTGAGAAATGTTTTTAACTGTTGCTGTTATATCTAGCAGATGCACAATAAGTGTACAGTGAATATAAACCTACCTATTGACCAATTCTGATGCAGTGTCTCAGGCCATTTTCCACATCTTCTTTTAACACACTGATGACCCAAAGTTCTCAGTATAAAAAAGAATGTCCTAACATATACATTTTGTGAAAGGGGACTAGACAGCCTCATGAAGTAGTATATTCTCAATCACTGAAGGTATTTACGCAGAGGCTAGCTACTAACTTGTCAGGGATGTTATAAAAGGCACTCGTATTATGTCAGAGGTCAGGTCACATCCAGCTCTGAGATTCTATGTTCCTAAGCAGTTTCAGTTATCTCCTGTGCTACAAGTTTTGCCCACAATACCAATTCTTAGATTCAGAAAAAGAAAAAAAAATCAAACATTACTAAAATAATTTTGGGTATTTTCATTTGTTTGTTTTTGTTTTCAATCACCATATCCAATTCAGGGAGACCAGTTGGTTTAAGAAAACAGAATAGTTCCAAGAGAATGCTGGAATTGAACAATATGTGATATTTAGGAACATAGTAAAATAGCTAAATGATAATGATGGTTATGCTTACTCAAGGGCAACAAGGTTGCACAGAAGATAGAATGGTCCAAAGTCAAGAAGACTTGCCTTCATGAGTTCAAATCTGGCCTTGGACACTTACTAGTTTTGTGGCTGCAGGTAAGTTACTTAGCATTGTTTACCTGTTTCCTCATCTATAAAATAAAATAGAGAAGGAAACAGCAAACTACTCCAGTATCTTTGCCAAGAAAACCCTAAAATGGGTCACAAAGAAGAGTCAGAGACAACTGAACAACAACATGCTTATTTTTTTTAAGATATTGGGTTAAGAAGAAGAAATTTTCAGGCCTTTTTGTACACGTGAGGCTGTCCATTTTGACCAGAGTAGATTTCTGGGTGGAAATAATGGACTCATTTCCTAATATTAACTAAGTGTTAGGTGTTTTCAATTTTATTGGAAGCATTTGTTCATACCACAAGATTATTTTGACTCCCAAACGAGTCTTCCTTTAATATATGCCTGTAGTCTTTTCTCTCCTGACAGTATTTTGTTTTATGCCTCTCTGATATATTGATTGCATATTATAGGTGTCATGCCTCTATAATAGTATTTAAGCTCTGTGAATGGAGGAAACATGGCTGAGATAAACTTTGAATCTCCTTAGCAATGTTCTGTACCTAAGTTTTCTAACAAGTACTTGTTAACTCTCGAGCCATCCCACAATATAGTAACAGTGGAAAAAATATTAGGTCAGAGCACCTGGTCTTGAACCTATTGCTTATTACTTTTTGGTCAAGTCACTTATCAGTTTCCTATTCTTTAATATGAAGAAGTTGGAACTATTTGACCTCTGAGATCCTGTCCTAGTAAAAATACTTTACAAAATAGCCCATTCAAAAAATGGATGGCCTTGTCTATTTGTTAGATATGGTTTTAAAACTAGCACAAATACAGAGAATGGCATAGATTGTAATACTTTTTAATATGTCCTGTGGATTTGTAATGTTTACTATCTTACAAATTTATGTGTCCTCAGATAAGAAGCTTGTCTATGGCTGGCTGCTCCAGCTTTCTGTATGGAAACTTCCTATTTAATGTAGGTGTTCTTAATAGCTGCATAATTAGTAAATTGCACTAGACTCTTGGATCCCTGAGTGAGAATCCTATTCTGACAGTAAAGTTGCATCTGCCACACTATTGTCTGCACTGCACCTTATTTCCTTGCCAGATTTGGGTTATTGGGTTTGGGCATATTTTTTTGTATGTTTCATCCCACTGTTTGCTTTGTTCATTAGAAGTTTTTTTCTTCTACCCCTTCTCTTTATTTAATGTCAGCATCTCCCCATTCTCTCTTAGCTGCAACTCTTCCACCATGCTCTCCTTCATCTGTCTCCACTACCTTTCTCTTCAAGAAGCTTTCTTCAATACACGACCTAGCACAGCTCAGTAAATTGGGCAGGAGTCAGTTAGAGGCACAACTGTTTCCTGACCTAGTGGAACTTGACATTTCAGTTGATCAAAACCCTCCATTGTTACTGGCTTAAAGGGCTAGGGCCAAATTGAGATCTGCTATCCATTCACTATGACATCATTCCACTTATAAATCCTATTAATTTTTAGGAGGCTGCATGGATTTATATAGTTTGGCTTTTCCTGTATCACAGAAAAGTCTTCCAATTTTCCTTTTAGTCTTAGAATTGAAAAGTTTCTCTATTCATCAAGGAACCCCGCATGGTACAATTACTTTTTATAAATCTATAGACCTTTATACTTAAGTCAGTTTTCAGTGTTGAGCATTTTTGTTGACATGTTTGCCTACTAGCATGAGAAAGATTTCCAGTTTGCGATTAAATTCTGAGGACATTTACTACTATAGGGCAATGGTGATGGCTTCCAAATGAGCTAATTTCCTTAATAAACATTAGCCAAATGAAGTATTCTAAAATCCCAGAAAATATCCTTAGGGGAAAAAAACAATGAAGAATAGTTTGTTCCTTTTTTGAGAACCAATGAAAAAAACTGCCTCTTAGGCACTGAACAGTGTTTTTTGAATGATGATTCAGGACACAGAATTGGCGTTATCCTGGACAACAAAGGTTAAAAGCTGAAGAAATTGTTTAGATTTTCATTCAATTTTATCTCCATATTCTCAAGAGCCATGTCATAGCTTGGTCACTTGACAAATTTATTCAATAGATATATCAGTGGACTGACTTGAATCACAGTAAATCTTGTATTTTTTTCCTGTTTAGCCAAAAACACAGTGGTTGGTATCTTTTTCAAAATCTAAAACATAAAAGTTTCAAGTGCTATGTTGCTTGATCTCTGTTTCATCAACAAAATACATTCTACGAAGCTCTGGGACCTTGTTGATGTTAAATATCAGATTTTGCAGGCTTTATTTCAGGACTGTCAATTTTTCATGAGGCTTCAAAGAGAAACATATTTTTCCAAAATTTAAATAAGGAAAAACTTGTATTTCCCTTCACTCTTATTTACAACTGTAGTTTCCATTCATTCCCTTAATGTGATGACATGTCCATTCTCTTATTTTAATCATATATCCTTTTCTTTTTGTAGAAGGCTGAGTGATAATTGTATGTTGCATGTGGTATCCAAATTCCTTACTACTTTTAACCATTCAAGAGAATGAATGAAATTCTTTCCTGATTTTGACAAGTATGGAACCTGAACTCAACTGTTCATCCAAGGTATAGGGAGAAGATGAAACTGAACCCTACCCACCAAATAATGTATTTTACACTGTATTTTCAGACTTGTCAATAGAAGATTCCATATGATGAATCCAGAGAGGTACTTCTTCCTAGTCAACAATGGTTCATAATGAAGCACATGTCTTGAGATTAGATATAAATCCCTTAAATGCCAATATTAAAACAATGATGAAAAGTGTGATGAAGATGATTAAGTGTGAAACTGGATACAACCGGTTTCTAATCTAACCCCAATGTACTTTAAAAATATGTATAGCAATGACTACAATGGAGGAAGTGAGGATAATCATCAGATTACAGTACCATCAATTTATAGCTAGAAAGTAGTTTAAAGCCCATATTTTATTTCCTCATGAGATGAGAAAACTGAAGTGTACAAGGTAAAATGACTTCCCCAAGAACACATAACTGCCTCTGATAGGATGCATGAAAACAGAAATTTTGCTCCCTAGAGGCAACTCTTTAAGTAACTTCCCAGGAATTTCCTATACCAACAAAATTACATATCTAATCAAAATATTTTTATATCTTCTTATGATATGACACAACTACATCTTAAATGTAAGGATGATTTTTTAAAAACCAACAGGCTTCAACTGGAGGACCAGAAAATGTAGTCATTTTTCATTTAGGTCATCAGTTCATTTTTTTTCTTTCTCCCTAGATAAGTTTGACTCTACCAGTTGGCCTTTCAAGCATGATCTGGTAGGAATTCTTACCCTTGAGGTTCATGATGCCAATCACACTTATTCCAAGGCCCTTCTGACTTAACTGGAGCATTGCATTTTTCTTCTCTAATTGTAAAATAAGGGCAATTGGAAAGGATTCTCTTTAAGATCTAGCTATATTTAATGCCCCTAGCTACCTATATACTGAAATACAGGGGGAAAAATTCAGATAAATCAAAAATCAGAGATTTTCTGTTCTAAAGTTGTATTCTTCTCTGGGTGATGCATCAGAGGTAAGGGGTAGATTTTATGTAACACTTCTAAAACAAGTTACATGGACCGTTTGAAAAGAGATGTCAGTCTGACACTGAGTGCTGAAACAGAGGTTAGATTGAACAATGTCAGGCAGTCAGCAAGCATTTATTAAGCACTTACTAAATTTATTAAGTATTTACTACCTACGAGGCACTGGGCTAAGTTCTTGGGATAGTATTGTTCTCAGATAGTAGACAGACTTTGTTCTCTTTTAACCTTTGCTGATTTATGATAGGTCTGAGAAGGAAGAAAATAACTGCTCTTTAATTGCAGTTCTTGCAAATGAAAAAAAAAAGGTGAAAAGATGAGTGAACGGAAAATTGGCAGCTGTTTAGTAAGTGAGGTGTGGGAAGAAATTAGGAAACCCTTCACTGGTCAAAGAGGACCAATGTGTCTTTAAATACATTTCCAACTGACATTTCTCTCAAGGATGATATTATTATGGGTACAAGAAGGATAACCTTTCCTCCATGGTCCATATGGAAGGGCCGTCAATGAAAATGATCACTAAACATCCTAAACACTAATTTTATTTCTTTGAACAGCCTCTTCAAACTTTGAAGCTGTTAAGAAGCTACTTAAAATAAACCTTCCATCAGCTCCAGTTAACACTTTTGTCTGAGGAGGGAAATATATATATATTTTTTTTTCAGTTAAAAAAATCAGAACTACTGCAGACTCAAGAAGCATCTCTATAGGGAGTCCTTGCAAACAGCAACATAAGTCCCCATGCAAATCCACTTCTGTCAGCTATGTCAAAAATGCCAAAAAACAGGCACAATAAATATACAGTACATAGATATAAAAGAGCAATGATGTCACGCTTCAGGATTTATAAGTCTCTCCAATCCTTACTTACACCTTGGACAATGCAAAGACCAAATACTCCCTATAAGTGTGTCTATATACTACAGAAACCTGGAACAAAAGACAAGAAAAACAGAATGAATAGGACAGGTGAGGCTGGGAAAAGGGGGGGGAAGGGAAGGAGGTGAGGGAAGAGGAGAGGAGGGGAAAGGAAAAGAAAGGAAAAAAGAGGAGAGGAGAGGAGAGGAGAGGAGAGGAGAGGAGAGGAGAGGAGAGGAGAGGAGAGGAGAGGAGAGGAGAGGAGAGGAGAGGAGAGGAGAGGAGAGGAGAGGAGAGGAGAGGAGAGGAGAGGAGAGGAGAGGAGAGGAGAGGAGAGGAGAGGAGAGGAGAGGAGAGGAGAGGAGAGGAGAGGAGAGGAGAGGAGAGGAGACGTTGTTTATGAAGAGAAGAATCCATCTGGAAAAGAAACAATCTCTAGATATGTGTTATCCATTATGTATTGCTTTCCCAAGGAATGAGCTTTCAAAAAGGAAAAGTAGTGGTTAGATTTACCATCTGGTAGATTCCCTTTGCTATCATACAGGGGCATCATATGAGCATTATTTACATTATTTCATAATGTGTTACTTGCACTGTGCCCAGATTAGTGATTTTGAGCCTGGACACTTGGCAATAGTGATGCTGCCCATGGTGAGATGGGGCCCCTCTCAGACATGGAGCCTTAGGGCTCCATCTCTCCTGATGCTCATGGTAATGCCATCCTTGGGTCTGTGACTAGGATGTAGTGGCACTGACCCAGTATCATGGCTAGTTTGGACACTGTTCTGTTGCCAGTCCTCTGGTTCAGCTGGCCATCCCATTGAGCCCACGATCTGATTACCCTCAGACTTCTCCTTTTGTGGAACACATGCTAGGACTTTAAAGATGCCTGTCTCAAGAGGAGGGAGTGAAAGAAATGCTGGCCCACACAGCCTGACTATCCCTTCATGAACATCTATTGAAACTGATTGATCTAATGCCTTGCATCTGCCAAGCTGTCATTCAAGCCAGGGGGATTTGGACAGAGACAAGGCAAGCATTGTAAAAAATGAGTTTGTGATTTAGTTTATTGAGCTTGCCTTGAACTCCTAGGTACAGTTAAACAGAAAACCTTGTTTCCTGAAAAACAACTTTACTAAATGGGAAAATGCACTCTAGAAGAAACGAGTGGATTTTCTCCCTTGATTTGTGCCTGAAACGTAAGGTGGGGGGGGGGAGGGAATCCCAGCTGTCTGCTGCATTGTGTGAACATATACATGCATTTAAATTACTTATATCATTACTTACAGATGTAATTGTGAAATATGTTCTTTTTGCATTCAAAATTAGGGACTGAACAGATGGTGAAAGCTCAGTTTAAAGCAATATGTCCATTAAAATAACCCATACTGTTGGTGTTTAGTGTAACAACAGCATAGAGTTCATTATAGCAGGGTCCTTATAGCGACTGCTTATTCTACAAGGCAAGAGGAGCCAGAATAGCTCCCAACCACAGGTGATTCGTATTTGGACAGTTTTCCACTTTCCTGCCACCCTGCTGACCACTAAGTAGTTGGCTTACAGAGTAGAGCCTCAGTTGTATCACTTAGTCTATTGCTATAGAATTGGAGTCAATAAAAAAGCTGACATCTACCAATGGTTTGCTCTTGTTTTCGTTTTTCTCTACCAGCCAGATGTGCTGAAATGTGTATTTCCAGATGCATCACCTCCAACTGTGTAATATTATTCCTGTTGTAAGTAATTGTCTTGGTTAATGAGCTCTGGGGTCACACTCACAGGCTAATAGTTTAGGCGATGAATGTTCTCTATTGCTTGGGATCAGCAAGGCCCTGAGGATATCAGAGAGAATATCTAGGAATGGTCAGAGTTGCTTAGTTTCATTTGAACAAGGTAGGCACCAGGTGTCACAGGTTTGCTCTCTTTTCAGCCAATAAAATGTATCTGGGTGGAGTCAACTATTTCAAGTTCTTTCATCCACTAGTCATTAAAGCTTAGTGTTCTTTTGAAGGAAGAAGAATATGCATGCTATAAATCATAAATGTATAATTTCCATTTGTGGAATGGAGCCAGCAGCAAGGTGACTTGGAATGCAACAGCAAAGAAAACAGGCACTGAAAATAGAGAAGGCAAAAGTGGTCAGTAAGAGATTCTTAATTAGTCTTGTCAAGGATCTCTGTTTTCTGATGCAGTTTAGCTATTGGAACTAGTGACTGTTCAAGTTTCATAGGCAGTTCTCAGCTGAGCAGCCAGCCTTCTATTATTAACTATTGATTAGTGGCACATAGGCAAATAAGAAGTAAAAGATCTTGGAAGATTTTGCAAAATAACAAGAGACATGGAGTAGACAAACAGTTTTGGCTTTTGTTATTGTGCTTGTAAGTGTCACACTAGAAACCCAGCACAAACACTAGGAACTGTACATGTGGCCTTGGACACAACTTTTATCCTCCTCCGGCCTCAGTTTTTTTCATCTGTAAAATAAAGGCATTGGATTAGATGGCTTCTGAGTTTTCTTCTAGCTCTAAATCTCTGAGCTTATGAACTCTCAGAGCAGAACCAAGAAAGATCAGCCACACCCAACAGGAATCTAGCCAAAGCAGCTTTCCCTTGGTAACAATGTGGGCAATTGACGATAGTTACAAGTCCACTTGAGAATGTTAAACCTAAAACTCTCCATGTCTGGAAGTATGGAAATAGATTAAATTCTTCCTAGCTTTATGCTATGTTAGCTTTCCTGCTGGAGGCACTCATTAACTGAATTTCACAAATACAAGCTGATTTCCTTATTTGGGGAAAAGGTTAAAGTACTAGAGGAATGTTTCTTTAATCTCTGATTTATTAAAGAGGATGAAGTATTCTTAGACAGGACTAAATAATTCAAGAAGGAAGGCAGGAAATTTTTTTTAAGTATTTCAGAAGGCAGAGAAGAAACAAAAATACACTCTTAGTGAATTGAGAAATGGGACATGGTGTAGAAGAGGAGAATGTTTGAACAAATAGAGCTATACAATATGTATGAAGCTCTCTCCACACAGGAAATATCTAAACGTTTTGAGAAAGCAGCAGAATCCCATGGCCCATATAGGAGACACAAGAAGTCATACACATTAAACTCATGGGTCTTCATTCTCTTCATCCATAAAACATAGATAATGTCTACCTATCTCAATATCCCTTTCTCTAAGAATATTGATACGATCAAATTATCAAAATAAAGTGAATTTTTGTCTAGTGGAAAGAGTAGTGGATAGAGAAAAAGAAACTCTGGATATATATTCTAATTCTTCTACTTGTGTGACCTTATGTGACATAATCACCACAGGACTTCAATTTCCTGATCTGAGAAATGAATTCTTTGGATTAGAACTAGATGTAGTTCTAGGTTCCCTTCCAATCCTTTGATCCTATAATCCTATATAAATCCTTTATATTTTCTGTTGTTTCCTTCTGTAAATTGCATGTCCTTGGAAAAACATAACCACAAATAAGAGGATGAAAGTGAGAAATTATTGAACCTATTTCTGCAATTCATGAAGGCAATCTTTACATTTTTAAAAATATTTTATTTTTTTTCCAATTACATGTAAAAATAATTTTAACATTTTTTTTAAATTTTGAGTTCCAGCTTTTCTTCTTTCCTTCCCCAGCCTTTCTCCTTGAGAAGGAAAGTAATTTGATATAGGCTATAAATGTACAGTCATGTAAAACATGTTGGTTGTCCATACTTGAATAGGACCAAAATGACATTGCTACATTAGAGTCAAGTTACAGTGTTTCCAACTGTGGCTGATCAGACCAATGTGAGCTCAGAATGCTCTCTCACAGGTCAGGCACGAAGAGTCCATGTGATCATTTGGGGTAGATTCTCTAAATTTGCACATTTCTCTCTTTATTTTTTATCTACTTCAATTCTGCATTGCTCATAGAGCCTGATAAGGGCACCCCACGCTGAGCAGTCCTGTGGGCGTGTCTCCCATGTCATACAATCAGTTACAAAGTTCTTAACAGAGACCTTAAAAGTGTCCTTGTATTGCTTTTTCTGGTCACTAAGTGAGCATTCTCCATATATGAATTCTCCGTAAAATAGTCTTTTTGGCAAGTGTATGTTTGACATTCAAACGTGGTCAGCTCATCAGTTTCACTCTCTGCAGTAAAGTTTGAATGCTTGGCAGTTTAGTTTGAGGAAGAACCTAAGTGCCTGGTATCTTATCCCACCAGGGGATCTTCAGAATCTTCCTAAGACAGTTCAAATGGAAGCAATTCAGTTTCTTGGCATGGCACTGGAATACTGGTATCAAAGACATACAACAATGAGGTCAGCACAATGTCTCCATAAATCTTCAGCTTGATAGTCAGCCTAATACCTCTTCTCTCCCACACTTTCCTTTGGAGCCTCCCAAAGGCTGAACTAGCTCTGGCAATGCATATATAAACCTCATTATCGATGGATACATCACTAGAAAATAGACTGCCAGGGTAAGTGAATTTATCCAGACTTCTCCATTTGCTGTAACTGATGGTTCCACATATGGATAGTGTGGTGCTGACTGACAGAGAACCTGTGTTTTCTTGGTGTTAATTGTTAGGCCAAAATCACCACAAACATCAGAGAATCGATCCATACTTTGTTGCATTTCAGCTTCAGAGGCTGATTGAGTAAACAATCATCTTCAAACAAATAAACAAAATTCATTCTCCAGCACTCCCTCCACTTTAGTCTTAGCTTGTAGCCTTTCCAAGTTGAGGAATTTGCCATCAGCACGGTAGCTGATGTTGTGTTCATCCTCATTGAAGACATTGGATGACGTGGCTGAAAACATCATGCTAAAATGCATGGGAGCAAGTAAATAGCCTGCTTTCACTCCATTGGTGACTAGGAAACCGTGAGAGTATCATCCATTATTCAGAACCTAGTCAACCATGCCATCATAAAATTGACAATGCTGTACTTCTATGGACAACCAAATTTTGACATAATTTTCCATAAGCCCTTGCAACTAACACTATCAAAGGCCCAGGTCAGATCTACAGATATTATGTACAAATATTCTGTTCTGCTTCTGGTATTTCTCCTGGAATTGTCAGGCAACAAACACCATACAAATTGTTCCCTGACCCTTTATGAAACCATACTGGCTCTCAGGTCAATGACTATCTTCCAGGTAAAGGGTAAGTCTATTAAGGAGAATCTTGCCAGCAATGAATGAGAGAGAAACCCCTGTGATTGTCACAGGACAATCTATTTCCTTCACCTTTATAAAGATGGACAATGGAGGCAATGTTGAACTCCTGGGGGTCAACCTCTGCTTGCCATGTAACCAACAAAATTTCACATAGCTTTTGCATGAGCAAGGGACACTGCTGAGAACACTATGGAAGTGTTCAGCTCCTCTCTCTAGGATCATGTCCTTATCACTAAACAACCCTTATCACTAAACAACGTGACTCCATCAACACTGGGTAGTTGAGATGCACCATAGGTCTTTTGCCTATAAAGCTTTCAGAGCATCGTAAAAGGAATTTGGATTGTTACTAACAGCATATAACTGAATTTTATCCACCTCACTATGGAGCCAAAGATCTTGCATCTTTCTAAGCTTTGCTTGTATTTTATTTTTGATGGAATTAAATGCTGCCTTCATAGAAATGGATGAGCTATACTGGACAGATGAACTATATACTATTCATATATATATGAACCATACCTATGATTTTTATCAAACCACTTTTGATGCTTGCAAGTGTTCTGACCGAAATGAGCAAATGCAATGCTATATACTAAATCGCTATAAGCTGCCCACTCCTTTTCTGCTCCAATATTGTCAGCTGTGTGTTAGCTCAATTTTCCCTCCAAGTTAACAACAAACTGTTCCTGCTCAAGAAGTGCTCTAGAATTTTTTGACATTAATTTTCTGTAGTCATTTTGCCTTGGGGCCTCTGCTGTTGTTGAATGCAAATATTTAGGTTGGAGAGGATAAATCTATGATCAGTCCAGCACTGTGCATCACACATTGCCTTCATCACTCTCACATCCTATCTGTCTCTTTCCCTTATAACCACATAGTCTATTAAATGTCAATATTTGCTGCAAGGGTATATCCACAAAATTTTATTGCATTTTCAGGAGTGCATAACTAAGATGGTAGAGAGAAGCCAGGAAGTTGCTAAGCTTTCTCCAGTTCTCATCAGAAACAACATTAAATCAAGACTCTAATAGAATTCTGAAGTGGTGGAAGCCACAAAAATACAGAGTAAAACAAATTTCCAGACCAAGAAATCTTAGAAGGACTTCAGGAAAGATCTGTTTCAGTGAAAGGGGAGTGGAGCCCATAGCAGTCAGTGTCTGGGCAAGCTAGTGGGAAGCTCTTAGCCACAGCATAGGTAAGCAACAAAGGTCCCTCAGTCCTGACTCAGAAGGCCAGTTGTGAAGCATCTATACCCAGTTCAAAATGCAAATTATCATCTCTAGGACCTAGGGCACATCAAGCACAACTAGGACAGGTCATACCAGCACAGTAGTCCAGACACCAGCACCTCAGGCCCCAGAGAAGAAAGTCAGTCACCAGGTCACTGGCCCCCAATGCAGAAGTTTGGGAAAGAGCCCTCTGTGTAATGACAGCAGAGTTCAACTTTAAAAAAAATGAACAAAAAAATGGAAAAGAACCCTGACCATAGAAAGCTACTATTGTGATGGGTGAGATCCAAACACAAGTTGAGAAGAGGACAACAATGTCATAATGCCTACATGAAAAACCTCAAAGGGGAATATAAATTGGTCTCAAACCCAAAACGTCTGCTTGGAGGACCTCAAAACTGATTTAAAAATCAAGAGAGACAGAAGAAATATTGGGAAAAGAAGTGAAAGGTATGCAAAAGAGAGAGATTCAAGAGCTTGGAAAAAGGACAAAAATTGACTGAAAAAAACAATTTCTTAAAAATACAAGTGACCATATGGGGAAAAAATCAATTAAAAATAACTCCTTAAAAAGCAGAATTGGTCAAATAGAGAAGGAGGTACAAAAGCTAACTGAAGAAAATAATTCCCTAAAAATTAGAATTGGCAAGCAGAAGCTAATAACTCTTTGAGATATAAAGAATCAGGCAAACGAACTCAAAAGAATGAAAAAAATAGAAGAAAATGTAATATCTTATTGAAAAAACAACTGACCTAGAAAATAGATCCAGGAGAGATAATTTAAGAATTACTTCACTACCTGAAAGCCATAATCACACACACACAAAAAGTGTGGACAGCATCTTTCAAGAAATTATCTAGGAAAATTGCCCTGATATCCTAGAAACAAAGGGCAAAATAGTCATTGAAAGAATCTATCAATAACTTCCTGAAAGAGATCCCAAAATGAAAACTTCAAAGAATAGTATAGCAAATTCCAGAATAATCAGGTCAAGGAGAAAATATTGCAAACAACCAGAAATAAACAATTCAAATATCAAGGAATCACAGCCAGGATTGCACAGGATTTAGCAGCTTCAACCTTAAAGGATCAGAGAACTTGGAATAAAATATTCCAGAAATCAAAGAAGGTTGGGTTACAACCAAGAATCAACTACCCAGCAAAATTCAGCATTATCATTCAGGTGAAAAGATGGACATTCAATGAAGTAGGGGATTTTCAAAGTTTCCTTCCAATACAAAACTCAAGAGAAGCATAAAATGTAAACAAAAAAGAAAAAAAAAACATGCTATTCAAAAAGGCTAAACTATTTACATCCCTACATAGGAAAATGATGCTTGTAACTCTTGAGAACTTTATCTTCATTAGGATATTTAGAAGGGATATACAAAGAAAGGAGATGTGGGTATAAGTTGACATTGATGTGATGTACAAAAATTAAGCACTGAAAAAAAATGGTTGTACTGGGAGGAGAAGAAAGGGGGAAGCAGAACAGGGTAAATTATATCATATCAAGAGGTAAAAAGATCTATTACAGTATAGTAGATGGAAAGAACTTTACTGTCATTGGATTAGGATCAAGAAGGGAAAAATATACTCAGTTGAGTAGAAATTTATCTTATCCTATGGGGCTGAAACCTTAAACCCAATATATTCTGGATTTCATTGATAGGACAACAATAGGTCCCTGTCTTGCCCAAACTCCATGTAATAGTTATTTTCAGACCCTCCTTGCTCAGAACAAATATCAATAGCAACTGCTTCTCTTTTAGACAGTAACTCTGAGGGTGTTCCCCTACCAGTTCGATATTTTTTTCATTAAAGGGACCATCCCTTTATTTACTTCTTTTTTGTTTTTGTTTTCTTTATATTTGAAATCAAACTTTTCTCTCCATCTCTCCCCTTCCCCCGACCCCAAGACAGCATGCATTCTGATTATCCCTTCCTCCAACCTGCAATCCCTTCTATCACCTTCCTTCCTGCTCTTATTCCATTCCCTTCTATTTTCCTATAGGGCAAGATAGATTTCTATACCCCATTGCTTGTATATCTTATTTTCAAGTTGCACATAAAAACAATTTTGAACATTCATTTTTAAACTTTGAGTTCCACATTCTCTCCCTTCCTCCTTCCCCAACCACCTTCCTTGAGAAGGCAATAAATTCGATATAATTTATATATGCATAGTCATGGAAGACACTTCCATAACAGTCATGTTGTGAAAGGCTAACTATATTTCCCACTATCCTGTCCCACCTTCCATTTATTCTATTCTCTCCTTTGACCTGTCCCTTCTTAAAAGTGTTTGCTTCTGATTAACTCTTTCCCCAATCTGTTGTCCCTTCTATTATGCCCCTGATTCATAACTCCTTCCCTTCTACTTCCCTGTAGAGTAAGATAGATTTCCATATCCAATTGAGTGTGCATGTTATTCCCTCCTTAAGTCAAATCCAATGAGAGTAAGGCTAACATTCCCTCTCACCTCCTTCCTCCTCCCCTCCATTATAAAAACTCTTTCTTGCTTCTTATATGTGAGATGATTTACTGTATTCTACCTCTACCTTTCTCTTTCTCGCAGTACATTTCTCTCAACATGTAATTTTATTTTTTGATGTAATTTTTTAGATATCATTTTTAGATAGTAGAATCTTTCATATTCAGCTCACCCCGTGTCCTCTGTCTATATCTAGCTAGCTAGCTAGCTGTCTCTATGTATGTATGCATGTATATATTCCCTCCAACTACCTAAAACTGAGAAAGGTTGCATGAGTTACAAATAACATGTTTGCATGTAGGAATGTAAACAGTTCAACTTTAATAAGTCCATTATGACTCCTCTTTCCTGTTTACCTTTTCATGCTTCTCTTGATTCTTATATTTGAAAGTCAAATTTTCTTTTCAGCTCTGGTCTTTTCATCAAGAATACTTGGAAGTCCTCTATTTCATTGAAATTCCATTTTTCTCATGAAGTATTATACTCACTTTTGCTGACATAGGTGATTCTTGGTTTTAATCCTACCTCTTTTGACCTCCTGAATATCATATTTCAAACCCTCCAATCCCTTAGTGTAGAAGATGCTAAATCTTGTGTTATTCTGATTATGTTTTCATGATATTTGAATGGTTTCTTTCTGGCTGCTTGCAATATTTTCTCCTTAACCTGGGAGCTCTGGAATTTGCCTACAATATTTCTAGGAGTTTTTCTTTTGGGATCTCTTTCAGGAGGAGATCAGTGAATTCATTCCATTTTTTATTTTACCCTCTGGTTCTAGAACACCAGGAGAGTTTTCCTTGATAATTTCTTGAAAGATGATGTCTAGGCTCTGTTTTTTTTTTTTTTTTTTGATCATGGCTTTCATGTAGCCTAATAATTTTTAAATTATTTCTTTAGGATCTATTTTCCAGATCAGTGGTTTTTCCAATGAGATATGTCATGCTGTTTGCTAATTTTTTCATTCTTTTTTTTATAATTTCTTGATTTCTCCTAAAGTTATCAGCTTCCATTTCCTCCATTCTAATTTTTAAGAGACTATTTTTTTTTTTGGTGACCTTTTTGGACCTCCTTTTCCATTTGGTCAATTCTACTTTTTTAAGGTATTCTTCTCCTCATTAGATTTTGAACTTCTTTTGACATTTGGGTTAGACTATTTTTAAAAGTGTTATTTTCTTCAGTATTTTGTGAGTCTTCTTCAGCAAGTTGTTGATTTGGGGTTTTTTTTTGTTTTTTGGTTTTTTTTGGTTTTTTTTTTTTTTTTTTGCTCTATGGTACATATTTTATAGGACAGTGAGTCACAACTAGTTTTGTTTATAGAATTTCTTGAGAATTTCTTAATGCTCTTTGAGAAAATTTTATTTCTTTTTTTAATATAAATTTATTTAACTTTTTACATTCATTTTCACAATGGGTTCCAAATTTTCTCCCCTTTTATCCCCTTCCCCCACCCCAATACACTGAGCAATCTAATTTTCCCTATCACCAATCTGCCCTCTCTTCTATCATCCCTCCCTTCTCTTGTCCTCATCTTCTCTTTTGTCCTGTAGGGCCAGATGACTTTCTATTCCCCATTAACTGTATTCCTTATTTCCTAGTAGCAACAACAATACTAAACAGTTGTTCCTAAAACTTTGAGTTCCAAATTCTCCCCATCCCTCCCTCCCCACCCATTCCCTTTGGGAAGGCAGGTAATTCACTATAGGCCTTATCTGTGTAGTTTTGCAAATGACTTCCATAATAGTCGTGTTGTGTAAGACTAACTGTATTTCCCATCTTATCCTGACCCTCATTGTTTCTATTCTGTCTTTTGATCCTGTCCCTCCCTGAGTGTTGACTTCAAATTGCTCCCTCCTCCCATTGCCCTCCGTTCCATCATGCCCCCCATCTTGCTTATCTCCTTCTCCCCCACTTTCCTGTATTGTAAGATAGGTTTTCATACCAAAATGAGTGTGCATTTTACTCTTTCCTTTAGTCGAATGTGATGAGGGTAAACTTCTTGTTTTTTTTTTTCTCAGCTCTCCTCTTTTCCCCTCCACTAAAAAGTCTCCTGCTTGCCTCTTGAATGTGATATAATTTACCCCATTCCATTTCACCCTCTCTCCTCCCACTACATTTCTCTCTCATCATTTACCTTAATTTCTTTTAAGATATGGTCCCATCCTATTCAATTCACTCTGTGCTCTCTGTCTCTGTGTGTGCGTGCATGTGTGTATGTGTGTGTGTGCATGCACACATGTACATGTGTGTGTGTGTGCATCTGTGTGTGTGTACATCTGTGTGTGGTCCCACCAACTACCCAGATACGGAAACATTTTAAGAGTTACAAATATTGTCTTGCCATGTAGGAATGTAAACAGTTCACCTTTGGTAAGTCCCTTATGACTTCTCTTTGCTGTTTACTTTTTCATGCTTCTTCTCATTCTTGTGTTTGAAAGTCAAATTTTCTTTTCAGCTCTGGTCTTTCCATCAAGAATGCTTGAAAGTCCTCTGTTTCATTGAAAGACCATATTTTCCCCTGAAGTATTATACTCAGTTTTGCTGCGTAGGTGATTCTTGGCTTGAGTCCTAGTTCCTTTGACTTCTGGAATATCATATTCCATGCCCTTTGATCCCTTAATGTAGAAGCTGCTAGATCTTGTGTTATCCTGATTGTATTTCCACAATACTGGAATTGTTTCTTTCTAGCTGCTTGCAAGATTTTCTCCTTGACCTGGGAATTCTGGAATTTGGCCACAATGTTCCTAGGAGTTTCTCTTTTTGGATCTCTTTCAGGAGGTGATCAATGGATTCCTTCAATACTTATTTTATCCTCTGGTTGTAGAATGTCAGGGCAGTTTTCCTTGATAATTTCATGAAAGATGATGTCTAGCTCTTTTTTTGATCATGGCTTTCAGGTAGTCCCATAATTTTTAAATTGTCTCTCCTGGATCTATTTTCCAGGTCAGTTGTTTTTCCAATGAGATATATTTCACACTCTCTTCCATTTTTTCATTCTTTTGGTTTTGTTTGGTGATTTCTTGGTTTCTCATAAAGTCATTAGCCTCCATCTGTTCCATTCTAATTTTGAGAGAACTCTTTTCTTCAGTGATCTTTTGAACCTCTTTTTCCATTTGGCTCATTCTGCTTTTGAAAGCATTCTTCTCCTCATTGGCTTTTTGAACCTCTTTTGCCAATTGAGTGAGCCTATTTTTCAAGGTGTTATTTTCTTCAGCATTTTTTGGGGTCTCCTTTACCAAGGTATTGACCCGTTTTTCATGCTTTTCTTGCATCTCTCTCATTTCTCTTCCCAGTTTTTCCTACACCTGTCTAACTTGATTTTCAAAATCCTTTTTGAGCTCTTCCATAGCCTGAGCCCATTGGATATCTATTTCGGGTGTTTGGGGTACAGAGGCCTTGATTTCTATGTCTTTTCCTGATGGTAAGCATTGTTCTTCCTCATCAGAAATGAAACATCTGTTCACCCAGAAAGTAGCCTTCTATTGCCTTATTTTTCTTCCCTTTTCTGGGCATTTTCCCAGCCAGTTACTTGACTTCTGAGATTCCTCTCCACCCCTGCCTAGATCCGCCCAGCTAGTGCTTGGGGTCTGAGATTCAAATGCTGCTCCCCAGCCTCAGGGCTTTTAGCTGGCACTGCTGCTACTCAATGTGAGCTTAAGTTCTGGTGCTCAGGTGGGGGCAGGGCCACCTCCCAGGCTCAGTTCCCTCAGGGGTTTATGCAGAGACCTTCAGTAATGGAGTGGAGCTCCTGCCTGCTTGGGGAGCCTTGGTCTGCTGCTGTCCCTGTCTCCACCACTGCCTCTCGAGGGGGCCCAATCCACGGAGACGCCCCGCTCCCTTCTCGGCCAGCCCAGAAGTCTCTCTCACTGACCTGTAGTGCCTGTGGGCAGAGGGACCTTTGCAGCCACCAGAGATTCCGTCCCTGAAGCCTGCTTGGATCTGGTCCCCTAAGAGCTGCACAGCCAAGGCAGGGCTAGGCTCTGCTCTTGGCTTGGTGCTTGATGGACCTTTGGTGCCAGTTTTTCAGGGCTCTCTGGAACAGAAATCTCCTCCACTGCGTTGCTGTGCGGCTTCCACTGCTCCAGAATTTGTGGGGAGTTCTTTTTACAGGAAATTTATAGGCTGTGGGTTCAGAGCTAGCATACATGAGTCTTTCTACTCCACCATCTTGACTCCTCCCCGCTTGATTTGGGTTTTTTTATGGTTTTCTTGCATCACTCTTATTTCTATTCTCAATTTTTCCTCTACTTCTCTTATTTGATTTTCAGAATCCTTTTTGAGCTTTTTCATGACCTGAAACCAATTCATATCTTTTCTTAGAGACTTTGGATGTAGGAGCTTTAACTTTGTTATCTTCTTCTGGTTTTATGTTTTGATCTTCCTTGTCAAAGTAAGTACCTTGTTACCAAGAAAGTAAGATTCTATAGCCCATTTTTTGACTCTGTTTGCTCACTTTTCTAGCCAAATACTTGACTTTTGAGCTTTTTGTTAAGTGGAGGGTGTATTGCCCCCAAGTTTCAGGGGTTTTGTGCAGCTATTTTCAGAGATATTTCCAGTGCCTTGTAAATGTTCAGTTCTTCCAAGGTGGTATAATCAAAGGAGAGGTGTTTACTCCTCTCCTGCTCTGCTCTGGTCTTGAGCAACCACAATACTCTTTTCTGCCTTGGAACTTTGAGTACACTTCCCTCTTCACTGCTGCCCCAAGCTGCTCTACACCAGTGCTCCTCCTCACCCCAGGACTGCCACCCAGAACTGTGATCCAGAACCAAGCACAGGAAAAGAAAGAGAATCCTGTCTCAGAGCAAGCAAAGAGATCCATGCAATGGCCCTCTGATGAACCACTCAATTCCCCTACTATCTATAGGCTGAGAGCTCCAGAAGAAGTCACTGCCCTGGGATGGGGGCTGCTGGTGCCAGACCATGTTCCTCTCTCACCAAGGTGAGACAGATTTCCCACTGACCTTTAAAGCTGTCTTTGGTGTTTGTAGTTTGAGAAGTCTGAAAACCATGGCACATTGATTCAGGATCTTGAGGCCTGCTCCAGCCCCATCTGTTCCATTATGGTCTTCACTAGACTGTGTTCCTCTCCCAGCCCACTGTAATAGACTCTTCCTGTCGACATTCCAGACTGTCTTTCTTGGGGGGTAAATTTGTTTCAGTCTGTCATTTTGTGGCTTCTGCAGCTCTAGAATTTGTTTAGAGTCATTTTTACAGTTATTTTGAGGGGTTTGGGGAAAGTTCAAGCAAGTCCCTGCTTTTACTCTGCCATCTTGTCTCCACCCCACTAAATTCCTTTATTTATTTCTTAGAGGCCCATTCACAGACTTGGGCATTTGCCTCACCAAAAGTGAGAACTAGAAAAGATCTTAGCTTTAAAAAAGGCCACGGTCTCCTCCCACTGCATCCTGGGCCATCCCCAGTCAACCTAATTAATATCTCATCACTGGACCCAGATGACTCTGAAAAACAGTGAGACTGGTAACTTTGCACAGCCCTGCCTCACTCAAATCAAATTCAATTGCAAGTCAAGTCATCATCAACTTGATGTCATGGCCCTTTTCAAGAACAAAAGAGAAACCATACATCATACAACCCAATAGGGAAGAAGAAGGGAAAAGGGGGGGAAAGGGAGGGGGATACTGATACAAGGGAAGGCAGATTGAGGAAAGTATGAGGGAGAAGCAAAATGTTCCAAAGGAAGGAAGGGATCAAGGGAAAGAGAAAAGTATAAATGAGGGAAATCGTATGGAGAGAAATAAACAGCAATCATAACTGGGAATGGGAATGGGAATGGGATGAACTCTCTCATAAAATGAAAGAAGATAGCAGAGTAGATAAAAACCAGAATCCTACACTATATGGTTTACATAAAAGAAATACATTTAAAGCACAGAGATACACACAGAGTAAAGGTAAAAGGCTGGAGCAGAAACAATTATGCTTCAGTTGAAGTAAAAAATTTTAAAAATGCCTGAACAGCAATCCTGATCTCAAAGAAAGTAAAAGTAAATATAGATTTAATGAAAAGAGATAAGGAAGGAAACTACATCTTGCTTAAAAGGTACTATAGACAATAAAGTAATATCAATACTAAATATATATGCACCAAGTGGTATAACATCCAAATTGTTAGAGAAGTTAAGAGAGATACAGGAAAAAATATAGAGCAAAACTATACAAGAGGGGGACTTCAACCTCCTCCTCTCAGAAATAGATAAGTCTAACCACAAAATAAACAACAAAAAAGTTAAGGATTTGAATAGAATTTTTTAAAAGTTAGATACGATACATCTCTAGAAAGATGTGGATGGGGATACAAAGGAGTATACCTTTTTGTTTTCCTAGCAGTACATGGCACCAACACAAAAAATTGAGCAGGTATTAGGGTATAAAAACCTCACAATCAAATGCAGGAAGGCAAATGTTAGATGCATCCTTTTCAGATCATGATGCAATAAAAATTATATTAATAAAGGGCCATGGAAAGATAGATTAAAAATTAGTTGAAAACTAAATAATCCAGTGCTAAAGAGTGAGTGTGCCACACAACGAATCATAGACACAGTCAATAATTTCATGAAAGAGAACGACAATAATGAAACAACATACCAAAATTTATAGAATGCAGCCAAAGCAGCACTTAGGGGATATATCTCTAAATGCTTAGGCAAAAATAAATAAATCATAACTATTTCTTTATAGGGCCAATAAAGCCCAGCAGTAGGAGATAGAAAGAGAAATTTCATTTAAAATAACTGTAGACAATACAAAATATTTAGGAGTCTGCCTGCCAAGATAAACCCAGGAACTATGTGAACACAATTACAAAACACTTTTCACACAAATAAAGTCAAACCTAAACAATTAGGAAAATATCAATTTCCCATGTGTTGGATTAGTTATAATAAAAATGACAATTCTACCAAAATTAATTTGGTTATTCAGTGCCATACCAATCAAAATGTGAAAACTATTTTATACAGCTAGAAAAAATGACAAAATTTATCTGCATAAACAAAAGGTCCAGAATATCAAGAGAAAAAATGCAAAGGAAAGTGGCCTAGCTGTTTCAGATCTAAAACTATACTATAAAGAGACAATCATCCAAACTCTTTGGTACTGGCTAAGAAATAGAGTGGTGGTGAATCAGTGGAATGGATCAGGTACACAAGACATAGTAGTTAGTTACTCTAGTAGTCTACCATTTGATAAACCTAAAGACTGGGATTAATAACTCATTATTTGACAAAAACTACTGGGAAAACTGGAAAACATTTTGGTAGAAAAAAGGCATTGACCAATATCTCACACCATATCCCAAGATAATGTTAAAATGCGTAAATGATTTGGACATAAAGGGTGAGACCATAAGCAAATTAGGAGACCAAAGAATAGTTTACTTGTCAGCTACATAGAGGGGTGGAAGAATTTATGACTGAACAATAGCTAGAGAACACTATGAGATGCAAAATGAATAATTTTGATTATACTCTATTAAAAAAGTTTTTGCACAAACAAAACCAGTGCAACCAAGATGAGAAGAAAAGTATACAGCTGGGAAACAATTCTTATAGCAATGTTTTTGATAAAGGACTTGTTTCTCAAATATTTGGAGGACTGAATCAAATTTATAAGACTGCAAGTCATTCCTCAATTGATAAATGGTCAAAGATTCTTAACAGGTAGTTTTAGATGAAGAATATAAAGCTACCTATAGTCATATAAAAATGATCTAAATTGCAATTGATTAGAGAAATGCAAATTAAAATAACTCTGAGGTACCACAGCACACCTATCAGCTTGGTTAATATGACAGAAAAGCCAAATTATAACTGTTGGTGAAAATGTAGGGGGAAAAGGTAACATTAATGCTTTGTTGATAGAGTTGTGCACTGATCCAATCATTCTGGAGATCAATTAGAAACTATACCCAAAGGGATACAAAACTGTGTATATACTTTAATCCAGTAATACCACTATTACATTGGTA
Source organism: Bettongia penicillata ogilbyi (assembly GCA_023548195.1). Taxonomy (NCBI): domain Eukaryota; kingdom Metazoa; phylum Chordata; class Mammalia; order Diprotodontia; family Potoroidae; genus Bettongia; species Bettongia penicillata. The sequence continues at coordinate 5,812,408 of JAJHZJ010000318.1, read as the reverse complement.
TTCCAAAGAGATCATACAAAGGAAATGTACATGTACAGAAAAGATTTATAGCAGCTCTTTTTTTGGCAAAGAATTGGAAACTGAGGGGATTTCATCAACTGAGTTGTGGCATATGAATGTAATAGAAGTATTATGCTATATGAAATGATGAGTAGGCCAATTTCAGAAAAAACCTGGAAAGACTTACATGAACTGATGTTGAGTTAAGTGAGCAGAACCAGGAGGACATTGTACACAGTAACAGCAACATTGTGTGATGATGAATTGTGAATTGCTTAGATCTTCTTAGCAATATACAATGTTACAAGACAATTCCAAAAGACTCATGATGGCCAACACCAGAAAGAAAGAACTATGGAGTCTGAATGCAAATGAAAGCACACTGTTTTCACTTTTCTTATTTCTTTTTGCCTTTCTTACAATTTTTCCCTTTTGTTCTGAGTATTCTTTCATAACATGACCAATGTGGAAATATGAATAATGTGATTGTACATGTATAACCAAACAACAGAAGAAAGCTGCTCAGATACTTAGGAGGTAAGAAGATGACCCTATAGTCTGGGCTGTCCATGGGTAAGTTTGCGACTACAGTTCCAAGTGTATCTATACCTGCTGCTTCATCACTTGCCTGTTGCCACAAGGACTATGTTGGTTATGTTCTAAAAAAAAGCACAGATTGAGAAATGAGAAAAATAAAGTAAAACAAAACTTGCTTCAATCTGCATTCAGACTCTATCAATTACTTCTCTGCAGGCACATAGCATTTTTCGCCATATCATTTGGAATTATATTGCATCATTGTCTTGCTGAGAATAGGTTAAGTAATTCACAGTTTATCATCGTACAATATTTATGTCACTGTTTGCATTCATCTTCTGGTACTGCTCACTTCATTTTGCATCAATTCATGTAAGTCTTTCCACATTTTTCTGAAAGGACCCTGCTTGTCATTTCTTATGGCACAATAATATTCCATCATAATCATGTACCAAAACTTATTCAGCCATTCCTCAGGTGATGGGCATCCCCTCAATTTCAAGTTCTTTACTACCATAAAAAGAGATAGTATTAATATTTTTATACATATAAATCTTTTTCCTTGTTTTTTTTTAATCTCTTTCGGACATAGACCTAGTAGTGATATTGTTGTGTCAAATAGTATATATGGTGTTATAGCCCTTAGGGAATAGTCATGAAGGTATTTTAGTTGGAAGAGGCAAAGGATAATGAAAACATGTTTGTTGGCCTCTACAGTTATGTAGAGACTAGAAGACAAAGGCAAGCTGTGGAATGAGTAGTAGTAATAGGAAATGTTGATGACCTACATGACATTGCTTATAGTGTAAGCTCCATAAAGACCATATCTAACACAAACTGCATTTTTGCCCTTGCCTCCAGCACCTAGCCTAGTACTGTATGCACATTAAGGGCTTAGTAAGTGTTTGTTGATGAAACTGAATTGGGATGATCTTTTTCTTCACAACCTCAGCACAAGATGTTGAGTTCCAGCTATCTTTGACAAGATTTAAAGGAAAGGAAAAGAAAGAAGAAATAAAGATTTGAGTTTGAGGGTGACAAAAAGAATCAGTCTCAGAGTTTCAAGGAATTTTATCATCTGATTTAACCCATATCAGAGCAACAATGACCCGCCACATCCATTTACATTCCTAACAAGTAGTCATCTAACCACTCTACTTAACAACCTCAGGTGATTGTGGAATCACTACAGCTGAGATATCCTGCTACACTTTTGTACAACTCTATAAGATTATAAGTTTTTCCCCATTTCTATCTAAAATCTACCTCTGCAACATGCTGCTATTTCTTCAGGCTTTGTTCTCTGGGTCCCAGCAGAATAAATTTAATCACTCTTCCATATAACAGTCATTCTAATACTTGAAGAGAGTTGTCATGCAGATCTTCTTTTCTTCAAGATAGACATTTCTTGTAGCTTCAATCTATCTTTTATTTCATGGTTTCCGCTTCCTTCACCACCTGGCCCACTTGTTCCTGAATACATTCTCAATATAATTCCTGAAATATGACTTCCAGTATTGATCCCAATGACTTGGACATGCAGATCTCCCACTTCCAATCATTCTGGTACTATCCTTCCATTCAAGACCGAATTAAATTCTACAATATTTAAAACTCCCAGAACTATATATGTGTGTATGTGTGTGTGTATGTGTGTGTGTATATACACATATATGTATATATTTACATACACAATATACATATTATATAAACTATAAATATATGTATATTTATAAATATAAGTTATAAATATTAAAAATTTATAAATTTTTGTGCATATGGATCCTTTTACCATTTTTATGACCTCTTTAGGATATAGCCCTAGACATGGCATTGCTAGGTCAAAGAGCATATACATTTTTGTAGCCCTTTGGGCATAGTTCCAAATTGTTCTCCAGAATGGCTGGATCAGCTCACAATTCTACCAACAATAAATTAGTATTCCACCTCTCCCACAACTTCTACAATATGTATTATTTTCCTGTTTTGTCATGTTAGATGTGATGTGGTATCTCAGAGTTATTTTGTTTTGCATCTCTCTAATCAATAGCATTCTAGAGAATTTTTTCATATGACTACAGATAACTTTAATTTCTTCCTCTGAAAAATGCTTTTTCATATCTTTTGACCATTTAAAAATTGGGGAGTGACTTGTATTCTTGTAAATTTGCCTAAATTTTCTATATATTTTAGAAATTAGGCCTTTATCACAGATACTAATTGTAAAAATTCTTTTCCAGTTTTCTGCTTCCCTCTTAATCTTGGTTGCATTGGCTTTGTGTAAAAACTTTTCAATTTAATGTAATCAAAACTATCCCTTTCGCATTTCATAATGTTCTATATCCCTTATTTGGTCATAAATTCCTCCATTCTCTATAAATCTGACAGACCATTCCTTGCTCCCTTAATTTGTTCCATAGTATAGCCTTTATACCTGAATTGTGTACCCATTTGCAGTTTATTCTGGCATACGATGCTAGGCGTTGATCTATGCCCAGTTTCCAGGCTTTCCCAGTAGTTTTTGTCAAATAGTGAGTTCTTATCCCAGAAGCTGGGGTCCTTTAGTTTATCAAACAGTAGACTGCTATAGTCATGGACTACTGTGTCTTGTATACCTAACATATTCCACTGATCTACCTCTCTATTTCTTAGCTTAAACCAAGTAATTTTGAAGATTGCTGCTTTACAATACAATTTAAGATCTGATTTGGCTAGGCCATCTTTCCTAGTATTTCTCTACATTAATTCCCTTGATATTCTGGATCTTTTTTCTTCCACATAAATTTTGACATTTTTTCTAGTTCTATAAAATAATTTTTTGTAGTTTGATTGGTATGGCCTAAATAAATTAATTCATTTAGTTGGAATTGTCATTATTACTATATTAGCTTGGCCTACCCATGAGCAACTCATGCTTTTCCAGTTATTTAGATCTGACTTTATTTGTGTAAAAAGTGTTTTGTAATTGTGTTCATATAGTCCCTGGGTTTGTTTTGGCAACTAGACTCTCAAATATTTTATAATATCTATAGTACCTTTAAATGAGATTTCTCTTTCTATCTCTTGCTGTTGAACTTTGTTAGTAACATATAGAAATGAAGATGATTTATGTGGGTTTATTTTGTATCCTGCAATTTTGCCAAAGTTGTTTATTATTTCAAGTAGTTTTCTACTTGATTCTCTAGGATTCTTAAGTATAACATCATATCATCTGCAAAGAGTGATAACTTAGTTTCTTCTTGCCTATTCAAATTCCTTTGATTTCTTCTCCTCTTATTGCTAACATTTCTAGTACCATATTGAATAATAGTGGTGATAATGGACATCCTCATTTCACTCCTGATATGATTGGAAATGCATCTGCCTTATCCCCATTACATATAATGCTTGCTGATGGTTTTAGGTAGATACTACTTATTGTTTTAAGGATGACTCCATTTATTCCTATGTTCTCCAGTGTTTTTGATAGGAATGGGTGTTGTATTTTATCAAAAGCTTTTTCTGCATCATTTTTTTTGCATTTTTCTGTTAGTTGTGTTTGTTGATATGATCAATTGTGCTGATAATTTTCCTAATATTGAACCAGTCCTGCATTCCTGGTATAAATACTATCTGATCAAAGCATATTATTCTAATGATGTTACTACAATCTTTTTGCTAACATATTATTTCAAATGTTTGCATCTATATTCATTATAGAGAATGTTCTACAATTTTCTTTCTCTGTTTTGGCTCTTCCCGGGTAGGTATCAGAAACTATTTTTATCATAAAACGAATTTGGTAGGACTTCTTCTTCAACAATTTTCCCAAATAGTCTATATAGTATTGGAATTACTGCCCTTGAAATGTTTGATAGAATTAGCTTGTAAATCCATCTGGTCTTGGAGATTTTTTCCTAGGGATTTCATTGATGACTTGTTCAATTTCTTTTTCTGAGATGGGGTTATTTAAGTATTTAATTTCCTCTTTTGTTAATCTGGGAAATTTATATTTTTGTAAATATTCATCTATTTCACTAAAATTGTCAGATGTATGGGCATACAGTTGGGCAAAGTAATTTCAAATGATTGTTTTAATTTCCTCTTTGTTGGAGGTGAGTTCAACCATTTCATTTTTGATACTGATAATTTGATTTTCTTTTCTCTTTTTTTAATCAAATTGAGCAAAAGCTCATCAATTTTATTTTTTTCATAAAACCAGCTCTTAGTGTAATCCATTACTTCAATAGTTTCCTTAATTTAAATTTTATTAATCTCTCCTTTGGTTTTCAATCTTTCTAATTTGGTATTTACTTGGGGATTTTCAATTTGCTCTTTTTCTAGCTTTTTCAGTTGCATGTCCAATTCATTGATCTCCTTTTTCTCTATTTTATTCATGTAAGCATTCAGAAAAATCAAACTTCTGTTAAGAACCACTTTCTCTGCATCCCATAAGTTTTGGTAGGTTGCCTCATTATTGGCATTCTCTTGAATGAAGTTACTGATTGTTTCTGCAATTTTTTGTTTGATCTACTCATTTTTTAGGATGAGATTAGTTTTTGCTTGTGGTCCATGAACTAATAGTCGACTATTTTTATCACATTATCATCTTTAAATTATGTATTATTTCTACCTTTTTATATTTGTGATATCTGTTCCCTCATATATTGTCTCTTTTTTGTTTAAGTTCCATATGGGGCTGAGAAATAAATGAATTCTTTTGCTGACCCATTTAGAAGATATCACAAATCTTTTAATATTAGTTTCTCTGGCAATGTGTCCATATTTTCCCTTTTGTTTTTCTTTTTGCTAGACTTATCCATACTTAAAAAAGGGATTTTGAAGTTTTATTGTGTTACTGTGTATGTCTTCTTATAGGTCATTTAATGTTTCCTTTGTGAATTTGGATGCTATCCCTTTTGGATCATATATGTTTATTAATGATATTGGTTTGTCCTCTATGGATCTTTTCATCACAATGTTGATTCCTGGCTTATCCCTTTTTACTTTTCAGATGTTTTCTTTTGTTTTGTCAGATAGCATGAATGTCACTCCTGTCTTTTTTATTCATTTGATGCATAATTTTTAAAAAATTGAAACTAGGTCCATAGTTTTTGTTTTCTGTTTTGTTTTTTTTTCCAAATCACCATGATGTACTAAGCTGTAATCTGTGAGGATGTAATTCTGGAGTATTTCTAATCACTTCTCACTTCACTTTCTTCCTTATCTCCTCACTGGTTAATGGCTAGTTGCTCACATGATCCCTTCAGTTTCTTCTCTGGTGGCCCTACCTTCTTTCAAAATATTTACAAAGACATCCTTCTTTCCAACAAAGATTCCATTCAACTCAAATATTAAGCATTCTTTGAAAACTCACATTATATGTGAGGAGAAGAGAAGAAGAAAAAGAAAGTGGGTATTGTTGGCATGACCAGTTTGTTTCATCCATATATGGAAGGATATGAGGTTAAGGGGCCAGGGAGAAGAAATGAACACATTTAGCTTCTGTGAAGGGAACAAGGCAGTGTGAAGACCAGGTTCCTTTTAAGACAAGTCTATGTTATCCAATGGACAAGAGCAGTTGCCTTTAAAGATATTCTCTGGCAGTCTCCTTACTACAATTTCAGTTGGGAAAACCCCAAAACATGCTTTTATGAAACTTGAGCATGAGACATGATGGGGGCCTCATGTCAATGGAGGATTTCAGAAAATGTACGAAGAGAAAAATAACCAGTATTGCTGGGGGAGTACTATGCTGTTTTCCCCAAGTGAAACAAAACTAAAAATTATGTTCCTTTTCTTCAGGAGAGAAGTAGGATACATGACTTGGTTAAAATGACATTTAATAGTGGCAAGAAGTACGAAATCTGGACTGAGGACTTAAGATAAGAAACAGAATTTTGGCAAGAGATGAGGGGATAACCCATTTACCAGGTACATTTTATTTAAGGACAGATAAAAAGTTTACATTTGTTATAGTAACTGGACAATCTCATCCTTTACCTATGGTAAAAGAAGTTTTTCATACAGGGTGGGATAAAGAGATAGCAATATCTTCAAAAAAGAAGGAAGTATGGAAGGAAAGAAGGAAGAAAAGAAAGAGCGGAAGGGAGGAAAGAAAAAGGAGGAAAAGGAAAATATCTTCAAAAAAGAAGGAAGTATGGAAGGAAAGAAGGAAGAAAAGAAAGAGCGGAAGGGAGGAAAGAAAAAGGAGGAAAAGGGGACATGTGTATACAAACTGCTGAAGATAACATTATCAACAAAGGAAGGCACAGCTGAACCACATTCAAGGACCCAAAATCAAAGGGAAAAGAAACAACTGAGTAGGTATCATATTCTCATATAAATGCAAAGATAAACAAGAAATACATCAAGAAAACAGCAGAGAATATTAACTTTTGCCAAGTAAAGAAAACAGAGTGAACTTGCCTCAGCTTTTTCTGAAATTCATATTAAAAGAAAAAAAGGAAAGGATGGGAGTGAGAGGAAATCATTCTGAGAAATTAATGGAGACAAAGAGCATGGGTATAACAGACCAATCAGAGATGGCAGCCAAGAATTAGAAGAATAGCAATATAGGAAAGATGTAGTAATTATGATTTTATATATATATATATATTGATTAAATTGATTATATATAATATAATTCAAAAATTGATTAAATATATATATATAATTGATTAAATGAATTTTAAAGGACTTATTAGATGATTATATACCAAACCCCATTCTATGTCCTGAGCATACAAGTGAAAAAGGGAAACAGTTCCTGACCTCAAGAAGTTTACATTCCAGTAAGGGAGACAACATATAAAGGTGAACAGTGGCCAAGAAGGGATAATTTGCTTTGGAAAATTCCAGGGGAAGAGATTAGACACACATTGGACTCTACTTATTTCCAGTAGCAATGTCAGTAATGATTTGATTACAGATGTAGGAGTGAAAAGTAGAAGAGGGGGGAGAAAAGGAGAAAGACTGGCAGTACATGCATGGCAGCAAGGCAGCTGTCAAGGAGATCGTTGAGGAGTAAAGCAAAACATGACTGGAGCCAGCCTAATATGATATAGTAGGCTGTGTGAGTCACTCACCGACCAGGACAGCACAGTTCCAGGGTGGTTGCTCCAGAGATAAAAGTATTAACTCTTCCAGAACCTGATTTCTGCTTCTGCTGGCAATGTGGCTAGATGGAAAACGGGCATGGAGCAAAAGTATGGCTAGTGTTGGCCTGGCCCAATATGGATGACCACATCATTTACTCACCAATTAAGAAAGTGTAAGTTTGAAGGCTAAGAGTTTATGAGATTATGAGAAAAAAAATAATGAATTCTAAATTCAACAACAAAATATTGAATATAAAGGAGGAAATACATTGCACATGAAAGGCCTAAGGTTAGAGTTCTTACCAGTCAGTAGAGGGAGAGCTTTGTAAGACTGGGGGTAAAGTTTTAAAGGTAAGTGAGATCTAGTTTGAGACATGTAAGATTACAGATGTAACTCAAGGAAGGGAATAAAACCATAATTATAGATGAATAATTCCATGAAAAAAATTCTACTGTCATCATATGTGGGAGAAGCTCATGAATTAAGGAATGGAAGAAGAGACAACAATCTAAGCTAAATAAGAAAGGAGGGGAAAGTTAGAGAAAGGGAGAGAGAGGGAGAGATAGATACTGATCTTTCTTGTCCAATGGTACTTTTTGTTACGCTTCCTTCATTTAGATAAAGAATCCACTCTATCATTTTTCTATCAAGCACTATAAATATCAGTCAGATGAAGTGAGGGGTCAGTATACAGTTAGGGGCAGCTCTAAGATGGTTTTTTTCTTTACCAAATATATACTAGGACTTCACTCTAGATTAGCTAATCAATCAGACCATCACCTATGGGCATATATTGTGGATTTGTTCCTGTATGGTTCATAATTAATCCATAATGACAAAATTGGAAGGAAACATCTAGCTTTCTCTGTTTGCACCTCACACGTTGATCCCTCAATATGTCTCAATAACCCAGTTGTGCTTCCTGTCAGGGAGATCTTGCAGTTTGATGTTTTTTCCATCTCCTCCTAACCCCACCATTCCAGTCGATAACAAGGAATGAAAAGGGTAGAAGAGGAGGAAAGCAGAGAAAGTTTCTCTCTAGTCATCCAAGGAGATGGAGGCAGGGAGGTGTACAAAATTTGACCCTGACCTTTTACGACTGGGAGAAAAGAAAGTGAAGAGGGCACAGACAGTTGGTCACTACAGCAGTAACTAAGGGCTATAAGAGAAACAAAAGAAAGCTGTATCTACTGAGTTTTTATTTTGTTTCTATTTTCTCTGCCAAGGAAAAATGATTTCTGCAATGAAATGACTGAGCAAAAAATGACTAGTAAGTACCTGACTTTCTAAATAAGTAATATAATAGTAAATGAGCACCTGGATATCCTCGATGAATTCAGATTCCCCAGCCCATATTAATTGCATCCTCAGGGACTGAAAGAACTGATAGATGCCTATGATGAACCAGATGGCACAATGGGTATAGATTGCTGGACTTGGCTTCAGGAAGACCTGAATTCAAATCAGGTGTCAGAAACTTACTAGTTATTTGACCCTGCACAAATCTCTTAACTTCTAAATACATCATTTCCCTCATCTTTAAAATGAAAATAATAATGGATCTATAAGGAATTCTTGTGAGGATAAAATGAAATGATATTTTCAAAGCACTTTGCAAACTTTAAAACCTTAAAGCTAGGCTTGAAGATCAGTTATGTCTGAAATACGATGGGGAAGTAGAGAACAATCATGGATGGGTAAAGGGCCAATATTGTCTTGATTTCAAAAGAATATCAAAGGAAAAAAATAAGATCTTTAAACCATAGGACAGTGAGTGTGACTTTGATTTCTGGAAAATTCTAGAACTATCACTAAAGGGATAGTTAGTGGAGATCTAGAAAGGGTTCAAGAGGCTGCATGGCTTCATCAAGAACACTTGATATCTTATTTTCATTTTTAGAGGGTTATTAAACTAGTAGTTAAGGGGAACGTTGTAGATATAGTTTACCAAGATCTTAGCTGAAGTTTTTAATAAGATATTTCTTGTGAAAAAGATTTTTAAAAAGCAGACAACAATAAAATTTGGAGTATTTTGCTGAAAGTTGATGTTGTTAATGTTAATGTTCAGTGTCAGGTTGAGAGGTGATCCCCAGTGGAATGCCCAGTTTACCTGTAGTCTTCAAGATTTTTATCAACGACTTCTATAAAGGCTTATATGAATTGCTTTTCAAATTCACAATTTTCTCAAAACTGGAAGAAACTCCTAATCCCCTGAATGGATGACAGAATCAAGATACCAAAAGATTTTAATGGACAGAAACATTTGTATGAAGCTAAAAAGATGAAATTCAACAGGAATTATTTTAAACTCATACATTTGAGTTTTAAGATTCAGGTTAACAGATGAAAGATGAAGGAGGTATAATTAGAAAGAGGTAGATCAAGATCTGGGGTTTTAGAGGACTGCAAGTTCAATATGAGTTAGCAACGTAATGGTATAGTTCGAAAGGCTTGTCTTATGCTTCATTAAGAGAGGTATGGCTTCCAGGAATAAGGAAGAGTCCCTCTGTACCCTGTCCTTGTCAGACTACACCTGGAATATTCTAAATCACGTTTTGTTGGATATTGGTCAGAGAAATAGAGTCATGATGGGGAATGGTCTCAGATCTATCTCATATACTAAGATCAATGCAGAAATTGAGGATGTTTATTTTGAAAGAGATAATATTCAGGGAACATATAATAACTCTTTTCAAGTATAATGATGAAGTTTTAGCCTTATTCTGTTTCACGTGAGAATATAGAACCAGGAGTAATGTAGAAATTGCCAACAAATTTAGGCTTGACATGAGGGAAAAGTCCCTAACAATTAGATCTGTCAAAGTAGAAGTGGGGCAGCTAGGTTGTGCAGTGGTTAGAGCTCTGGGCCTTAAATCAGGAAGACCTGGATTCAAACCTGGCCTTAAACACTTATTAGCTATATAACCCTGGACATGTGACTTAACACTGTTTGCCTCAGTTTCCTCATCTGTAAAATTAGCTTGACAAGGAAAGGACAAGGTAGTCCTAGGTCTTTGCCAAGAAAACCCCAAATGAGGTCATGAGTCAGACATGACTGAAACGACTAAAGAACAATAAAAAGTGGAAAAGGTTGCCTTGAGATGGCTTCACCCTCATTCAAACAAGCTATAAGTTCACCAGTTGGGGAGCAAATAAAAAATCTCTTTGACTTTTAAGGGTCTTTGTCATTTGGTTCCTTTCTACCTTTCCAGTCTTCTTATGGCTTGCTTCCCTTTATGTACTCATGGAACCAGTAACACTGGCTTCCTTGCTGTGGCTCACAAAAGCCACTTCATCTCCTTGCTCCAGGAAGTTTAGCCGGCTGTCCCTCATTCCTGAAATGTTCTCCCTCTTTGTCTCTATCTCCTTTCCCAGTTTTCTTTGCTCCCTTCAAGTCTCAGCTTAAGTTCCCCTTTCTGCAAGAAGCCTTTTCCAGCCCTCCTTAATCTTAGTATTTTCTCTCTGAAGCAACCTCTAATTCATGTTTTATATATTTTGTTTATAGTTTATTCATAGTCATATAGATTTGTTTATAGTCATTTACCTGTTATCTCCCCCACTGTACATGAAATTCCTGAGAGCAGGGAATGTTTTATACTTCACTTTGTATCCCCTATACTTAGCACAGTGTTATACACAGTAAGTGTTTAGTTACACTTGACTAAGTGTACTAAATCAAGTCAACTTGATTAGTTGACTGACTGATGTTTCTAAAATAAGGTACTGAGAAGAAAGAAACAACGAAACTCCAGAGGTGAACTGACCACAGCCAGAACACCAGAACTACCAACTCCCTCCATCTGGACACCAAACCTTTCTAACTACAGTCTAAGATCTTGTAACATTTTGACTATCATATCACACAGTTGACTGATATCAAACTTGTAGTTAAGCCATCCAGAATTTTTTAATGTAGTATATAACCTTATCTCCCCACTGATAATTTTGAAGTTGATTACTTGAGTCCCAGTGCAGAATTCTGCATTCACCATTTCTAAATGTCACCTTACTCAAGCCTGTCATGGATTTTTTGGCACTCTAACTATACTATTAAAGGTATAAGTTTCCTTTCTAATTTCAGGTGAACTATAAACATGACAAGCATAGAATCAACCAAGCTATTGTCAAAAATATCTTCAATGCTATGTACTACATGTCTATAACATGGGGCTACAAAGCCCTCAAGCTCACCACTAGACAAGTTTCATTTGTATACCGTGCTCAAAATTGAACTCCATACTGAGTGCTTAATAAATGCTACATGATAAGTATTTTTTAGAATAATGGCTAGAGATAGCCCTTATTAAAATAGGTGACTAGTATTTATTAGAATAATGGCTAAAAATAATTTACTAGAACAATAACCACTTTGAAATATGATCATTCAATCAATTCCAAATCTACCTCATTGTATACTCTCATCTAGACCAGATTTCTCCATTTTTTCATAAAAATACTATGAGATGTTTGTATAAATGTTCTGCTGAAATCTTAATATACAATGTCTACAATACTCTCCTGATGGATTAGCGTAAATGCCCAGTCAAAAATTAAAGTGAAATTAGTTAGTCCAAGTCACCTTTGCTTCTCTAAGTAAAGCACAAACTATTCCCTTAATAATGCATTCTAGAGTTCAAGTCTTTCAAAGTTACTTATATTTATAATGTAAAGTCCAATTATGCTTTCAAAGGAAAAATAATAAAAAATGCTTCCCACTTCCTGATAAAGGGGCAATGGAATAAGCATGTAGAATGAGATACATTTTGGGACATTCTCAGCATGGGAAGTTGTTTTTACATAACTATCCACATTTGTTAAAAGGGTTTTAGTTTTCACTTTTCCCTCAATAGGAGTTAGTGGGAAGGAAAGAAAAATGTTTGTTTAAAGAAAAATTTTAATATAAAAAGTAAAAATACATTCTAGAATTTTGCTGGAATAAAAACAAACTAATCACAACCTTTGTTATAAAAAATCTTCCAGCTATGGAAATATAGCAATTACTCTTCTCCATCTCCTAACTTCCTTGACTTCTTCAGGTGCCAGCTAAAATCCACCAAAAGCACAAAAAAAAGCAAGAAGCTTTCTTCAATTTTCCTTAATGCTAATGCTTTTCATTAAAGATTATCTCTAATTTATCCTATCTGTATTTTGTTTCTACATAGCTGCTTGCATAGTTGTTTCTACATAGTAGCACCATCTCCCCCACCATAGGATAATCTTGAGAGCAGCAATTATTTTTACCTTTCTTTCTATCTCCAGTGCTTACTTAACACAGTGACTGACACAAAATAGGTACTTAATAAATGTTTATTGACTTGACTTGATTTTTCTATTGACTACAGAACCACTTCCATTGTCAATTATCTTTCAAAAATCACTAGAAGCAGTTAAGCAATTGTATTTTCAAATTAAAAGAAAAATAAGTTTGATTGTTGCATTTTGCTTTTAACATTTCTGTAATTCCAACCTACCCTCTCTATATTAAACCTTCCCTTGTGACAGAAACAATGAAAACTAAAGTGTCTGATACAGTGACTACATCTCATAATGTATAAAATACTACATCCTGTCTCTTCCCACACTCCTCTACTCACAAGAAGAATTTTTGTTTCAATATCTGGCCTCAGGAATCTCCACTGATTTTGATTGACTAAGAATTCAGCTTCACCTTAGTGATCTGTCCATCTATATTGTAATTACTGTTGAACATCTTCTCTTGATTCTGCTTATTTAACTCTATATCACTTCATACAAATCACTTATTTTCTATATTTTTCATATTCATCATTTCTTACTGCACAATATCATATTACACTCTTATGTCATAGTTTTTTTCAATCTTTCCTTAATTTATATGTGCTTGATTTTGAGTTTTACTACCAGAGAGCACTTCTATGAATATTTCAATCTAATATGGACCTCAGTTTCTGACTTTAGACTTCTTTAAGCTATGTGCCTAGTAGTGGTATCATCAAGTTAAAAGTTATGAACTATTAACCCCTTTCCTTACAAAAATCTAAAATGTAATTAAGAAAGTTTAGTTGACCTCATGATTCTACCAACAGTGTTTCAGGATACCTGGCATTCTCACAGTGCCTCTCTTACATACTGTTCTCAATGTTTTATCATCATTGACAATTTTCAAATTTTGAGGTGAAATAATCTAGGCAAAAATTCAAATAGCATATTGGATTTTAATTTATATTACCATCAATGATTTGGCACATGTTTTCATGTGGTCATATGTAATAAAAGAAATCTCATTGAAAAATAATTAAGAATGCATGTACTCTGGAAATTAAATCTACCCAGAAACAAATAATATTTATTTAAATACAACTAAAACATTCAACAGAAAAATGAGATAAATAATTTGAAAACTATATATTGATTGCTCATGATTAGGACATATTAATATAATAAAAAGATTATATTATGAAAGTTACTTTATATGTTTAATTACATGCCAATTGAATAAGAGGAGATACTTATTTAAAATTAAACTGACAAAAAATCATTTGGAAGAAAAAAGATGTAAAATCATAAGGCCAAGGATGAGAAAAGTACAAACAAAAATGATAGAATTATCAGGTCTTTTAGTTATACGTAGTCAAAATTGCCTATTTCCTCTTTTATATTCTACTCCTTAATTAAATGATTCTCGTCTCAGTTATAGTCATGAAAAGCAACTGATTTTTAATCTTTTAACTTTTATAATTTAATCTTCTATAATAATGTCATTTCCACTGCAATCTTACTATGTTATATGTTCTAAGATTTTGAGACTAATTTCTGATAATAATTATTATATTACAAATAATTAATAATAAAATAATTAATAAATAACTACTATTATCTATTATATTCAGTTCTTATCAAAGAAGAGAGTCCTTCCCCTCAGATATTTACTTCCTTCAGATTATTAAACATGACTATTGTTTTGAATGCTTGTGTTTCCATTATCTGGTATGCTCTGTTTAATTTTCTGTCTTTTAATCAGTACAATACAGTTTTGATGCTTTCTACTTTACAGCATAATTTGAAGTCTACTAAAGTAATATTATTATTAATATTTTTCCTTATAGAATTTTTTTGTCTAAGATTATAGAATTTCTGTCCTTCAAAATATATTTTCTTTCAACTTTTTCCAGATTTTAAAAGCATTTTAAACAAAATAGCACAAAATCTTTAAATTGATTTTGGTAGTATTATCATTTCTGGAATTTTGGTATAATCTAAAGATGAGTAGAGAATCGAGTATTTTAGTTTTCCTTGTTTTAGCAAAGAAACACTTTAAATGTATTTCTATAAATCTTACATTCATCTTGGAGGATTAATTTGGCAAGTCTGCATTTTGCAGCTGTTTTAAATGTAATTTTCTTCTCATTTCATCACATTTTTTGATAATACACAAAAATGTTGAATTTTTAAAAAGATTTATTTATTTATCCTGCTACCTCACTGAAGCTATTAATCATCCCAATTAGTTTCTTTGTGTATTTGTTGCAGCTTTTTCAATTGCATCATCATATCATCTGCAAAAAGAATGATTTTATCTTCTCTTTGCTGTTAATTACACATTTAATTTTATCATCTCATCTTATTGTTATATCAAGAATTTATACAGCTATGTCAAATAATGATGTGGATAGTAAGCATCTTTGTTTTACCCTTATTTGCAGTGGGAAAGTTTTCATCATTTCTCCACTGCAAAAGGTATCGGCATTTGATTTTATGTTTTTATATTTGCATGCTTTTATCATACTAAATAAGTACTTTCCACTTTAAGGGTTCTTTCTAACATAAAGAAACCCTATACCATGTCAGGGGTTTGTTCTAAATTGATTGTAATTATCTTATTTTTTTTATCTTTGCTCTTTATATGATTTATTTTGTTCATTGTTTTTCTGATACTTAAACACCCTTGTATTTTTGGCATGAATACAACTAGATCTTAATGAAATATTTTATGACTGTATTGCTGTTGTCTCTTTTAAGAAAAAAATGCATTTAAAATGTTTACAGCTAGTGGAATATCTCTTACTATCTCTTCTTGCCACAGGAGATACCTCATTTAATGCAACCATTTTAAAAACATTTGTTGCATTATTATTGAATAGCTCGATTTGCTTATAATTTTCTTTGTTTGCTTTGATTTTTCCTACTTATGGAATCAAGATATCATTCTCACAAAAGGAATGTGGAATCTGCCTCTTGTATGAATTTTTAAAAATCATTTCTATGCCAAGGAATTTTTTCTATCTAAATACTTGAGATAATTCACTTGCAAATCGACCTTCACTTCATTTCCTAATTTTTCTTGGTTTCTATTTCTGATGTTGGGGTATGTAAACTTTTATTTTCCTATTGCTATTTCAAATATTTAATATTTTTGGAGATTTTCATCTATTTCCTTTGATTCTTAATTTTGTTGTTTTATGATTGTTTATATGATAATGATTTTTTATCTCCTCAAGGTTGTGAATTCAATCTGTTAATTTTAAAATTTTAGTAATTTCAGTTTTCCTCTCTCCTTTTTTCAGTCATATTAGTTAATGGTTTATCACTTTTGTTAGCCTTTCAAAAGTTTTCAATTTTGTTGACCATTTCAGTAGACTTACTGTTTTTATTTTCACATTTCCCCATAAATTTTTGAGATTGCTTTTTTGTACTTTTAGTGTTATCGTGTTGCTTATTTTGTGATTTTTAAATTTCATGCTAAAAGTTTGTCAAGCCATTTCCAATTTTTTTGAAAATACTCTTCATATGTATAATATATCTAGACATTTATACAATTATATGAAATTATATTGTATATATACATGAAAAATTATATTGCATATAATGTCTTTTAAGACTGCATCACATAGGTTTTGCTATGTTTCCCTTTTATCTTTAATATACAACTCATTATTTCTGAAGTTTTGACATATTTAAGGATATAACAATCTCTAGGTTCATATTTCCCTCATATTTTTCCTATTTTATTTATTCATTTCCATTTCACTATACTATTATATTAAAAGTATGTTTTTAAATTATATCTGCTTCTTTGCTATGATTCCTTTTTCTAATATCACGTTATCACTTTTTGTAAAAAAAGTATGAAATGATAAGAACTTATGTATTCTTTAGTATTAGAAGTCTCCACAGGTTGGTCAAATCATGTTTTCTCCATCAATTTGTTGACTTCAATATTTTATTTATTATTTTCCTATGGGCTAAAAGGAATTGAAATTTTCCACTGTTATTGTGTTACAACGTCTTTTTGAACATTTTCTAGCTTTTTTTGAAGGAATTTTCTACTGTGTCACTTAGCACTTTGATATTTAATATCACTATTTTTCATTTTCCATATTGTCTTTAATAATAATGTAGAGGTCCTGCTTGTCTTCCTTAACTTTATTCATTTTTATTCTAACCTCATCTAAAATCATGTTTGCAACTCCTGCTTTTGTGTAGCATTGTCTAAATAGCATGATCTATTTTGTCTTCTCTCATTTTTAAAATGCATCGGTTTATATGTTTTGAATCTTCTCACATACAGAAAATTGTTGAGTATTTTGTTCTTATGTGTTCCTTCAATATTTTTCTTTTAATTAGGGGAAATTTATACCTTTATATTTAATATTATAATTTTAAGGTGGTCCCCAGCATATACATGTTTATTTCCATTTTTGAGTCAGTGCTTAGTCTTTGCAATTGATTTTGTTTACTCCAAATTTTGTTCTTTCCCTCTTTAATTCCTCCCTCCATTACCTTATGCAATCCTCGCCTTTGTGTTTGCTTCTATTGTCATTCTCTTTCTTTTGTTTGTGTTATGCTTTTCTGTTTCACCTTACATAAGAATATAATACCTAATAATTCCTCCCCCTCCACACCCTCACCTCACTAATTTTTCTATTACTGTGACATGACTTTGTGATGCTCCATTCCAATAAATATTATAATCACAATTTCTTTTCTGAATCCTTATTCTCTAGAATCTGTTTCCAGTATCAATAATTCTGCAAGGCAACGGCAGTGTTTTGAAGGAAGATATCTCTTAATCTGAAAAAAGGTAGAAATATCCTAGTTGTTTTTTTTCAAAAGTAAAATAAAATAATTTATTTAACCATATTTGTCACAACTTAAAGCATAAGCAGAAAGATCCAGTCCTTGAAAAGGCCAGTACTCCTGAGTTTCATTCCCCCAGTAGTAAAGTACTAAAAGACTTCAAGGAGTGTCTGGACATAATTTTCATTAGTGTGTGGGAGAATGGTGAAATGACCAACAGAGTAAAATAAAGGATGGTAAGTACAGTATATCAAAAAGAAGAGTCAGGCAGAGTTAGAAATTGGATACTACTAACATTCTTAAAAGATGTTTACAAGGTTATTGCAGAAATTATGCTTCAAGGGCTGGCAAGGAGAGTAGAAAGCAATATTGATAAAGTACAGCAGCATGCCATAAAATGGAGTTGTTTTTTTTTAAAGAGCTGCCCAGATAAGAAACTTAGGAGAAATCTGAGAACATGCCAAAAATGGGAAAGAAGAAGGGCATTAGTGTTCATGTTGATGGTTCTTTTGACATTCTGGATTCAGTTACTTGTCCTCTTCTATTCCAATTGGTCCCCATTCTATGGCCATTCCTTAGACTTCTTTATCACTCAAAACCTCTCTACCACCAAGGTCTTGAGCTCAATAATTATCTTCACACCCAAACCTTTGAAATCTCTATTACCTTTGTTTCCACTGATCTTGGTCTTTGTTTAAGCTTTATTAATTCCTTTTTCAATGTGTCCTAGCCATTGAAACTTCTCTTATACTAATGAAAAGCCAATAAGCTAAACCAAACAACAAAATGACCACATATAACAACATAAGCAATTTTCTGCTCCTATGGTATTCCATCTCTCCACTGAGAGTATGAAGTACATTTCATCTTTATTTACCTAATAGAATGAAATTCAGTAAGAATAAATATGGAGGGGGCACTTCTAGAAAACAAGATGGCAGAAAAAGTAGTAAATCACCATGTCACCCAAATTTACCTCCAACCATGAAAGAGTGCCCCAAAACAAATCCTGGAACAGCAGAATCAGCAAAAAGAAGGAGTGAAATCATCTTTGAGTCCAAGAAACTTGGAAGATCAGCAAGAAAAGTCTGTCTTAATGTGGTAAAAGGGGAGTGAAGTCCAGGACAGGAAGTGTCTGAGCAAGCCAACAGCAAGCCCCACTTCAGCAAATGAGTGGTAGATTCTGAGTCCCAGTATGGTGGAGCAGGCAAAAACCAAGACCACCAACATGCTTCAGCTTAGCCAAGGGAATGGGCAGACTCCATCTCTGAAAACTACAACGTGCTTCAGACAACCATCAGAGCCAAACCACCAAGTGGTTCACTGTAACCCCAGGAAAATGCTGAAACACCTACCAGCCTCCACACATGCCAGACACCAATACTAGGACCCTAGATTCAAATCAGGTAAGCTGTCAGACTCATATGGCCTCCAGCCTACCCTGTCCTTTCAGTACAACATGAGATATGAGAGTCCCTCATGGGAGCTCAGGGCAATATCAATGCAGCACCAGGTAAACAGTGAGGGCCTACAGCCCCTGGCACAAGAAATCTGAGACAGTGTCCCTTCCATCTCACGTGAAGAGCTCAAATTTAAAAGAAAGGAAATGTCCAAAAAAGACTAGCAAAAAACAACATAGTGAAGAATCTGAACTTAGAAAGTTATTATGGTGACAGATGAGATCAAAATATAAACTCAGAATATGACAACAATGTGAAAACACTTATGGACAAAACCCCAGTGAAAACAGGAAGTGGTCTCAGGGACAGAAAGAACTAATAAAAGAGTTCAAAAGCGATCTTAAAAATCATATTAGAAAGATAAAAGAAAAATTGAAAAAAGAAACGAGAGTGATGCAAAAGAATTTGGGGAAAAAAAGTCAACAGCTTGAAAGAGAAAATAACTGCTTAAAAAGTAGAATTAACCAAATGGAAAGAGGATACAAAAATCTTACTGAAGAAAAGAACTCTTTAAAAATTACAATTGGCCAAACAAAAAAGAAAGTACAAAAGCTATTTGAGGAAAACAGCTCCTTAAAAGTTAGAATTGGGCCAGTGGAACTTAGTAACTCTATGAGACATCAAGAATCAATCAAACAAATTCAAAAGAAAGAAGAAATGTAAAATACTTTATGGGAAAAGAACTTGAAGCAGAGAGGCACACAAAGTAGAGGTAAGGTGCAGGAGTAGAATCTATTGTACTTCTGCTGAAGTAAAAAAAAACAAAACAAGAAGCAGGGGTAGCAATCCTGATGTCAGACAAGTTAAAGCAAAAATAGACTTAATTAAAAGAGATAAGGACAGAAATTACATCTTGCTAAAAGTTACCAGAGTCAATGAAGCACTATCAATACTAAACCAAATACTAAACATATGCACCAGGTAATATGGCATCCAAATTCTTAAAGAGGAAGTTGTGTGTTACAGGAAGAAATGGACAGCAATACTATACTAGTAGGGGCCCCTATTGTCCCCTCTGAAAATTCACTAAGTCCAACCAAAATATAAACAAAAAAGAAACTAAGGCAGTAAATAGAATATTAGAAAACAGACCTTTGGAGAGAGCTGAATGGAAGCAGAAAGATATATACATTTTCCTCAACAGCACAGTGCACCTACACAAAAAAATTAACTCTGTATTATTGTGTAAAAACCTAAAAATCAAATGTATAAAGGGAAAAATATTAAATGTATCCTTTTTGTATCATAATGCAATAAAAGTTACCATCAATAAAGAGCAGTAGAAAGATCAGTTAAAAATTAATTGGAAACTAAATAATCTAACACTAAAGAATAAGTGGGTCAAAGAACAATTCATAGAAACAATCAATAATTTCATGAAAGAAAATGACAACAATGAGACAATATACTAAAATGTATATGATGAAGACAAAGCAGGACTTAAGGGAAATTTTATTTCTCTAAATTTTTACATCAACAAAATAGAAAACAACAAATCAATAAATTGAGTGTACAACTTAAAAAACTAAAAAAGGAACAAATCCAAAATCCCCAATTGAGCACCAAATTGGAAATTCTGAAAACTAAAGGTGAGATAATAAGTTTAATAAGTTAAAAAAAAAAACTATTGAGGTAATTAAAAAAAAAAATCTAGGAGCAGACTTAATAAAAAAAATGAGATAGATTAGCCATTTGTTAATTGGAGTTTTTCTTTTAAAAGAAGAAAACCAGTATCCAGTATCAAAAATGAAGAGGATAAAATCACCACTGAAGAAGAAGAAATTAAGGCAATTATTAGGATTACATACTGAATTACATACTAATAAATCTGACAATCTGAGCAAAATTGATGAATATATTAATGGATTAGGAAATACAATTACTAAATAACTCCATTTTAGGAAAAGAAATTGAACAAGTCATTAACAAATTCCCTAAATGAGAACTTCAAGACTCATGATGGAAAATGTTATCCACCTCCAGAGAAAGAACTATAAAGTCTGAATGCAGATTGAAGCATACTATTTGGTCTCTTTGTTTTGTTTTGTTTCTTCTTTTTCATGATTCCTCCCATTGTTTCTAATTCTTCTTTACAACATAATTGATGTGGAAATATGTTTAATATGAATGCATATGTAGAGCCCATATCATATTGCATCCCATCTTTGGGAGGGATGAGGGGAAGAAGGGGGAGAAAATTTAAAACTCAAAAGTTTATAGAAGTGAATGTTGAAAACTAAAAACAAATTTTTAAATGAACTCTCTAAGAAAAAAGTCCCCAGGACTAAATGGGCTCACAAGTGAACCCTACCAAACATAGAAAAACAATTTATTCTAATACTATGTAAACTATTTGAAAAAAAATAGGCAAAGAAGGAGCCTAACAAACTCCTTTTATGACACAAATATGGTGCTGATACAGAGAATGAAAATTACAGACCAGTTTCCTTAATGAATATTGATGCAAACATTTTGAACAAAACAGTACCAAGGTGATTACAGCAATATATCACAAGGATTACACGTTATGACCAGGCAGGATTTATACCAGGAATGAAGGGCTGGTTCATTAGGAAAACTAACATTATAGTTGACTATATCAACAACAAAACTAATAGAAATCATATGATTACTTCAATAGATGCTGAAAAACCTTCTGACAAAATATACCACCAATTTCTATTAAAAATCCTAGAGAGCGTGGGAATAAATGGAGTTTTCCTTAAAATGATAAGTAGTATCTATCTAAAAGAATCAGCAAGCATTATCGGTAATGAGGATAAGCTAGAAGCCTTCCCAGTAAGATCAGGGGTGAGCAAGGATGCCCTAGTATTCAATATAGTACTAAAATATTAGCTATGGCAATAAGAGGAGAAGAAATCAAAGGAATTTGAATGGGGAATGAGGAAACAAAATTATCACTCTCTGCAAATGATATGATAATATACTTAGAGAGCCCTAGAGAATAAACTAAAACTACTTGAAATAATTAACAACTTTAGCAAAGTTGCACGTTATAAGATAAACTCACATATATCATTAGCATTTCTTTAAATAACAAAGCCCTCCAGCAAGATAGAAAAAAATTCCATTTAAAATAACTGGAAACAATATAAAATATTTCTGAGTCTATCTGTCAAGACAAACCCAGGAACTATATGAACACTTTTCACACAAATAGTTAGATCTAAACAAGTGGAAAAACATCATTTGTTCATGAGCAGAACAAGCAAATGTAATAAAAATGACAATTCTATCTAAATTAGTTTACTTATTCAATGCCATGCCAATCAAATTACCAAAAATTATTTGATAGAACTGGAAAAAATAACAATAAAATTCATCTGGAAGAACAAAAGGGCAAGAATATCAAGGGAATTAGTGGAGAAAAAATGAAAAAAGCCTAGCAATACCCGATCTCAAACTGTACTATAAAATAACAATCATTAAAGCTATCTGATACTGCCTTAAAAAAAATGGTGGATCAGTGGAATACATTAGATATCTAAGACATAGTACTCAATGACCCTGTAGTAATCTAGTGTTTGATAAACCTAAAGACCCCAGCCTTTGGGAAAAGAATTCACTATTAGATAAAAACTGCTAAGGAAACTAGAAATAGGAAACAAACTAAACCAACATCTCACAGCACATACCTAGACAAGGTCAAAAGGGGTGCATAATTTAAACATAAAGGGCGAGACCATAAGCAAATGAGAAGAGCAAGGAATAGTCTACCTATCAGATTTGTCGGAAAGAGAAGAATTCATAAGCAAACAAGAAATAGAGATAATTACAAAGTATATAATAGAGAATTTTGATTGCATTTAAATAAAAAGCTTTTGTACAAACAAAACCAATGCAGCCAAGATTAGAAGGAAAGCAGAAAACTGGGAAACAGTCTTTACAGCAAGTGTCTCTTATAAAGGTCTCTTGTCTCAAATATATAGGGAGTCAAATTTATAAGAATCCAAGCCATTCCCCAATTAATAATTGGTCAAAGGATATGAATAGGCAGTTTTCAGATGAAGAAATACAAGTTATCTATAGGCTTAAGGGTTCTAAATCACTTTTGATTAGAGAAATGTACACATTAAAATAACTCTGAGGTACCACCTCACATCAGATCAGATTGGTTAATATGACTATAAAGGAAAATAATAAATGTTGGAGACAACAAGGGGAAACTGGAATACTAATGCATTATTGGTGGAGTTGTGAACAAACCCAACCATTCTGGAGAACAATTTGGAACTATGCCCAAAGGGCAACCAAACTGTGTATACCCTTTAATCCAGCTATACCACTACTAGGTCTGTATCAGATAATATAAAAAACAGATTATATAAAAAAGAAAAATACCTATATATGCAAAAATATTTTTAGCAGCTCTTTTTATGGTGGTAAAGTATTGGAAATCAAGGGAATGTCCATCAATTGGGGAATGGCTGAACAAGCTGTGGTAAATGAATGCATGGAATATTACTGTGCAATAAGAAATGATGAACAGGCAGTTTTCAGGAAAACCTGAACTGATGCAAACTGAAATGACCAGAACAATTGTTCACAATATCAGCAACATTTTGTGATGACCATCTATGAATGACTCTTCTCAGTAATACAACAATCCAAGACAAATACAAAGGATTCACAAAGGAAAATGCCATCTACATCCAGATAAAGAAATGATAGACTCTGAATGCAGGTTGAGGAATATTTTTTTTTCCTCTTCCTTTCTTCTTTTTCATGGTGTTTTTCATTTTGATCTATTTCTTCTTTCACAACTGTGACTAATATGGATACATTTTATATGATAACACATGTATAGCTTATAGCAAATCACCTACCACTTTCAGAAAACGGGAGGAAGGAGAAAAATTTGGAACTCAAAATCGTTAAAATAAATTATAAAAATTGTCTTGTCATGTAATTAGGGAAAAAATAAAATACCATTTAAAAAAGAATATATATGAAGTCATACAGGTGTTCAAAAATCAAACAGGGCAGACAATCTTGAAAGTAGTTAGTGTGTAAAGAAAATATGGGGATTTTTGTGAATTGCAAGCTCAATCTAAATCAATATTATGACCTTGCAATCAAAAATGCTAATGCAATCTTAGATTGCAAATCTTCCAGACAAAAGATGATAGTCCCTTTATACTCTGTATTGGTCAGATCTCATCTGAGGTATCGTATTCAGATTTGGATACCACAGTTCAGAAAGAATATTGGTAAACTGGAGAACATCTAGAAATGGGAAGCTAGGTTGGGAAAGGATATGTTATATGAGGATTACTTGAAAGTAGGGAAGCATAGCTTGCAGAAGAGGAGACTTGGGTAAGATATGATAGAGTGTTCAATATCAAAGGGTTGCCATGTAGAAGAAGAATTAATTATTCTTGTTCTATCTGGGCCCAGATGGAAGAACCAGGAACAATGAGTGGAAGTTGGAAAGAGGAAAATGCAGGCTTGGTGTGAGGAAAAACTTCATAACATTAAAGCTAACCCCAAAGAAAAATCGATCGCCTTTAGAGAATGCATTTCCCCTCTTAGGGGGTTTTCAATCACAGTTTGGATAAGTAATTGTCATATATGAAGTAGTGATGATTTCTTTTCAGATACATATTTTCCAAGATGGCAGCCAAAGTGTATCTTTACATTTATCTATCTTTACATTTCTGTGACTGTGATTCTCTGACCCTTGAGTGTAGTCATTGAAATTAATCTGAGTTCAGCTACATTTCATTATTGCTTTTATTTACATTATTGTAGATGTTGTGTCTACATTGTTTTTTGTGCTTCTATATACTTTTCTCTGCACCAGTTCATATTTCTTCACTTGTTTCTCCAAACTTCTTTTAGTTTTCATTTCTTATGGTACAACTACATTCATACATCACAGTTTTCTGAATTGTGAATCTCCATTTTCTTCATGAGTCTCTCAAGCTTCCCTTACTCTCCCAGTTCATGATCTCACTTCTAGCCTTACTTGCCTTCCTCTTTAGACTAGATCTATTTAAGCGATCACTTAGATTATGGGCTATTATAGCCCTAGGATCCCAAATATCATTATTCTTCTCCTTTTTCCATTTTGTTAATTCCCAACCCTAATCTACCTGTCACCTAATTTCTCTGAACCAATTCTGTATAGTACTGTTAGAAAAAATTATAAAACCCTGTTGATTGATTTCACTCAAAATGTCTATGAATACTCCCTGTTGTGTAGAATTCTCTTTTATTTCTTCTTGACTTAATACTACATTGGCCATGCACACACAGTTACAGACTATCAGAACAGCAGTTGAAATATGTGAAGGTGTTGTGTTCCAATGTTGCCAATATCCCTGTAAGCAACGAGGGAAAAGAAATCAAAGTGGCAAATGAAGGTAGGCAAAATTTTTCTTGCAACTCCTCACTGTGGTGCAAGTTTGCTATGTGGACCCCAACATATCAAATATAAAGAGCTAGAAGGAACCTCAGACACAATCTAGGCTAGAGGTGTCAAAATCTAAGCCCATCTGTCTACAACACTTCCATGTAAGACATGAACCCAAGGAAATGTAATTGAGAAATATTTAACAAAATAAAAATACAATAAACAATGGATAACAGTAATATATGGTTTTCTAAGTCAACATGTCATCAGCAGGGATCACTGTGTACAGTTTAGTGGCCTCTATTTCTATTTGAATTTGAACCTACTGAACTTCAATATCTTCATTTTACAAGTATGGAAACTAGGATGCAGAGAAGTAAAATAATTTAGTCCAAGTATTACATTTAGTAAGTGGCAGGGGTAAGATTGTAAACCAGCTCCCCTGATAGCCAATCTAGCACTCTTTCTAAAACAACATAAGTTGCAAAAATTCATTGATTCAATAATTAAATAAAACTAAAATTTATTGAAAATCCACTATGTACTTAATAGTATACTAGCTCCTAACCAGAGATTCTTTTGATTGGTATAATTGGCTGGCATAAGAAAATTCCTGGGGAGGAAATGTCTTTTACGGATGGAGATAAACAACTTCACTACGATTTAGAGTCTTACTGAGTTGATATCTGAAATTGTGAAATCAAAAATGGACAAGTCCTCAACCATGGGAAGCTTGAAAATCATTTAGAGGAAGAAATATGACTGCATGAAAAAAACCCATTCTTTCTTGGCATCTGACTTCTCTGCCAAGGAAAATGACCTTTGCACTGGAAATGACAGAACACGAATGATTAACAGTCAGTTAATATTTAGATAAGTAAGGAGATAATAAGAAGGCATAGTAGCTGCCCTTGATGAATTCAATTCACATATCCCAAATAAATTAGATCATCATAAACTAAATCATCATGTTCAAAAATGATCAGATAATATCATCATGCCACTGTCAGTGATATGTGAAAGACCAAGGAAAATGGGAGTGGTGCCACAACGCTGGCAAAAGACAACTGGCATCCTGATATTCAAAAAAGGGACAAGAATAGTTAGCAAACTATAAGCCTATGAGCTCTACTTTAATCCCTAGGAAAACTTTAGAACTGGTCATGAAAGTTACTGAATAACATCTAGAATAAAAAGAGATGACTACATAGAAGCAACATGGCTTCCTCAAGAACAGGTCATGTCAAGCTAACCTTTTCACTCTTGTTGACAGAATCTCACTACTGGCAGATGAGAGGAGTGTTGTGGATATAATTTGCCTTGATTTTTAAATGTGTAATAAGCTTGTTAAGCCATTCTTATATGGAGAATAGACAGATAAAGATTAGATTGAGGTGGGGAACCTGGAGCCTTTTATTAAGGGGATTTGTTCTATGAAGTTTGAATTCAGTAAAAGAGCCTCAGGTGAGGAACTAGAGGGCTACATGTGGCCTTGAGGCCTCAGGTTCCCCATCCCTGGGATGATAAAACAATTAGGTAGATTCAGAAGTGATTGAATCAAAAAGTAGTTGTTATTAATTTAATGTCAGCTGGGTAAGGAAGTCTCTAATGGTGTACTCCAAGGAGTCTCTACTTGGTCCTATGCCATCAAATCCAACCAATACTTGAAAGGAATCTTCAATATAATATACCTGACAAATGATTTTTCATTTTGATCAATGATATGGATTATGTTGTTTAATATTTAGATCAATGGTATAGATAATTGCATAGATGAAATCCCCATCATTTGCCCATAACACAATAGCTAGGGGGCATAACTGACCCATTTATTTGATAACAAAGTCAGGATCCAAAAGGATCTTGACAAGCAAAAGCATAGGGTTGACTTAAATAAGATTAAATTTAGTAGGGATAAATGTAAAGTGTTATACTATAATACCAAAAATAAATAAATAAACTTGACAAGTACAATATCAGAGAGTGAGCAGTTACTCTGAGAAAGATCTAGGGGTCTTAGTGGACTGAAAGCTCAGAATCCATAGAGCAATATGGAAGTCAAAAAGGCTAATGTGATTTGGTACTACATTAAGACAGGCATTTGGTGTTAAATTGTTTCAGTCATGCATGACTCCTTTTTCCTCCAATTTATTTATTTTTAATTTTCAACATTCACTTTCAAAAGTTAAATTTTCTCTCCCTCCCTCCCCAGGACAGCATGCAATCAAACACATTTTCACATTAGTCATATTGCATAAAAGAATTTATAATGAAGTGGAGAAACTATGAGAGAGAAAAAAATAAAACAAAATAGAACAAAAAAGAAAATAGTTTGCTTTGCTGTGCGTTCAGACTCCATAGTTCTGGATGTAGATGGCATTTTCCATCATGAATACTTTGGAATTGTTTTAGGTCCTTGCATTACTGAAAAAGAGCAAGTCTATCAAAATCAGTTATCTCACACTGTGCCTGTTTCTGTGAACAATGTTCTCCTGGCTCTGCTAGCTTCACTTAGCAACAATTCATGTAAATCTTTCCAGGATTTTCTGAAGTCTGCCTGTTCATCATTTCTTACGGCACAACAGTATTCCATTACATTCATATAGCACAACTTATTCAGTCATTCCCAATTGATGGGCATAACCTCAGCTTCTAGTCCTTGGACACCACAAAAAGAGCTGCCATAAATATTATTGTACACATGGGTCCTTTTCCCATTTCTGATCTCTTTGGGAGGGTATGCACATTTTTATAACCCTTTAGGCATAGTTCTGAATTGCTCTCCAGAATGATTAAAACAGTTCACAGCTCCACCAACAATGAATATCAACTTTCCCACATCTTCTACAAGATTTATCATTTTCCTCTTTTGTCATGTTAGCCAATCTGATAGGTGTGATGTGGTACCTCAGAGTTGTTTTGATTTGCATCTCTCTAATCAATACTGATTTAGAGCATGTTTTTCATGTAAATATAGATACTTTTAATCTCTTCTTCTGAAAACTGTTCACATCCTTTGACCATTTGTTAACTGGAGAATGACTCGTATTCTTGTAGATTTGACTCACTTCTCTATATACTTTAGAAATGAAACCTTTATCAGAAGCATTTGTTATAAAAATTCTTTCCCAGTTTTCTGCTTCCCTCCTAATCTTGGTGGCATTGGCTTTGTTTGTACAAAAGCTTTCCAATTTAATGTTATGAAAATTATCCATTTGGCATTTCATAATACAAAATCTATCTCTAGTTTAGTCATAAATTCCTCCTTTCTCTATAAGTCTGACAAGCTATTCTGTGCTCCCCTGGTTTGCTTATAGTATCAGTCTTCGTACCTAAACTGCGTACCCATCTGGACATTATTTTGGTATATGGCATCAGACGTTAGTCTTTGTCCAGTTTCTGCCATACTATTTTCAAGTTTTCCTAGAAGTTTTTGTCAAATAGTGAATTCTTATCTCAGAAGCTGGAGTCTTTGGGTTTATCAAACAGTAGATTGCTATAATCATTGACTACTGTGTCTTACGTACCTAACTCATTCCACTGATCTACCCCTCTATTTCTTAGACAATATCAAGTGATTTTGATGATTGCTGCTTTGTAATACAATTTAAGATCTGGTATAGCTCAGTTTGCCTTCCCTAGCATTTCTTTTCACTAATTCCCTTGATATTTTGGACCTTTTGTTCTTCCACATGAATTTTGATATTCTTTCTTCTAGCTCTATGAAATTTTTTTAGTAGTTTGATTGGCATGGTACAGTATAAGTTAATAATTTAGACAGAATTATCATTTTTATTATATTAGCTCAGCCTACTCATGAGCAACTGATGCTTTTCCAATTATTTAAATCTGACTTTATTTGTGTGAAAAGTGTTTTGTAACTGTGTCCATATAGTTTCTGGGGTTTTTTTTTTTGCAGGTAGAGACTCCCAAATATTTTATAATGTCTACAATAACTTTAAATGGAATTTCTCCTTCTATCTCTTGCTGTTGGGCTTTGTTAGTAATATAGAGGAATGCTGATGAATTATGTGCATTTATTTTATATCCTGCGACTTTGCTAAAGTTGTTTATTATTTCAAGTAGTTTTTTAATTGATTCTCTAAGTATATCATATCATCTTCAAAGAACGATAATTTAATTTCTTCTTTGTCTATTCTAATTTCTTCAATTTGTTTTTCTTCCCATTGCTAATGCTAACATTTCTAGTACCATATTGAAAAACAGTAGTGATAATAGACATCCTGGTTTCACCCTTGACCTCACTGGATATGCATCTAGCTTATCCCCATTATATAAAATGCTTGCTGAAGGTTTTAGGTAGATGCTAGTAATTATTTTAAGGAAAGCACCATTTATTCCTATGTTCTCTAATGTTTTTAATATTAATGGTGTTATAATTTGTCAAAAGCTTTTTTCAGCATATATTAAAATAATTATATAGTTTCTGTTAGGTTTATTGTTGATATGATCAATTATGTTGATAGTTTTCCTAATATTGAACCAGTCCTGCATTCCTGGTATAAATCCTACATGATCAAAGTGATAATTCTTGTGAAGTATCACTCCTTGTGACTCCCTTTGAGAGTTTCTTGGTGAAGATATTTGGGGATTTCCTGGCAAAAATATTAGAATGTTTTGCCATTTTCTTCTCAAGGTTAATTTTACAAGTGAGGAGCTGAGACAAACTGGTAAGTGTCTGAGGCCAGATTTGAACTAAGGAAGATAAGTCTTTCTGCCCCTAGGCTTGTCTCTCTAGCACTGCACCACCCAGGTGCTGAGAAGGAGAATAGATTGCCTTAAGAGGTGGTGGCTACCCTCTCCTTGGAGGCTTCAATCATGGATTAAATAATCCTATGTCAGTCATAGGAAAGATTACTTTCATATATGGGTGGTTTCTGGGATTCTTTCTAACTCAAATTCTGCAACTCGTATGACATGGCAATATGTAAATACTGATATTTATACATTATGAAAATTATGAATTTATACATTATGAATAATACATTATACATTATGAATATACATTATGAATATATAGTGCAGAACAGGTATTCTTAACTTTTTCTGTCATAAACTCCTTTAACAATGAGATAAAGCTCATAGACCTCTTCTCTGAATAATGTCTTTAATTGCATGAAACAAAATGTATAGAAATATAAAGAAAACCAAAGGTTAGTGAAAATAAAGATGATTTTTTTTTGCATTCACATTTATAGACTCCTGAAATCAATTCTTAGGCCCCTGCTAATCTGTAGACATAGATACAGAACCTGTGGCGTTAAAAATATATATATCAAAGAATAAAGAAAATATGTTCTATGTGAAAGAAAGAATAAAGGGTTAAAGTCAAATTCTGAACCCTACATCCCCCAACAAGACCAGTCAAAGGTCAATGACACTTTGAATATGAAGATTCTTGGGTTCACCCATTCTCTAGGAAAAGGGAGATTCACAGTTTCTGACCTTACATGTCCTCTGTGGAACTGAACCATCCCTGACATCCTGGGGCTCTAGTGAGTTTTAAGGTACAATCCTGAAAATCTTACCCTATAATTATTTTTTATCATGAGCATGAAATCCTGAAGGGAAAGATGTATACTAAAAGATATGAAGGAAGAACAAATGAAATGATGTTCTATTTGGTCGTCATCTTCATTTTGTTTCCCCTCATCTCCTCCCATTCTGACTTGGCTACAAAATTTGGGTTTATTGGTGGTGCCAAAAGGTATTCAATACCAGATTGAAAAAAAAAATGGAAATTATGAATTTCTTTTCTAGTTAAACCTGAGAGGGTCAACATCTAAGAGACAGAAGAGCACAGTTAATATATGGCCCAAGGCTGTTTCTGTACCTTGCTGTCAATATGTCTTGGTTTATATCAATGATGTAAGAGCATGAACAATAAATAGGTCCTTGCCCAAACTCCACTTGAGGGCTCTTTTTGGGACACTCCTGGCTTCTAAATGATTATCAGTAGAACTGTTATTCTTTCCCTCCCAGCTCCATTTACTTATTATTTCTCTTTCTTTTGGTCATTAAAGGGGCCATTCCCTGATTACATTTTAAAGTGGTTTATTCACTGAACGGGCATCACCTCACTCTAAGGGAGTATCTGAATAGGCCAAGGTCTTCCAATGCATGCTGTGTCTTCTCCAGTTGTCCTGATGAATATCTGGCCACTAGACACAAGAAGGCTCTGGAGGAGAAGTGACCTTGCACAGCCCTCCCTCACTCTAAACAAAATCAAGTACAAGTCATGTAATCATTTCTCTGAGGTCACGGTCTTCTTCCAAAATGAAGGATGAACACAGACAGAAAGAGCATGAAACTTCTAAGGCCTTTGAGTATGTCAGTTATGAGTATTTGGCTATGTCCATAATTATGTCCATAATTGCATGCATTCCTCAGATACTTTCAATTTTGTTTCTTCAACACATGGCACAGTACATGGCACATGGTAGGTATTTAATAAAATACTTGTCTATGGATGGATTGATACAACTTATTACATCCTGAAACAATTGCACACTGAACCATGCATTTTGAATTGTATCTCCCTGAGAACAAACTTGTCAACAGCCTCTATAATTTGTATAATTTGATTTTTTTTTTTTTAAAGAAAGGCCTCAATCTTTGTTAGAATAAAATGCAAGAGATTTTAGAATACCAATGAGGATCCAACTTCTCCTATACAGATTTTGCCTAACTATATTTTGGGCCCAAATCTGGGTAAATTAAATCTTAATTTTCTCTTTATCGCAAACCAAAACCCTCTTTTGAAATTTAATGATTAAGAGATCAGTTTATTTGCTGGTGGTTGCTTCCTATGTTTCTGATTTTGTTTAGGTGCAGAATCTGTGTAGATTGGCAGAAAACCATAAAGATTCAGGTTTTCTTCCACTTTACTGATATTTGGATTAAACCTATAAAAGAAAACCATAAATTAACAGATCTGAAAGAGACCCTTGAGATCATTCAGTCCAGCCCTTTCAGAAGAGTGACTTGTCCATAGTCTCAAGGAAGATACTCAGCAGATTTAAAATTAAAGCTCAAATCTTTTCAGCTCAATCCTCTTCCTACTATCCCACGCTGCCCCTTTAATCTTTCACTTGAGAATTGTGTATCTCTTCTGTAAACCTCACACTATCATTTCATTACATTTGTAAACTCTATTGCAACTTGATTTCCATCTCACAGTAATGCTTCTATCTAATACAATTGGTGGATAAACATAATTGATTTTTTTCCCCTTTGAAGAGAGGGCTATTTCATGTCCAAGAACTACACTTAGAAATATCTAACTGAAATAACAAGTGTATTTTCTCCCAAATCTTAAAATACTTTCAATTAAAAAACATTTCATTTCCAGAGAGGAAAATTGAAAATACAGAGATTTATTTGGTAATTGTATCCACTTTAAAATGTGATAGATATTAGGTATCATGGCAGGCTGTGAGATAATATTTTTTCTCTTGTAAAGCAGTCATTCCCATGAGGTATATATAAAACATTAAATGCTAGTATAAGACTATAAGAAGGAAACAGCACTTTATTAAATGCCTACTGTGTATAGAGCACTGTTCTTGGTGCTGAAAGAGATAGAAAGTCGAGATAAGACATTGGCCCCAGGCTTCACTAAGTTTTCAATAAAGGAGGTGTATAAGACCAACATAGACACAAGGTATCCCCAAAGTCTTAGTGTAGTTTTAACCTTTAATAGCTTATAACTGCATTAAGACCTCAGGCACTCTACTTATAATACCCAATATTACATTTTAAGTGTGCTTATTTTAAAGGTTATTAGAAAGGGTTATGGGATGTTGACCAAAAAGATCATTAAGTGGCATGGGAATTGGGGGGAGAACTTTATTAGACATGGTAACATTGGAGTAGGGCCTAAGAAGGAACAGACCTGCTTAGGAATGACTTGAAGATGAAAAAGATCTGGTTAAACTTAATAGAATCAATGTCTCTGAAGTAGAGGGGGAAAAGCAAGAGTGCCAAAAATATCAAAAATGTTTTTTTTTTTAAAAGTAAGTACTGAGAGACCAATGGGATATGATGATTAGGTAGAAAGTGGTAATTTTAGAATAGTCATGGTCAAATGACAGGGCACTGAGGGAAGAACCATATAAGGTGCAGACAAATATTTAGAGCAATTTAACTCTGAAAGAAGTTAAAAGGAGAAGAAAAGAGTTGGACAGGAAGGAGACACATAAATAGGATAGGAAAGTAAAGAGAAGGCTTGAGTTTCAGATTAAGAAGACCTGAGCATGTTTGGATTCACATGGAAGGATTTAGTGTCAAGGGAGAGATTAAAGATGCACAAAAGATAAGGGATGAATATTGGAGGAAGCAGTGTAAAGAGGTGTCAACCTGGAGTTCTGAATCTGAAGCCATGGGATGTAAGTTCAAATCTCTCTCTATTCTGCTACCTGTATGACTGTAGGTGAATCACCTCTATAGACCTCAATTTCCTCAACTGAAAAATGAGAGAATCAGATTAGATGACTTCTAAGGTCTCTGCCTTCCCTAGAAGTATTATAAGTTCTAATACATTAGTTAAAATACTAAATGTTTCTCTTTTACCCAGGAACCCTGAGGGTCTTCTCCTCCCAGTTTGATTTTTTTTTTAATTAAAGGGGCCATTCCTTGAGCAAACTTAAAGAAGCTTATTCACTGAATGGGTGTATCTCACTCAAAGTGAGAATGCTGTAAGACCTTAGCCTGAAAGGGCCAGGGTCTCACATTGCATTCTGGACCATCTCCAGCCATCCTGATGAAAATCAAGCCACTGGATCCAGATGGCTCAGGAGAAGAAAGTGAAGTTCGTGACCTTGAACAGCCTTCCCTCACTCAAAGTCAACTGCAAAGTCACGTCATCGTCTTGATGTCATGGTCCTCTTTGAGAAGAAAGGACAACAAACACAATAGAATGTTCTAATATTTCTGATGCCAGATCACCAAGTAGAGCAATTTGGCTCCATGAATATTAGACATAATAAGGGCATGTCTTCTGTATTCAAAAAGAAAGATCTAGAGAGTGATGATTCTAAGAAGTTTTGAAGGATGGAAGAGGATACCAGAAAAAGTAATCACGTTAGATGGCTTCACTCTTCTCAGTGAAATATGAGGCTAAGTTATCTCCCATAAGCATAGAGGATTAGGTACCTAATAGGTTGGTTGTTGTCCTTCGTCTTCAAAGAGGAACAAAATGACCATTGTATAGTGAAATTTCAGCGTGTCCAACTGTGGCTGATCAGACCAATATGAGCTCAGATTGCTCTACCATGGGTTGGGCACAGACAGTCTGTGTGAATATTTGGGGTGAATATCCCAAATTTGCACATCCTATGTTTACTTTGTGCTGTCTCAATTCTGCTTTGTTCAAAGAGCACAGCCCCTTTTCTTATGTGGGCACACCATGCTGGGTGGTCCTGTGCCAGTGTCTCCCATGTTGCACAGTCAAATCCAAAGTTCTTCAGAGACACCTTGAGAGTGTCCTTCTGTCTCTTCTTCTGGCCACCATGTGATCACCTGCCCCATGCAAGTTCTCCACAAAATAGTTTTTTTGGCAAGCATACATTAGGCATTCGAAGAACATGGCCAGCCCATCAGAGTTGCACTCTCTGAAGTTTGAATACTTGGCAGTTCAGCTCAAGAAAAGACTTCAGTGTCTGGTACCTTATCCTGCCAGGTGATCCTCAGGTGAACTAAGACAGTTCAAATGGAAACAATTCAGGTATACACCCTACACCTCACATAATATTAATAAAGCATTCACAAAGCTGGAAAAGGAGAAGTTTTGGGAAAATAGCTATTGGAAATTAACCAAGTAATTGATGAACATAGAGTAGAAAGACTGTCTTCTTGCTTGCTCCCATTCAGGACCATTTTATCTAGATGGCACCAACCATGCTTCATTTTACTCCCCACTATCTTTTCATTGACCTTCTGGATGCTACATGTGTACCCTTTCCTATTCTCTCCCCACCCCCCGCTTTGTACTACACCCCTCTGCCTTAGTAAGGTTGTGTCAAACTATTCTCCTATAGCACCACTTCATATGTCTTTAATTCTCTGAACCAAAGTGCATTTCCTGACTCTCATTCATACACATAAGTATTTCCCCTTTAGAATGTAAGATCCTTGAGGGAAAGGATCATTTCTACTTTTGTAGTGGTGTCTCCAGCACTTAGGCAGTACCTAGAACATACTATGTAGCTTTATAATTTCTTTTTACATTCATTGAGCAGCAGCAATGCCCTCCCTTGAAGTTAAATACCAAGCAGTTCTAGAGTGTGAAATCAGTTCAGACACATGATTTTCTCCATTGTCTTTCAGAAGTCCCAGAAAAGGAGCAGAAAAATTAAATGGTGGGGTTACATTGGAGTGAGTGTTTCAGGCCAGGAAGGTCTAAAAATCCAGGGCAAAAGAGATTCTGGGACAGTGGATAATGAAATGGAATTAAAAAGCGTATTGAATTGTCAGTGGAACACAGATTACTGCTTTAAGGGAGGGAGGACTTGAAAAATAAGTATGTATTTTCCTTTCTCTAAACCCCTCTTTTGATATGAATTTCACATTTGATGACTCTGTGAAACTCAGGCTATTTTATATCCACAACATAGTCTGGGAAAATTACCATGACATCCAGCCCCGTGACAGAATTTCTATGGGTAGCAGACTTTTAGAGGAGCTGTTAACTTGCTGTCCTAAAAATAGTGGGGGTAGGGAGTGCAAGAATATCCTATTTGTCCTCTGTTTGCAATAGGGAGCATTTATCTTGCCATTATGTAAATCAATTAACTTTCTAGGAAGAGAGATAAACCTCTTATTTTATCCTCAGACATCTATTTACTTTGTCTAAATACACAGATGTCTAAATCCCCTTGCTTTCCAATTCAACCGCTCCTATGATTTGCACCTGCACTCCACCTAATACACATACAAGGATAGTCATATCCTTGATCTCATCCTCACCCACATATGTTCTGCTTCCACAACCCATAATTTGGAAATTCCCCTATCTGACCAGATCTCCCTGTCCTTCCAAGTACTCCCTACTACTCCTCCCTCCCAAACCCTTTACACAATCCTCACTTTAACTTCTAGTCTTTCTATACCCCCACACAAACCCTCAGTTTCCAAGGTCATCACTCCTGCTCCAACATCACTTTCCTCCTTTCAAAATCTTCAGCCTTTAGTTATCCATTCTACTGCACAATGTCCTCAAACTCTGAACCTCTTTCTCTATGAACCCACCACTGATTATCCTTCTCCAGTCCCAACTCTGGAATGTTTCAACCAACTGTCTGTGCAGCTCCTGAGACAATGATGCTGAACTCTGTTGAAAGAAGTCAAAAATCTATGTTGACCATATTCATTACATATTTATATTATTCAAACTCAGTTGCACTCTCACTACTGCCAGTTCTTTCACTCTCCTCCAGTAAACTCTCTATTCACTCTCCCCTTAGCAACAACTATTACAATATATTCTCTTCTTAGTCAACTTTACTACTACCTCCCTATTGTTCTCAGCAGAGGATCTAGTCCACTCATGACAATTTCTCTCTCTACCTTCCAGTTCCAAACTTCAAATCACTCACCACAACCCTACCCCCATCAATACCCCTAAACCAATATTTCATTCCAAATCTTCCCAGACCTTTCAATGTACTCTCTGGAATGCCTTCCCTGTAAAAACCAAGTTCCTTTCACACTAAACCATTTTATTTCCCCACTTCTTCCATCTTCTTGGTAGACTTTATTCTCCTCTGATGACAGCAAATTCCTAGTCACCCCTTCCAGCCTTATTTGTACTCATATCACCCATTTCATTGATCATAGCTCTTCATTACCACTTTCAGCTTCTTTTTTTACTACCATTGCTAAGTAACCTCTCCTCCTTTGAGTTCCATACTATACAAATTAACCATCCAGTTCACATCCTGTTGACCATTATCTATCAATTCTCAGGAAAATTGGCTTCCGTCCTCATGAGTTCAAGGCCTAGGATAGTTTTTCTCTCTGCTTTAATTTTTCCTTCATAATAAGGAATGTCAATATATATTTTTAATGCTTTTTTATACTTCTCCACTTCAGCTACACAGAGACAGACATACTTCTGGTTCTGTCATTATCTAAAACTACTCCACATCCATCTTGATACATTTTGAAATTTTTTTGAAATATGAAATTCCTTTTCTAATAATAACTTTTTTTATCATTCCATCTCTGTTTATGCCTGAAAACTGTCAACCCTCTTCCTCATGCTTACCAGGTGTACCATTCTCTCTGTTCGTTCTTTCTCCAGCCTTCCTCCCTGTACTGACTACATTCTCTAGATCCTTTGGTGAATCAGTTCACCTCTACACCATCCTCTATGCTCATATTCTTTATTCCTTTGTATTATTGCCAATCATGTCTTGCCAAAGCCCAACCTTGAATTTCTCTCACCATCTGCTTCCTTCATTTTATTTGTGTGCTGCTGGATAGAGCTATAGAGCATCACAAAATCATGATGATGGGATTCACTACAAATTTATGTTACAGCATTTTAACTGGGTCTTCATTAAGATAAGTAAGTTCTTCAACATTTCCCAGTCTCCTCAATATCACCATTAAAATGTCAGCTCCTTGAAGGCAAGGAGGCACTATTTATGCCTATTTTTGTATCTCAGTTATTTAACATAGTGCCTAGCACTTAGTAAGTATCTAATAAATGCTTGTTTACTTGACTACCACAATCACCCCGGCAACAATCCTAATGTTTTCAACCCTCCTTGAGCCATCCATGGCGCTCCCTCCCTTGCTTTCTCAACTGAGGATATCGCTTTACAATTTTTTTTCAATTGAAGCCATTTTTCAACAACTACCTCTTCTCATCTCACATCACTCAGACAACTCCCTCCACTATCTTCTCTTTCACTTGTCTTGAATGAAAAGGTGGCCCTTCTTGTCAAGGAAAATTCTCAACAGGCTTCCTTGATCCCATTCTCCAGTACACTGACCCCTCTAGCACAATTATTCCTTCTCTAAGCTTCATTTTAATCCTATCTAATGGCTCTTTCCTTGTTGCCTACCTGACAGGCCTTTGTGAGGGGGAAAAGGAGATATTTGCAAAGTAATTTTTAAAGCATTATATAAATACTACTAGTAGTAGCAGTGGTATATATTCTTCTTTTATGAAATCTCACATCATCCATGTGTATGCTCTCTGTGTTTCTTTTCTGTTTGTGTCTCATCTCCCTACTAAACTTCAGTCACCATAAGGTCAGGGCTCATTTCTTGTCTCTTATCTAATATTTCATATGTCCCCCATGCTCAGCACAGTGCCCAGGACACACAGTACCCAGTCACTTAAATGTTTATTAAGCGAATACTTCCATCTCCTATGTCCATGACTTTCACGAGCTATTTCCATTCTTGAAATTCTCCCTCTCATCCATCTCTCAAAAGCCCTCCTTTCCTTTAAAGCTCAGTTCAAGAAAGAAACACCTTTCTATGAAGTTTTTCCTTGTCCCTTGAGTCCCTCGTTGACCTGCCCCCCATAAATTAACTTTTACCTCTTTTATTATATAACGATGTGCATGTATTACCACTCTCAGTAAAATGTAAGCTTCTTGAAGGCAGGAATGACTTCATTTTTACTACTGCATCCCCAGAACCCAGCAGAATCCTTGACTCAATGTTGTTGGTTTCCTGATTGAATGAATTTTAAAAAATATATTCAACTGAATTTAGAATCACTGTTTCTGTCTTGAATGGGAAAAGAGGAGTCAAGGGGAAGATTTTTGTTTCGGTAATTTTACCTTGGTCTTATTTAGTAGGAGTTCCTGGGATAGCCTCCTCACCTATCAGTACCTGGACAGAACATGATCTTTAAGTAAATATCTGGGAGACTCTTTTGGCCAGACTGAATAAAGGCTACTTCCGCTGTGTGTTGGTTCATCTCATTAATGAACAAAAACTTCATACTACAAATAATAAATCACTAGCCTTGTGAGTGTGAATTTCAGTTTGATCATTATTACCTGACCCTTCTATTGTGTTACATTGTATAATTGAATACAAGAAACATCTGTGAACATTGGAAAGATCAATCATTTTGCCGGTATAGGTAACTCCCAATGTGAAAATTCCCTACATCAGACTGGCTGAAACCTATCTATGAATTAATAGATACGTCATAGGGAAGTGGTTGATGCACAAAATAGTTTACTCTCTTGTCTGAGGCCAGACAGCTAGTAGGTATCTGAAGTGGTGTTTAAATTCAATCCTTCCTAATCCCAAACCCAGAACTTTATTTTTTCTGGCATGTGCCCTCCTAACTTGTATACACTGAATAATGTATACATTATAATAAACCAGTTAAGCAAAAAATAAGAATAACATAAAATATTCCTGGATATACAAATATATGTATGCAATATATGTGATTCCTCAGAAAGTCATATTACAAAGCTATTAACAAAAAAAATATGACTTTTCTCCTTTAAAAGGCCACTGACCTATGACCTAGTTCATAGGTGTTATGACATATCATGGCAGCTGCCAGACCATGTGCCAATCCTAAATGAATTATCAGTATCTCTAAAGCAGTTAAAGGCTACAGTACTATGGCAACTGTCTAGCTCAGCTGTGAAAATAGTGGCCCATCATAAGGGATATTGCATCTAAATCTATTCCACTATTAGGACAGACTATTCACATTTCAAAAGGAACAAAGCACATTTAAGGCCAGACATCCATTCTCCAACTTCTTTCCTCAACCTCTCCCCAAAAGCATTAAATAGAAATTGATTGTGTTTATGCAAAGCTATCATGTTAGATCAGAAATTCAGAGGAAACTGAACATAGCCACACTCACTTTAAGCTGTTTGTCTAAATAAAGGCATTATTGAGTCATATCAAAACTCACTCCTAACTGAAAAAGTAGAAAACCTATAGACTACCACTTCTCTACCTACTATCCTGGATCCCTACTTTGGCTTTATCCAAGGAAGTGAAAGTATATGAAGGAATAGTTGAATTGTAGCGAACTGGCTTAATTTAACTGACTAAGCAGTTCTGGTTGATCCCATGATATTAGAAATTATGGGATTTTATCCTGATATAAACTTACTATCATTTAGTGTATCATCTAGCTGCTTTTGAACCATGAGTAGATCAGCTAGGATAAAACATGGGGTTTGATAGAATTGATTTGAAAGCAAGATGTGTACTCTTCCATCTTCATACATCCTTCTAACCATATCTATTTATTTACATGTCTCCCCCTCTTCCTAAAAGAAAAGGGCCTTATCTAGCCAACCTGCATAATCTGCTAACAAATGCTTAGGTTTTCATAAAGTCAGAGAGACAACTGCCTTCCCTAGCCTACTTTTGAATTGTGTCTATAACCACAAACTCATGTGACTATGGTGAGGGCCTTGACCACTAAAACCTGACTTTCACTGTTTGACTGACTAGACTACTTTTGGAAAGACTTGACCCATAAGTATTATACTGTGAGCATCAGTGCAATTCCACACAAGAATTGCTAGAGAAAGACCTATTCAATGAGGTTTGGGCTCTGTGGCCTCGAGCACCAGCTGTTGAGACCAAAGGCTCTGCTCAGTTTCTGCTCCCTATTCCTTGTTCCAATTGTGGTCAAACCTCCAGTAGATTTTTATTTTATTTCCATTTGTGACTGAACCCGTGATTTCATAGATATAGGGAGATCCTGATATGGGACTCTCTCTACAATTTATAATCTTAGGGAATGGCCTGAGGTACTGAAAGTGGGTACATATTAGAGAGAGGACTCAAACACCAGTCTCTCACTCTGACCTCTCCATCCGGAAAGTACTTTGTAGCTACAATGAATACATATTTGCTTTCCTCTGTACATGTTGTTTCTCTCTGTAATAGAATGTAGAGTCTCTGTGGTCAAAAAATGTTTTGTCCTGTCCTCCTCACTTGTCACAATGCCTAAAACACAAGCAAATGGTTGTGTAATTTTGTTTATTTGGATATTCCTTCCAATAATGGAGATCATAACCCAGCCATGTCTATACACAGCAATTCTTGCTTGGTTTCTCCCATAAGTTCACCATTAAAGGTCCACCCAACCTGCCAATTAGTGTTTTTGTCTTTGTTTTATATCATGAGTATAAGTGGAACACTAGGGCTGTCTATCTTTTACTCATGACATGCAACCGTCCCATATTCTTTTTTATTATATATTTCCTTCATGATATCCTTCAAGCTTCTACCAAACTTCTCATTTGTTGGTATCCCACATGTATTTTTCCACTGCCTACTATGTAATTCTCATTTTCAATTCTTTACACTCCATCAGAAAACAGGCATTTATTAAGTATCTAGTGGGCTAAGTTGGGGAGGGGTGGGGTTGAGGGAGGGCAGGGCAGGGAGGAAGGAGGCAAAAGAAAGCCCCTGCCCTGAAAGAGCTTACAATCCTGATCTGATCTTACTATTCAATTAAAAACTGAGCTTATTGTCTATTACCAGGGCCTGCCCAATATGCAAATACAGATATTCACTTAGCTTCACATTATAATCTGGACAATATTTATCTTTCATCACTTTTGTAACATGCTAATGATTATGTCAATTACTTGTATAATGTGTGCTTCACTAAAGAGACATTGCAGTGTTCCAGGGCTGAATATAATTAGTATGATATTACCTGTAAAAAGGTTCATTTGGACAATCTCAACCTCAGTAGGGAATCCTGGGGGGATATTGTATTCTACATTCATGATATCTCCCATGATACTGGCAGATACCTCAGATGAAAATAAATCTTTTGCTTAACACTTTCCTTGACATTAAT
The DNA here is from genome assembly GCA_023548195.1 of Bettongia penicillata ogilbyi. Taxonomy (NCBI): domain Eukaryota; kingdom Metazoa; phylum Chordata; class Mammalia; order Diprotodontia; family Potoroidae; genus Bettongia; species Bettongia penicillata. The sequence goes on along the minus strand of JAJHZJ010000318.1, from coordinate 5,770,053 downwards.
ATTCAAGTCATTGTTAAATAATATTATCTCCCTATGGCTATTTCTCATAGTCTTTTATGATTTTAATATGCATGTGGGAGACACCTTATCTATAGAGAGACTTTAAGGCTAAATATTGTCCTACCAAGTCAAATGTTTGCTCAAAATCAATATAGAATGAACAAGAAAGGATCTTAACTTTTCTGCATCTTTTAGTCAACTGGGTGAATATAAAGATGTTGTCTATTGTAGAAAATGTCTTGGGAAATATGCCTGTTTCCTTGTTATGTTTTCATCAAGGATACTCTTGATGTATGCATAAACCAGTCCATGATGATTTTACAGAAGTGAGACTTGTGAATTACTGGAGTTTTCCCTGCTTGCCTTATTTTTTGGGTGGGGGAGTAGCAATGGCAGAGATTTTTTTAAAAGTTCTCATTCTTTCCAATTAGTCAGAATCTCCCCTTTTCACTGTCTTGAGAATAAATCACTGAGTGCCTTTGAAAAGGAGAAATATGTAGAGTGAAATACATATTTCTGAAAATTATTCATCCTCTGTTAATACTAAATATTTGCCCAGAGGCACTGAATTCCTCAGATGAAAGGTACTGTGTAAGTACAGAGTGCTACCATTATAAATGAATATAGCTAGAAATTTGTCATTCTCCTACACTGAGTGAAACCTTCAGTAAGAAAAAAGAAAACTGTTTCTGACTGGGCCACAACAGCAGACTGACCAAGATGGAGAATGGAGCTATGATTAGTGATAGCACTAAAGTAACTGATTCCATAATACATTGGAGAAGCCCTCAATGCCAAAATGTTCATGGTCAATGCTTGTTCCAGACTATTCCTTTATAAAAATAAGAGGAAAGATCCTTGTTTCTCCTACTCTGACCTTACAGGATTAAAATTTCACATTAAAAGGCACCTCAGAAATCATCTAATCCAACCCTTTCATATAACATATGAGGTAAGTGGGAACAATAGAGGTTAAGTGACATGTTCAAGGTCATACTATCTGCAAGTGTTTGAGCCAAGATTTTAGCCTTGGGCTTCTGACTATAAATGCCTGTGCTTGTTCCATTACAACAGAGTAAGTGGCTGAATGCCTTGTTAAAAGGCCTTAGGTGCCTTTTAAGCCCATCAATCATGTTCTGTCACCGAGATCATCATTTGGAATGAGGTCACAGAAGATAGATGCTGTAGGGGAATGACTGCCTAAACTTTGATTTGGGTCACCTTCACTGGAAAAAAATAGACACTAGTGGCAGACCACACATTGTGTTCCTCACCCTAGGGAAAGACAAGAAAAGAATTCAAGGATGTCATTACCATCCATCTATCCATTCAGGTTTTTTTCTTTCACTCAGTCTTTTATTCCATAAACATTGACTAAGAATCTATTATGTTCAGGACCCTTGTAACATAATGCCAAAAACAGAACAGTACCTGACCTTAAGTAGCTTGTATTCTACTGTAATCATACAAGTAAATAGAAAGGTTGTTGGTTTGAGGTTTTTTGTTTGTTTTTGTGAGAGTGAAAGTCCTAACAGCTGATTTTAAAAAAAAATCTTTCTGGTAAAGGAGGTAGCCTCAGGTCTGAGCCTTGAAAGGAACTAGAAATCCTAGGGAACAGGGATAAGGAGGGTGAACGTACAGGGTACAGACGTGTATCAGCAAGCACCCCAGCATACACAGGAAGGCTTGCTGTACAGGTTCTTAGATCTGCTTTTCTAAAAAGAAAGCAGCTTTTGAGGAGTCAACTATCTACTTTACCAACAGAGAAAATGCAAGCAAAAGAATAAAGACCAACAGACAGGGCTTTTAACTGTCTCACCAGAAGCAATACATACATCACAGATCAACAGACAGAACTGTCTGATCATTACATACATGCCTAGTTACCAGAGAGAGAAGCACCAAGATCTGGGTTTTCAAAGCCAGGTTGCTCCTTAACAGCTACCCAGAGTCTCCTTGGGCACACTAAACTTCTTCCAAAGAGTAAGTCCCAAAGCAAAACCTCACCTCAGAGTATTTATACACTTTTCAGAGCAGAAGGGCAGACCCCGGTGACCCAGAGCTTCATTAATTAATAGAAGGTGTGGCCATTGCTACAAAGCAAGCCTCCCCTAATCAAGCTCCCTTTAATGGGCTGCAGGTGAGGTCTCTAAAGGAGTGGGGAAGATCTTTAACTCTAATTAACATTACAAGAGGACAACCTTGTGCTAAACCAAGGAGTTACAAGATTGAACAAAATAGGCATTTATTCATCCTTAATACTCTCAAATAGAATGTTGTTGCTTGAAGATAGATTTTTGTAGAAGCAAGCAGTTTGAGATCACTGCAAACATTATTTTCTACTGTGAAAACTCATTTGTTTAATAATAATATTTAATAGTACTTTTTAAAGCAAAGAAACCCATTTATCCAAGTCAATAGCAAAATTTAGAAATCTAAAAAAGTACACATTGGAGAATATATACCAGACACTTCAGAGTGAAGGAGTTCTGACATTGGAAGGATGGTAACTACTCAGAGAGTCCTAGATCTCCATCCAAGGGTCAGTTTCTCCAAATCTCTAATGTAACAAGTTGGGGATAGGGGCAGGATGGGAACTGACAGCTATTCTCATGGGGACTTCTTCCCAAAGTCTTATTCTCCCTTTAGCAACCTGAAGTGGGGTTGGCATCATTCATCTTTCCTCTTATAGCTGGAAGCCAGAAGCTCCCTCAATTCCCTCAAGAAAGTCACTCTCCAAGAAAACATTCTGAAACTGGAACCAAGGTGTCTGCTTTCTTTCTGTAAATACTGTGATAATATTTGTGATACTTTCTGATCTTTTATGCAAATATAAGGGGTATTCCTGATGCAAAACAGGAGAAAAGGAATACAATATCCCAGAGCAGAGATAATGTTCCAGTCACACCACTGACAGACACGTGGAGAACCTAAGAATATAACATTGATTGTACCAGCCATGTGTTCCTTTCTAAAACCGATGTGACTTGGTACAAAAAAAGAAGTCTTACAGGCTTCCCTTGGCAATATTCCCCCTTTCAAGTAATACAAGAGTCTATGACCAATGGGGTCGTGGAGGTCATTTGAATATCAGCATCAAGTACGGCATAAAATAGGAAGCTATATGCATAAATAGTGGATTTGCCAGTGTCATTGAAGATGTCCTAGGCAGATCTGAAGCAAAATATAGGAAACAATTTTTGTGGACAGCAAGGGATCTCAAAGATTTCTCTTCACAGACAACATTGTTACAAATGCATCATATTCCAAAACACTTCAAAAACTCTTCATTGAAGTTGACAGTCACTCAAACAAGATAAACCTAAAAACAATATAGGTGAAAAACACATATTGCCCAAATTACAGCATGCAGTTGGACAGGCAGCCTATCAGTACATCAGCATTTGTACTATATTCACTAGACTATTATGCTGTAAGTATGGCATAATATATAACATAGAAAAATGCACGCATCTGCATATTGTGTTTGTTCTTTGTTCTCGAAGACCATGACATCACGATGATGACATGACTTCCAGTTGACTTTGATTTGAGTGAAGGAGGCTGTGCAAGGTCACCAACCTCACTTTCTTCTCCTGAGCCATCCGAGTCCAGTGGCCTGCTATTCATCAGGATGACTGGAGATGGCTCAGGATGCCATGGGAGCCCCTGGCCCTTTCAGGCTAAGGTCTTTTCACATTCTCACTTTGAGTGAGATACACCCATTCAACAAATAGGTTTCTTTAAGTAGTTACTGAAGGGATGGCCCCTTTAATCAAAAAAAAAAAAAATCAAACTGAGAGGGGGGGACCCTCAGGGTTCTTGGGTAAAAGAGAAACAATTACTATTTAGTAATTACATTCACTCTGTGCGAGGTAGGTGAGAACTTGCTGTCCAGTCTATGAACTCCAGAGTGAATTGGATTTAAGGCTTGATCTTTGAGCAAGAAATGTAGCCAGTAAACCCAGAGGAAAAAATGCAACTTTGGGGCATGGAGTGTACCTTTCCTTGGGCAGGACTCCAGAGAAGAGGAGAGGAGAAGGAGAAGGAAGAGAAGGAAGAGGAGAAGAATGCGGAAGAGGTCTGCATATAAGGACACATGCTATGGATTAGGTTACATTATCTAATGGCTACAAACATGCATATTTGTTTTTATGTATATATGTGGGTATATATACCCTCTTTGCCTTTACATTTCAGTCTGTCCAGAATATCCTCCTTGATACAGGTGAATATCTAAGTGGTCATATATCCTCCTATTCTATGCCTCACTTTATGCAGAAATTCCTACCACTGAAGAGTTATTTCCAGGATCTATCATAGATGGATGACTTTAAAGGGGAAAATTTGCTGAGAGACTTTAATACCAATGCCAATTCACACATACATATATATGTATACACACATATACATATCCATTATGGAAATTACTATAGATAAACTCAACTCATGAGTACAGAATTTAACAGAAGGAAGGAGAACACTGGGCTATATCTCATTTGGAAAACTGCATCATTTGGATGCATAGTTATGCATCCAAAACTGGATCTATAACTGCATGGATCCAACTCCACGCTAATCACTGGCACAAAAGTCCACTGACAGTTTCCCACTGATTCCTTAGAACCATGGGATACCATGAGTGAAGGGATTAAGAAACCAACAGAAGCCCAAAAGACAAGAGAAAGCTGAAACAAGAGTGGGGATGATCATGAAGCAAGAGGTTACCCATCAATTGAGAAATGGCTTAACAAGCTATGGCATATGACTGTGATGGAAAATTATTGTGCTGTAAGAGATGACAAGCAAGTTGATTTCAGAAAAACCTGGAAAGACTTAAATGAACTGAAGCAAAATGAAGTGAGCAGAACCAGGAGAACATTGTACACAGTAAGAGCAATGTATGATGAAAATCTGTGAATGACTTAGCTTTTCTCAACAGTGTAATGATCCAAGACAATCCCAAAGGGCTCATCATGAACTGTCCAGCTCCAGAGAAAGAACTTATACTGTCTCAATACAGACTGAACCATGCTCTTTTTCATTTTCTCTCTTTCTTTTGGTTTTTTCATTTAAATCTTCTTGTATGAAATTACTAATGCAGAAGTGTTTTATATAATTGCACACGAATAAACTACATCAGATTACTTACCAAGTCAGGAAGAAGGATGGGGGAGGGAAGGAAAGAATTTGGATCTCAAAACTTTTTTTGGAAAAAGTTTAAAAAATTGTTTTAATGTAATTGGGGGAAAATAAAATACTACATAAAAATGTCAAAGATAATACCACTGGACAGCCTAAGTCCTACCCTGATATCCACAAAATATCAAAAGATCTTGAGGAAGTTCTCCATTTGCAATGAGTGGATCCTCTAAGGAAGGTTCCCAAAAGATAAAAACTGCTTAATTTGAGGTAAAATTCTATAGTAAACAAGAGGCAAAACATTTCTGACCTATGTGAAGAAAATCAATCATTCCAAGGTTCATCAATATATATTCAAAATTATCAAAATATATTCAATAGATCTGATATTTTGGAAGAGTTAAATCACCCTCAAGTATGCAAATTATATACATAATTTAAAGCATCATAGTTTGCCACATCTATGCTCACCATAGGCTTAGAACCATGCCTTTATTTTTGAATTAGGGGCAATAATGAGTACTGCAGTAATAGTAATAAATTATTCTATTCAGCTTACATAAAATATACTGCATCAGCAGATCAGTTTTCCTTTAGTTTTAATGGAGTAGAGGAAAAGTTCATCTATTAAATCATGAAGATCCATCAATTCCCCTCAATTTCAAAATCATAGGAAAACTGTCAGAGCCTGTGTACCTAAATTATATACAAAATGACATCTCCTGTCTGTTAATAAAAAAAAGAAAAATTTCCCCAATAAGGGATACTTGAATTCCTCTCCAAATCTACATCATCTTTTACTTTTCCAAGTTCAAACCCCCAAAAGCAAAATTGTCTCTTTAATGTGAGATTCATACTTAGGAATTGAGACTGTCAAAGTAAAATCACTGCAATGTATTTGGTGCATCCATTACCATCACATGTGTGCCTTGGTCTTTTCATCTCTAATCTACTCCTCATATTGGCACCAGCTACATCATTCAAGTCCAATGTACCACAGGTTCTGATCATATTTTCTGCAACCTGGCACATGGGAATACTATTGAATGGGAGAACTCCGAATCATAGATAAATTTTTCTCATAGAAACTATTACTGGTTTAGACTTGAAGCATGAGACCCTCTGAGTAGAAATATTTTGAACAAAATAAATAAAAAAGAAAAAGTGGAAAGGAGTCAAACAGGCAATTATTTGTAATAGAAAAAACTATTGATTTTCCTTTTTGATACATAGTCTAAATTATCCCTCAAGAAAAGTAGTAATGCATCTTTAAACAGATTTATTGGTACTGGGAGGGGGGAAGTATGTTATTTAACTCCAATGCTATTGGATTTTTCTTTTGTGTTAGATATAGAGATAGAGCACATAGACACAGACACACAGAAAGAGGGGTTCATTCAAGAATCAAAACTATTCTAGGTTCTGAAGTATAGCACTATAGTATTTTTCCAAACACAGTCAGTTTATGAATACAAGATTTTTTACTAAATAAATTATATCACAGATTTATAATAAATACAATTTTTTTCACAAGATTTAATGTTCCCAGTGAGGGAAATGAATATAAGCACATTGACTCTCTCAGTGTTACTTTTACCTTTAACTTCCTTGTAATAAAGAGTTGCTCCTTGTCTCTGGAGTTCTACAGTTTCTCTGAATCTGGGAACCACAATCTCTTTCTCTTCAAATTGGATTTCCTCCCCTCAATCCTCTTCATGTCTTTTCCATTTCTTTTATGTCAATGTATGTACACATATATACATATAAACACGGACACCTATACACATATGCATGTGTATATATGGTGAGGGATGGAGGGAATAAGCATTTCTTAAGCACCTACAGGTGCTGTGCTAAGTACAGATAATATCTCATTCAGTCTTCACAACAGTGGTATGATATAGGTGTTATGTAGATTTATATATATGCATGAGCATATACATATTTGTTGTATATACATATGTACACATATGTACATGACATATGTGAATATATCTATATTTGCAATATGTGTTTTGCCAATATGGATATACATATATATGATGTGTATATGTATACATAGCATATCTATATATGTGGATATATCTAAAATGTGTATACATGCACTACGTGTATTTATACATTGTACATACATATATTGTATACATGTGTTTATACCCATGTATGCATATATACATGTACATTGTACAACACACATATATATTCTACCAAGTCTATGGAAAAGGGCACATTATCTATCTTTCAAATACCCATCTTGTACAGACTCTGAAAAGGGTTAGTCGAATCTACTCATTAGAGCAAACAGCATATTAGGGCTCAGGAGTTATGCATTCCAGTCCTAGATATTGGTTAATGACCTTGGGAAAGTCACCTCACCCAGGATTCATCATCTATCAGTCAGAAGTAATCCCAGATGTCCTTGCTAGACTGTCACAAAGAAAAACTACTCAAAATTATTAGGAAGCAATTTTCAAGTGAAGAGCTCTAAAAGACAATAAATAAAGCCTCCCCACCATCTACAAATTCAGCAGTGAGTAGGCTGTTGTCTCAGTTCTTAATAATCACCATATTCCCATGGACTAGGGATTCTCTCATCAGAATTCAGGCAGAACTAATCTAGTCTTATTATGAAGAAGAAAGTGTTAAGATGATTTGATCCCCCTTCCCATCACATATCCCCAGGTATTAAATGGCTATTCCTAGAGGAGAGAGCTTGTAACCATTCAAAATTTCTGGCCCTCCCTTTCCTCAGGGCTAATCATTCTTTTGCTTCTTGCTTGGATTGTTCTGTTTATTTTTTTTTAATTCTCTGATTTTGAATTTTGGCATATTATAACTTGGGAACAATCATTAACAAATCCAGCTGTGCAGTGGGTAAACATCTGTCTGGGTGATACACTCTGGCTTAGTGTCTATAGAATTAAAAAGTCACCTACCCTGCCAGAAAATTAAGATAAGAATTACTTTGGCTACAATATCCAAAAAAAAAAAAAAGAAAGAAAGAAAAAACCACTGAAATCATGGGAGATTTATTAGAAAAAGCCCTGGACATGGAATCATAAGATCTAGTTTTTGGTCTTGGCTCTTATTACCAAGAGCAAGTGACAATTTATCTGGGCATCAATTTCTTAATTTATAAAATGAAAATGATAAAAATAGTAATAATAAGATAACATCCGTATGATCTAACTGTGTTGTCAGAAGGAGAATATTTAATGCTAAATAACTATATAAATGTGAATTTGCTATTATCATCATGCCATTCCCTTCATTTTTTTTCTATGAAGCTAAGATAGAAATAATTTTGGGGGCAAGTCACTAAGCCACTATTATTCTCATATTCATCTTCTTTGATCTATGAGATAGGTGCATCAAATAACTTTTTATAGTTGAATTGCGGTATTGGGATATAAGCTCACCTTCTGGAGACTCACATCACAACTCCTTCAATAGAAAAGATGTTGGTGATAAATCACCCTGTTCCCATAGGATTTTGATTTTTTTTCTACTGGATCTTTATGATTTATAAATATTTTAAACAGTGATTTCTACTGAAAACATTGTTCTTCAGATCTTATGGATCAATGCTGTGTCCTGGCAATTGTTTGTTACAGTTTGGTCAATTATAATGTCCTGGTTTCAATATAGCATATTCGTTGCATTTTCCAAAATATTTTGAGGTCTGTAATTGTAGTATTATGATTTGTTGCCTATCAGTCCATGAAAGATTGTAACTTCTGATGTATAATTGTCACCACCTGTACCTACTTGGTAGGTATTTACAAAATAACAAAATCAGACAACCATAGAATTTGAGAGTTTGAACAAAGTTCAGTCACCACCGAATTCAGACAAGTCAGACAATGCACAAATGAAATCCACATTATCTGTTGAACAAGTAAATGTCCACCAGATAGCTAAGTGGTCCAGTGGATAAAGCACTGAGTCTGGAGTCAGGAAACTCTGAGTTCAAATCCAGCTTCAGGTATTTGGTTTTTGTGTAACCCTAGGCAAATCATTCAACCTGCCTCAAATCTCAACTGAAAAATGGAGACAATAATTGCACCTATTGATCAGATGTGTTCATTTTTTTCATCTCTAAAATACTATTCACCATATGGAATAGCTAAATGAGAGGGAGAAGGAGAAGGATTCTTGAGATGACTATGGTGATGAAAGAAACAGAAAATATCAATAAAAACTTTTTTAAAAAAGATGGAATATGAAAAGTCATAAAGAAATCATCTCTCATAAATACTCTGGCAATGAATTTTTAAAAAGGCAACATATCCAAAAGGAAACATCAGTAACCCCTTTATCATAATCATGATTATATACATATATTCACACATACATGTGCACACATATATACATGTGGATATATGTGGATATGTAAGTGTATGTGTGTATATACATATACATACATACATTATATGTGTGTTTGTATATGTGTGTGTATGTGTGTGTGTATGTGTGTGTGTGTATATATATATATATATATATATATATATATATATATATAATTTATATATGTATATGCCACAGGCTATGGGAGAAGAGTCCTGCTAGGCAAGCAATCATTATTTCAGATGAATAATCCAGAAACCCAAAGAAGCACTCTGACCAGGGATGCTGATCACAAAGCTCTAGTAGGGCACTAAAGCTAGACAACACTCAGCAAAAACACACTAGCAGAGATTAAAAACCAGTGGCAGAATTTCAGCAAATAGAAGTCAGGACCAAATAGAGCCTAACCATGCCATTTAATAATTCAAAAAGGAATACAGCCTGGCCTTGGCATAAAGCCACAAATCAAGAACTAAGGCTAGTGATAAGATTAAACAGAAGACACTGAGCACTGTAAATAAATATCAAGAGTCATGAGATGCCCAAAAGAAAGTAACTCCATGTATTGAAGAAGAACTCAGAGGGGAAAAAAAGCTTCACAACTGGCTACAAGAATACTAGAAGAAATGAAGTGAGATATTTAAAAGAAGATAAGAAAAACAACTTTTCTAAGAATAAATTGGAAATCCCAAATTGATGGTCAGACAACATAAACAGTCAGTTTTCAGATGAAAAAACTAAAGTTATCTATAGTCATATGGAAAAAAATGGTCTAAATCACTATTGATTTGAGAAATGCAAATTAAAACAGCTCTGAGGTACCACTTCACACCACTCAGATTAGCTAATTTGACAGAAAAGGAAAATAATAAATGTGGGAAATGTGGGAAATTGGAACACTAATGCATTATTAGTGGAGTTGTGAACCAATCCAACCATTCTGGAAAACAATTTCGAACTATGGCCAAAGGGCTATAAAGTTGTGCATACCCTTTGATCCAGCAATACCATCAGTGGGTCTGTATCCCAAAGGGATCATAAAAAAAAAGAAAAGGACCCACATGTACAAACAGATTTATAGCAGCTCTCTTTGTTGTGGCAAAGAACTGGAAATTGAGGGGATGCCCATCAGTTGGGCAATGACTGAACAAGCTGTGCTTTATGAATGTAATGGAATACTCTTGTTCCATAAGAAATAATGAGCAGATGGATTTCAGAAAAACTTGGAAAAGTTTTGAACTGATGCTGAGTGAAGTGAGCAGAACCCATTGAACACTGTACATAGTAACAGCAATATTGTGAGATGATCACCTATGATAGACATATCTCTTGTCAGCAATACAACAATCCAAGACAATTCCAAGGGACTCATGATGGAAAATGCTGACCACATCAAGAGAATGAACTATGGAGTCTGAATGCAGATCAAAGCATGCTATTTTCACTTTGGGTTTTTTGCTATTGTTTTTTCTTTCTTGAGGTTTTTTCTTTTGTGCTGACTCTTCTTTCACATGACTAATTTGGAAATACGTTTAACATGATTGTAGATGTATAACCTATAACAAACTACTTGCTATCATGGGAAGTGTAAAAGCAAGCCCCTCCATATACAGAGGAAGGCCTGCTGTACAGGTTCTTGGATCTGTTTTTCTGAAAGGAAAGTAACTTGAGGGGTCAACAATCACTTTAATCAAGTACATGTTATCATTCACTTAGTTCAGGGGGAAAAGTCAGCACCCTGAACTTCAGAGAAAACACAGAGAAATCAAAATCAACAGACAGGGTTTCCAACTGTCTGCTAGATCAACAGGCGGATAAAAAAATTAACAAAAGGTGTTGTTTTCAACTAAAACATTATTATTTTTATTTTATTAGGACCTCCCCTAATCAAGCTTTCTTTAATGAACAGGATCATTAATGGGTGGGGAAGATCTTTAACTCTCTGATTAGCATTTCAGGGAGTGGGAAGGAAACAGAGAGAGAGAGAAAAACTTAGAGCTCAAAATCTAACAAAGATGAATATTGAGAACTATCTATAAATGCAATTGGAAAATAAAACACTATTAAGTGAAAAAAATAAATTGGAAGAAGGAATATGTAGAAAAGAAGATGGAGAACATTACCCAAATAGCAATCTCCCTGTAAATTAAAATAAATTAAACAGAACTCAATGACTCCAACAGAGAGCAAGAAATATTAAAAACAAATCAAAAGTTTGAAAAACTAGAAGAATCTTTTAGAAATGCACAAATAAGAGTTATGAGAAAAGTAAAAAGATAAGTAAATTTGAGCAATTAGAAAAGGCTTAACAAAAATGAAATAAATACATTCTAAGAGGGAGTGGAGATAAATATCCCTTCTGAATAGTGATATCTTCAAGGGTCAGAGAGGGGTAACCAAATTGCTAATATGAGTCATGTCAAGTCAATGAGAATTTATTACTACCTTGTTTTGCATCAGAAGCCTTCCCAGTAAGCTCAAGAGTAAGTTAAGAATATCACCATTATTTATTAGTTTTATGTAGCATTTCATTTTTCCCCAATTACATGTTAAAACAGATTTTAATCTATTTTTAATTTTGAGTTCAAATTCTATCCCTTCCTCCCTTCCCTCTCCAAATCAAAATAGATACATGATTTACACATAAAGGGTGACGCCATAAGCAGATTAGGAGAGAATGGAATAGTTTATTTGTCAGAACTATGAATAAGGGAAGAATTTGGGATGAAAGAAAATAGAGACTATTATATGATATAATACTAGAAATGCTATCTATAATATTAACAGGAAAAAGAAATCAAATGAATACAGATGGAAGAATAACAAAATTATGAGATTTTTAGATGATATTCTATAGATCATCTTTTTACAGATTATTCCATTTTCAGATATAATATTCTATTTGGATAATCCTAGCCAATCAATTAAAAAACTAGTTGTAATAATTAGTAACTTCAGCAATGTAGCAGAAAATAAAATAAGCTCATGCAAACCATCAGTCTTCACTACATTAGAAAAAATCCAACATTTCCCAATAAGCCTCTCCCTTCTAAACGTCTCCATTATACTTCAGAAACCTCTCCATTCTGGAAGATTAATTCAGCCTTGGAACACCTAGGAAGTTCTTTCCATTTCTGGGTCTTTTCCTTTTGACTGGAAGGCTCCTTCTAAAACTTCCATTTAAAGAAGGTGCCCAGGTCAATCATCTTGTAATTTCCTAGTGGGTTATACTACTCTGAACTACTTTGCCACCCCTTACACTATTTCCCTCTGCCTTTTAGCTTCCTTTTAGACACTGCCTTTTCCATTCAAATTTATTCTCTTTGAGGGCAGGAATATTTGTTTTCTGTTTTTATATTCCCAGTGTTTACTTGGTAGTGACTGGCACATAGTAAGTGTTTAAAAATGTTTGTTGATTACATTACAGGAAGAGATAGAGAGATGAATTCCATTTAACATAATGTATAAAATGTTTGGAAGATCCTTTACCAAGACATAGTTATCAGTTATATGCCTATAACCATCAAAAAGAAAAAATTCCATTGAAATAGACAGACCTGAATAATTGAAGAGATCCTAGCTGTATATTATTTACTTGCCTATATATACTAAATAGTAATAGTATAGTATACTAAGTAGTATACTATACTAAATAGTATAATAATAATAATAGTATAATATGCTAAATATAGTTTAATATACTAAAAGTAAAAATGCTACTTAAATTAATTGACATATTCAGTGCCATATCAGTCAAAGTATTATCTCTAGAACTAGAAAAATAACAATTCACATGGTTGAACAAAAAATAAAAAATCTCAAAGGATATAAATGAAAAAAAATGGAAAGGCAAGGGGTCTACAAGTACCAGATCTCGAACTACAGTACAAAATTGTGATCATCTAGACTGATACTGGTTTTAAAAAATAGAAAAGTTGATCAGTGGAACGATGAAGAACACAAGATCATTAGACAAATGGAACAGAGTACCACAATTTTGATCAATCAAAAAAGATTTTTAAAAAAGGACTCCCTATTTTTTTAATTGCTAGACAAACTATAATCATAAATATTAAATTTATAGAAATTATAATTTCTTATAGAAATTAAATTTAGACCAAATCTCACCTCATGTTGAGGGCCAGGATGGAGTGCAGTTGACAAGTTCAGGATAGACCTTTGGGGAAAGTGTTCTTTGAGACTGTGCTCATTAGCATCTGGAATGGCTCTCCATGCCCTGCCCCCCCCGACATGTTGCTGTCTCCAAACAAGAGAACTACAGAAAAATAAGGGATATGTAAAATAGATGCCCTCTAAGCTAACAGTCTTTTAAGACAACAAGACTGGCCAAATCACTAGGACAGGAGACGAGCAGAATGTCACGTAGGCTTGCAGTTTCTGTCTATATATACCCTTACCCTCAGATCAATAAACTATCTTCTCCTGTCTACCCGTCTCTTTCTTCTTCACCACATCACCAAGCCTTGTGGGGACACGCAGGCTGTCCGCCATAACCTCATATACCACAATAAACTTCAAATGGTCAAAGAACCCAGACCTAAAAGTTTACATTATAAACAAACTAGAACATGGCAAGTGATACCTTTAGGAACTACGGATAGGTGAGGAGGTCTTTACCAAGCAAGGATATAAAAATCAGTTGAGATAAAGTAGAAAATTTCAATTACATACAACTTCAAATCTCATATATAAATAAAGTCAAAAAAGATAAAATTGGAAGCTAAACAATTAACTGGAAAATGATATTTACAGTAAATTTCTCTGATAATGTTTTGATATCTAAGACATACAGGAAACTGGTTCAAATATATAAAAACAAAAACAATTCTCCCCATGGACAAATGGTCAATGGATATTAATAGGCAATTCTCAAAAGGAGAAATACATGCTATCAGTAACCAAAATATTCCATACCATTAGTAATATAGGAAATGTAAAAGGACAGTTCTAAAGTTCTACAATACATCCATCACATTTCTAAAGATTACAAAAGAAAATCAAAATTATTAAAAGTGTGGGGAGAGGACAGGACAAATCTACTATTTGTAGGGTTATGAATTGGTCCATCCATTCTAGAATGTAATTTGGAATTATGACTCTAAAATCTTTAAACTATGCATATACCCATTGACTCAGAAATATAATTACTAAACATATACCCCAAGGAGATAAGAGATGGAATCAGTTTTGTGTGTATGTGCGTGTGTGTAAATTTTATTGAGTGACTTTATTTGGTAACAAAATACTAGAAACTTCTCTTCTCCCTCTAACATACCTTATTTGGTGGTCCAATTAGCTTCCATGGGTTTAATTATTATTTCTGTGCCAATGATTCTCAAATCTACCTATCCTGACCTCTTTACTGACTTCTAGTCCTACATCTCTAACTTACCTTCAGACACCTCAAACTGAATGTACAGTAGACATCATAAACTCAATATCTCCAAGACAAAACGCATTATCACCCTCTCCCCACAAAAAAAGTCACCTCCCCGTCCAAATTCCCTTATTACTGTCTAGGGCACCAACATTCTCTCAGGCCCCCAGGCTCACAACCTAGGTGTCATGCTTGATTCCTCACCATTTCTCAAACTCATATCCAATCTGTCATCAAGGATTGTTGATTTCACATTTCAGTTTCTCTTGATATTACCCCTTCTTTCTTCTGATACTGACATCACCCTGACTTAGGCTCTCATGACCTCATGCATGGACTATTGCAATAGATTGCTGGTTGGTTTCCCTGCCACAAGTCTCTCCACTCCAGTTCATCCTTCATTCAGCTGCCACCATGATTTTCTTAAAACGTATGTCCAAATCTATCATCTCTGTTTTCAATAAACTCCAGTGGCTCCCCATCACCTTCAGGATCAAATATAAAATCTTCTGCTTGATCTTCAAAGACTTTCACAATTTAGTCTTTGACTTTTAACTCAACTGCCCTATTTTTCCAGTCTTATACCTTACAACATCACCCATCACCTTACCAATCATTCTTTGATGGATTGACACTCACATTTGTGCTGTTTCTTTAAAAAGCAATTACATCTCTCTAGTCTGGGCATTTTCTCTAGGTGTTCCCCATGCCTGGAATACCCTCCCTTCCCATCAAAACCTTTGGCATCCTTGGTTTTCTTCAAGTTCCCATATAAATCCCACTTTCTGTAGGAAGCCTTTTCTAATCCCTCTTAATTCTAATGCATTAACTCTATTTTTTTGTTGATTTTATATATAATGTTTCTGTACATATTTGTTCACTCATTATCTCCGTCATTAAACTGTGAGCTCTTTGAGGGCAGACATTGTCTTTTTGCCTTTCTTTGTGTCCTCAACACTTAGCATAATACCTGGTGTATAATAGATGCTTACTAAATTTGACTGTCTGAAACTAATGCGATGACTCTCAAACAGGGAATACCTAAATAAATTATGATATACGAATGTCATGGAATGTTATTGATGTAAAAATGGTGAATGGATGGATTCAAAGAAACCTGGGAAGACATAGAAATTAATGTTGAATAAAGTGAGCACAACTAGATCAATTTATATGGTGATTTCAACATTATTTTTAAAAACCTTCTTTGAGTAATTTAAAAACTCAGATAAATGCAATAACTAAAAATAATACTCCAGAGGACTAAAGATGAAGCTTATATACCACCTTTTTACAGAAAAGTGACAGACTAGTTGTGACGAATGAGGTACAATTTCAGACATGGCCAATGTGTGAATTTTCTTTACTTAACTATGAAACCTGATATAAAGGAGGATTTTTTAGAAGGGAGATAGAGTGAAGGAATGTCAAAAAAAAAAAAAGAAAGAAAGAAAAAAAGCTCAGGGAAGCATTTTTAAAATACATAAAAGAGATCGGGATGTGACTCATAGGGAAACAGACAACTAGTAGAACTTTGGAACCAATATGTTGTTAAGTATACACTTTTAAATAAGACACAGACTGGATGTAATAGAAATTTGCAATGTATTATATGGACATTTTTATGTTTATATTTGTCAAGGTCAAAATAACTACTCCAAAGAAATCAAAAGTATTGCATAGGTTTTTGTTAGCATACTTTCCACATCTGTTATGATCTATTTCACAGTTATAAAAATATACACTACAATTGCTATTTTATGTGTTCTTTTAAATGTATTCTTCCCATTGAGCTTTAATTTAAGTATGTCAGTAGGAATCTTAACCTATTCAGGTAAATGCAATGTATTAAAAGATTTTAGCTCCATGTATCTTGCCTGGAGGGGACCAAGATATTTATAAGTTTCAGCTTCATTCACTGTTATAATCTAACTTCAGTATTCAAGATTAAAGTCTTTATTTTCTATCTATCCTTGGCATACAATATTTTTTTTTACTTATTAGGTCCAAATTAAACTTAATATCACTGGACGAAAACTCTATGAAATGAGGGAGCTATTAAATGTGATTTTTTTTTTCTTGGAGTCATTTCAGAAAGATTATAATTGATTTACGGTGAGGCAGAACCATAATGAGTTAAACTATCTCCTAAAAATGCCAAATTTTATATAATCATCATTTTTCATCTCATTCTTCTGATCTTTCTTGATAGGGTTAAGATGGAACCAATGTTCAGATAAGTCACTATCCTGACATTATTCTTTTATATTAAATATTTTACAGTATTTCTATTTTTTATAATTGAATAAAAATACTGGGACAGAAACTGATTTTTTGTAAACTCAATAAGAGCAATTTTGGGTCAACTCCAGTAACAGACAAGAGAAAGAAAATTAATTAGTTGGTGTTCCATTTATTTTGTTTTTTTTTCTTTTGTTTTTTTCTTAGAAGTATACAAAGCTATGTATCATACCCAGTCTCTATCAAGAAAGCTCATATCAGTATTATTGCAATATTAACTGCAACTCTCATTTACATAGTACTTGGAAGACACAAATCATTTTACACACATTACCTCTTCTCAACAGCCCAGTAAAGTAGGTAGTACCAATATTATTAACTCAAACTAGGCTGATGAGAAAGATAAATTAAGAAATATAATTCTGGGCAAGTCTTTAGGTACTCTGAGCCTCAGTTTTCCAATCTGGAAAAGAAGATAATCATACTCGCACTATCCACTTCTCACATTGTGAGCACAGAATTTTATAAACCTTAAAATAGCATATAAAGGTGTTAAGTAAAGTGAATTGTCCCAGCTCACACAATTAGTAAAAATTGAACCTAAATCTCTTACAACCCTCTCCTATGCTCTCTCCATTATATCATAATGCCTCATCTAACTAGGAAAGATTCTATGTAGGTCAGTCCCTAGGAGGTGTATGCAAGAGACATTTGTTATTAGAAGAAAATTTTTTCAATGTAAGGTTATCTTCCACCTTTCACAAAGCCACACATTATTAGTAGAATATAGACTTTAATCTAAGTTAAGAAATAAAAACCCAACAATATAAATTAGAGAATGAACAACATATGTAGGTATGCAAAGATAAATACACATTATTTATATTTACATGTGTGTATATATGTATTATAAACATGCACACAGATGCATGGTATATGTGTCATGCAATGAATATGTTTGTGTATGTGCGTTAAAACAAAATACATATATACTCATGAATATATATGGATATATATGCTTTGCACATATCTGCTTAATATGTATTTGTTATATTGAATATTATCTATATAGTCATTCATACAATACATAAAAATTATAATGCTTTTTATACTCAGATAAGACATGTTCAGTGAGGTCACTGAATTTACAGTAAAGAAAAAATGCTCGGAGAAAGAAATTGACATGGAGAGTATCACATTCTCACAATATCACTAATGACATTGTGAATACTTACTGTTCTCTAAATCTCTTGCTTTTTTAAGGTAGCAGAATGAAGTACCTGTCTTATAATTAATCCCTCATGTACTACAAGCAATTTAATGTCAAAATAATCAAAAGTCACTTTTTTTCCTTTTGTAAGCATATAACAAACATTGCTATTTAGCAGCTGCAAACATCAGACATCTTTTCAAGACTGAATCATTTCTCTTATCCTCAAATTCCATTTCTTATAGAAATTAAAAATAATTAATATGTTAATACTAGCAAGGAGATGGTAGCGAAATATCACAAAGATCATACATTATGACAAGGTGGAATTTATACCAAGAATGCATGGCTGGTTCAATATTAGGAAATCTATCAGCATAATTAACCATGTCAATAAAAAAAGCACAAAAATCATATCATTATATCAATAGACAGAAAAAAATCTTTGACAAAATACAACACTCATTGCTATTTTGAAAGTTAGAAGTCATAGGAATAAATAGAACTTTCCTTAAAATGATAATTAGTATCTATCTAAAACTATCAACAAGCATTATCTTCAATGGGGATAATCTTGAAGCCTTCCCAGTAAGAAGCAAGGATGCCCATTATCGCCACTAATTTCAATATTGTACTAAAAATTCTAACTGTAGCATTAAGAGAACAAAGAGAAGTTGAAGGAATTAGAATAGGCTATGAGTAAACAAAACCACTGATCATTGCAGATGGTATAAATGTATACTTTAATCCTATAGAATCAAAGGAAAAAACTAGTTGAATTAACTTTACCAAAGTTGTGGATTATAAAGTAAACTCCCATGAGTCATCAGCATTTCTATATATGGCTCCAAAGTCCAGCAACAAGAGATAGAAAGAGAAATTTCATTTAAAATAATTGTAGACAATATAAAAAATAATTGAGAATCTACCTGCCTAGAAACACCCAGGAACTTTATGAACAAAATGACAGAACACTTCTCAGACAAATAAAGGTAGATCTAAACAATTGGAAAAATATTAATTGCTCATGGTAGGCTGAGACAATAGAATAAAAATGACAATTCTACCTAAATTAATTTACTGATTCAGTGCCATACCAATCAAACTACCAAAAATTTATTTCATGGAGCCTGAAAGAATAATAAAATTCATCTAGAAAATAAAAGTCAAAAATACCAAGAGAATCAAGAAAAAAAGTGAATGAAAGTGGTCTAATAGCTCCAGATGTCAAACTGTATTACAAAGCAGTAATCATCAAAACAATATGGTACTGACAAACAAATAGAATGGTGGATTAATGGAATATATTAGGAACACAATGCACAGTAACAAATGCCCTTAGTAATCTAATGTTTAATGAACCCGGAGATCCACACTTTTGGAACAAGTAGACTCTCATTGACAAATACTGCTGGGAAAACTGGAGAGCAGTTTGGTAGAAACTACATACAGACAACTTCTCATACCATATACCAAAATGAGGTCAAAAAAGATACATGATTTAGATACAAGAGTGATACCACAAGCAAATTAAGTGTACATAGGATAGTTTACCTGTCAAACCTGTAGGTCAGAGAATAATTTATGACCAAAAAAGATATAGAGAGCATTACAGGATGAAAAATGGATAATTCTGATTACATTAAATTAAATAGATTTTGCACAAACAAAATCAACACAGCCAAGATTAGAAGGAAAGCAGAAACTGAGGGAAAATTTTTATAGCAAATGTCTCTGATAAATGCCTCATTTCTCAAATACAGAAAGAACTGAGTCTCTGATAATGGCCTCATTTCACAAATATATAGAGAAATGAGTTAAATTTCTAAGAATACAAGTCATTCCCAAATTGATAAATGGCCAAAGCATGTGAACAGGAAGCTTTCTGACAAAGAAATCACAATTATTCATAGTCATTTGAAATAAATATTTTAAATCACTTTTGATTAGAGAAATGCAAATTAAAACAATTCTGAGGTACCACTTCACAAACCTAGTAGATTGCTAACATGACAGAATAGGAAAAGGACAAACACTGGAAGGGAAATGGAGAAAGTGGGACACTAATACACTGCCAATGGTGTTGTGAACTGATCCAACTATTTTGCAGGGCAATTTGGAACTATACCCAAAGGGCCATAAAATTGTGCATCACCTTTGACCCAACAATACCACTAGCAGGTCTAAATTTCAAGGAGATTAAAAAAAATTAAAAGGCATTATATGTACAAAATATTTATAACAGCTCCTTTTGTGGTGGCAAAGAATTGAAAATAGTGGGATAGTTGAACAAGTTTGGGCATACAATTGCCATGGAATACTATTGTGCTATAAGAAAAAAATGCTTTCAGAAAAACCTGGAAAGATGTACATGATGTGATGAAAAATGAAGTAAACAGAACCGAGAATATTATACACAGCAATAGTGATGTTGTACAGCAATCAGCTGTTGAATGACTCTTAGCTCTTAGCTAAGAATGACTTAGCTCTTCTCCGCAATACAATGATCCAAGGCAATTCCAAAGGACTTAGGATAAAAAATGCTATACACCTCCAGAAAAAGAATTGATGAATTCTCGATGCAGATCAAAACATACTTTTCTTTAACTTTTTTTTCTTAGGGTTGGCTTTGTTTTTTGGGTTTTTTTGGTCTGTGTTTTCTTTTATGGCATACCTAATGTAGAAATATGTTTTACATTACTATAACCTAAATCAAATTGCTTGCCTTCTCATTTAGGGGGCAAGGGAAGGAAAGAGGGAGAGAATTTAGAACTCAAACTTAAAAAAAAACCCCTAATGTTAAGAACTACTTTAATATGTAATTGGAAAAAATAAAATACTTGAAAATAGAAAATAATAATAATTAACATCAAAGGTCACTTGAAAGTTTGTGACAAGGATACTTAAAAGGCTGAAAGTGTAAGTTTTTACTAGCATTCCCATTTTACAGATGAGAAAACCATTTCAGGTCACAGAAATCAAGAATCACTCCAGTCAGTTACAAAAAGCATTCACTTTGAAAGTCCTTGCTCTCTCACTTCCTCACAGCTTGACCTTGGTAAAGGAGGGTGAGGAGAGAAGGAAGGGGAAGAAATAAGCATTTTTATTAAGCAATCACTATGTGCCTGCACTGTGTTAAGCACTTTACAGATACTATTTCCTTTGATCATTAAAACAGTCTTGTGAAATACGTGCTGGTATTATCCCCATTTTGCCGTTGAAGAAATGGCAACAAACGGGGGCAGCTTGCCCAGAGTTATATAGATAATAATTGTCCTAGGCAAGATTTAAACTCAGGTTTGCCTAAATCCAGGCCCAGTCCTCAATCTATTGCACCTCCTAACTACTTCACTTCCCACCTCTCTAAGCCCCAACTTCTTCATCTGTAAAATAAAGGAGTTAGACAAGGTGACCTCTAAGGCCCCTTCTACATCTCTAATCCTTGAAACCAATGAGTTCTGTTCCAATGTTCTTTCCACTGTACTCACTGCCTTTCCATGTATGCCTTTCTCCCAGGCACAGGCAGCTACAAGAACTGTGGGCTTGTATAACTGGATGACACTTTTCAGCTTGATGGTATAACTAAGGGCACAAATTCCAGGTGGAAGCAAGTACAAAAGGAAAATGAGAGAGTAGGGAGGGGATAATGCCCTATTGCCATCTGCGATTTTGTTTTGTAACCTTGCAATTGATCACTGACAGTAGCATGCCCCTTAATTATTTTTCCCCATGGTAATTCCCCGCTGTACAAGGGTCCACGCATGCTTTGCGTTAAACTCAGTTTACTTTTTAAACAAACAGAATGTCAGTAAGAAGAATAGACTGATGCTCACGTCTATTACCATAGACAGGCCTGGGTATGAAGAGCACTTGATCTATTACTTCTTCTTCAGGGCACTTTCCCCTCCAAGAAGGTCTTGTATCACTGTGTTCACTGCATCCTCTGCCTCCCTTCTATCAATGTTCTTTTTGCTTTAGAGTCTCTTCAGTTAAATTAATATAGTGATCAGAAACAGAGAACTGAGTGCAGGCTGGGTATGGATAATTAATCTCAGGTTGCTTTAGGTGAGAAATAACTGAACTAAAAGCCTAGCCTTTGAGGTGACATTTCACAACAGGTAGCAAGACCAGAAACATACTCTTTCAGCCATAACTGATACTGTGTGAAAATCATTTTTAATATAAAGGAAGAAAATTGTATCCTAAGAACAGATGATTAGCTAGTAATTGGTATTTAATTATCATGTTCTGGAACATCAAATGAATTCATGTTATGATATACTCTCTCAGGGTCACTCAGTCAGTCATGGTTAAAAAAAAAAGACAGATGTTACTCCTCCCAAATACCTTTTTGACCTTTGTCAGGAAGGAAGTATTTTGCTTATCCTGAATATAGTACTAAGTTGTAGTATTATTTATTTTTTTACTTATCCTCTTTATCCCTAATTAGTTGAAAAAGTCCTTGAAGACTAGGATTTTAACTTAATTGAAAAGTATTTACTAACTTCTTGCTATGGGGAAATCATTATTAGGTGCCAGATATATAAGGCATCTCTCCCCTTCCCCCAAAAAAAGGTCCTTACCCTCAAGGAGATTTCATTTTACTTGGAGTACACAGATAAGTAAATACAAGGTATACACAAAATAAAACAAAGTCATTTCAAGAGAGTGAATGTGTCAGTAACTGGGGAAATCAAAAAGATCTCAGGCCAGATGTGGAATGTGAGTCAGGAATGAAAAGGCAGAATTCTGTTTTGTTTTCTTTTATTTTTAATCCCCAGCCTTTGGCAGTGTCTTGAACATAGCAGGCATTCAATAAATGCTTGGTTGGCTCTTGTTGGCATGAAGGAGTCATATTATTCAATGATAAAGTCAACCACTGCCTATGTAATTCAACAGAAAAGATGTTGAGAATGCTCTCCACATCAAAGAAAAAAACCCAAAAAACCCGGTTCCAAAAATACCCCATTGCCTCAGGCAGGAGATGCTACTTTCTATCAGGCAGATGAAATACTTCTGCCCATAAAACTCCCTTGTTACCTATAAGGAAGGTGACTTCAGACATATTGGGGGAGAAGGGGGAAAATCTGTGTAGAGATAGCATTTAAAATGGCCAAATAAATCTCCCTTTCAGACTTTTGTAAAAGTCAACTTATCTTTGAGAACTGCCTCTCAAAGACTTGCTGGAACAGGAGGCTTTCACTGCTTTATGGCCAAGTGGTAAACTCCTAAAGGCAGAAGCCCCTAAAGGAGATAGTAACACCCCATTTGCAGAAATTGCATCATGAAAATAATATGTGACAATGAAATGACTATAAATCCACAGACAGACACAATTCACATAGCCCCTTTTTACAGTTTCCTCTTTGAGAAGACCCATAAAAGCCTCACAATCCTCACATCCTCCCCCTCTTGGCATACGTGGCAAATGTCCATCTGACAGAGGCACCCAAGCAGCCCAGGTGGTAGGTAAAGGAACAGTTTGACTCCAGCACAACTGGGCTGTTTGTGAGATAACGGGAGAAGGGAGAATATTTCACCAGTGTCATTGCCTAACAATGTAATATGACAGCATCTAAGGGACTGATTAGCATAAATCAACATAATACCCACTTTGCAGCATTAGTATTGAAAACTTTCATCTTGAAATAGTATGGAGAAAAAGACAATCTGTGATGAATTGTGATGATTTTGCTGGAAAGTTACCAGATGACTATATATACTGTATATGTATACACACATATATATGTCAACATAATCAGCTCAGGCAGGATTCCATTCTCACTCTCCATCATCTCATAAGAATACATGTATTTTTCTGTAAATTTAATAAACAGAAAAATAACAAGGATTGTATTTAAAGGGTAAGGTAGCTTTTTTCTCTGCCTTTGTACAATGTATTTGTCTGTCCCCTAAGGTCCAAAGAATTTTTATGTGACGTCCATAAACAATACCTGAAGTTCAAATTGTACTGATTATGGGCTCCCTTAGGAATGAGACTATTATTTTTCATTGTATTTCTCCCAGCACATTGTATACTTTTTGGGAGCATACTTGCAATTTCCTCAGTGTTGGGAGTTACATATAAGTGCTTAATAAATGTTCATTGAATGAATGTTCCATAAATTCGGTGTTTCATCTCCTTTCTCTGAGCTTTTATTTTCCTAGAATGAGTTCCCTCCTCTCCTCCACATTTCAGCACTTTTAGCCAAATTCCAAGCTCTTTTCTAGTATCATCTCTTCCATTAAACTTTTCCTAGTTTCCCAAGGTTGATTGTGCTCTCCTCAAGTTATCTTTTATTTATTTATTTCCATATAATTATAATATAATTTTCATATAATAATTATTATTTTCCACATAACATAGAATTTGTATAGTCTAAAGTTTGGCAAAGTACTTTACAAATATTATCTCACTTTATCCTCACAACAACCCTGGCAGTAGGTGCTTTTATAATTTTCATTTTACAGATACAAATCATATACTGCCCGTGGAATATAAGATCCTTGAGGGTAGGAACTATGTTTTATTTTTGTCTTTGTATCCTACCACTTGGTACAGTGCCTTAAATGTAGTAGCAGCTTAATAACTATTAGCTGAATTATTGAAAATTTCAATTTTGGTGATGTAGAAGAGAGCAGGACCAAGGCAGGAAGTAGCATTTCCAATGATAAGAAATGAATTTCATCGTTCTAGTGATAAAACAAAGAGTGCTTTTTTGTCAGTACTAAACCTGTTTCCTTCTGTCAATCCTCTCTCTTCTCTTCTCAAGTTTACCTTATTTTAATCCATCTCATTTCTTAGATTCTCATTCCTTATGCTCATATAATTTATATCTATAGATTTTCCATAAACTATGGTGAAAATGTGGGAAATTAAACAATTTGGGAATTTACTAGACTGACATTCTTTAAGAACCAATCAATGGGAACTGTGTAAACTCAAAACAAATTCTTAGGTAAAGAGTTGGGGTAATACACTGACACCCTGTGAAAACGTGAGTTACAATAAATTAGAACTGAGTATTTGGTTGTATCTTCTTGAACTCCATCCAAAGTATCTGAACTATTGTAACACCCAAAATGCACCCTCGTAAGGGAGTCCAGTGACTTGGATTCTGAACAAATCATTTTAGCAAAGCTCTTATGGATTTAAATACAATTCCAACTGGCTTTAACATACTATGAATCAACATATGTGAACACTGAGGTTTTTTTTTAAAGATTTATCGTTATAAAATAATTCCAAAGTATTATTGATGACAAAGTATGGTAATATTTATTTATAAGTCAAAACATGTAAATATGGATTAAATGTGTGTGGAGACAGTTGGGCAAGTTACTAGGAGAGATGTTTTGTTTGTTAAGTCACAACACCTGTCTTCAAGGAGGTTTCAGTCCATTACTGTAGAAAGACACCAACACTAATCATAGGATACATAACACTACATTATAAAATCCATTAAAGATCTAAAAAGAAGTACTGTGTGATATCTAGGGAAGAGGGGAGGGTAGAAAGGTCATTACCAGGGAATGAAATAAGGGAAGTCATCCTGCAGAGGATGACATTTGAATTCGGGTTTAAAAACAGCATAGGAATTCAAAAGCATGATAGGGTTAGGGAAATTTCAGGTATTTCAGCCTAAGAAAACCCATTGGGGTATGTGAATGCGTAGAAGTTGCCAACTTTTGATGGGAAGGAATACCTACTATGAGCCAAACAGGCAGCTAGGTGATGTAGTGGATAGAGCACCAGCCCTGGAGTGAGGCCCTGAATTCAAATCTGACCTCAGACACTTACTAGCTATGACCTTGAGCAAGTTACTTAATCCCATCTGCCTCAGTTTCTCATCTGGAGAATGAAATGGCAAACTACCCAAGTATATTTGCCAAGAAAACCCCAAATGGGGTTGCAGAGAGTCAGACATAACTGAAATGAGCCAACCATAAAAATGAGCTAAACCTTTATAAATATTATTATCTTATATGACCCTCACAACAACCATAGGTCATTGCTGCTATTACACTCATTTTACAGTTGAGGAATTAAGGCAGATAGAATCTAAGTGACTTACCCAGGTTGACCCAGCTAGCAAGTGTCTAAGGACAGATTTGAACTCAAGGTTTCATCACTCCAGGTCCAGTGTTCTCTATCCATCACCTCACCTAGCTGCCTCTAATCTAAAGCAGATGGAGAGAGATAGTATTATAGCATCATTTCAAATTTGAGAAGCAACCTGGTGTAATGGATAAAAGCATTGAACTTGAAGCTAAGGAGATCTAGATCCAAACCCCATCTCAGAAAATTGCTAATTATGTGACCCTGTACAAATCATTTAGCCTCTCTGGGCTTTAGTCTCCTAATCTGTAAAATGAAGATATTGTCCTTCGTGTCCTCTAAAACCTCTTCGTGCTCTAAATCTATGATCCTTTGACCTTAGAGATCATTCAGGGTTCTCATTTTACAGATGAGGAAACTGAGACCTTGAGAGAGGAGGAGAGATGCCTCATGTCTCTCGTAGGTAATAAGTAGTAGAAGTGGAGTTTGGAATTAGTTCCTCTACATCCAAATCCAGTTTTTCTTCAGAAAAGGTAGAGTGGTGTCAGACTGTGAAGGGTCTTGAATTTGAGATTTTTTACTTAGGAGACAAAATGTTTGAGAAGAGCTGTAACATGATCAAATCTATGCATCGGATTGATAGTCTGGAAGCAATGTCAAGGACAGAAGGAGGCAAGGGGGCTAAAAGAACAAAAATGAGAACATCTGCAAGTGAGCTAAGACATACATTGTTATCATTGTTTTCAGTTTGATTGCAAGAGTTGCTTCAAACCAGGCCGTGAAGAATCCTGAAACACTGAAGAGAAGTTATCTAACAAGGAAAGGAGTTCTGTAAGTGACCCCATCAGTGAACAAACATTTATAAAGCTCCTACTACGTGGCAGGCTCTGTGCTAAGCTCCGGGAGAAACAATTTAAATAGATACAAGTAAATATGATACGTATACATATACATATATGTATCCATACACGGTAAAAACAAAGTAACTTTGGGAGGATATTAGAAGTCTGGGCGGGGCAGAGAAAGGTATCAGAGAAGACCTAATGTAGCAAGTGCCGCTTGAACTGAAAGAAGCTTTGTATTCTTAAAGGCAGATGTTATGAGAATTTGCACTCAAGATGTGTGGAGCACTCAGTGCAAAGGCAGACAAATGGAACAGGATATAGGTCAATTTTACTGGCACATAAAGGGCATGAAGGGGAGTTGTGTGTAATGAACCTAGAAAGGTGGGTTGGAGCCAGATATAAAAAGGCTTTGGTTGCCAGGCAGAGGACTTGGTATTTTATTCTAGACATAATAAGAAGCCACTGAAGCTTTTTGAGCAGGGGTTATGTAGTAACTCACTTTACTACAAAGTACAGCAAGAACTGTACTTTGGGAATATTGCTTTGGTAACTTGGAATCAACTGGAAAGGGGAGATAAGAAGGTAGGAGACTACTGAGGAAGCTAACATGATAATCTAGGAAAGAGGTGATAAGGGCCTGCACCAGGCTTATGAGTGAAAAGGGAACATGTGAGAGACATTGGTGTTTTTGTTTTCAGAGAAATAGAAAAGGTTATAGCAGTGATGCATTATGGGAGAAAAGATAATGAATGAGTTCTGCTTTGAGCATGTTGAATTTGAGGTGCCTACAATAAAGCAAGAGCTCAGGAAAGAGGCTAGGAAGGGTTATATAGATCTATAGATCATCTGCATGGACATGATAATTAAATCTATGGGCAATGTTAACATTATAGGGAGAGAAGCATAGGATTAGGAGAGAATTTTGGAATACAAAATTAGTTAGTGAAATAGGGATATTGATGCAGCAAAGAAGACTGGAGAATCAGGAGAAAACAGAATGACAAAAACTCAGGGATGATGTTCTTAATTTGTTGTGTCATGAACTCCTTTAGTAGTCTGGTGAAGGCTATGGACCTTTTCTCAGAATTAGTGTTTGTAAATGCATAAAATAAATTAAACTGGATTACAAAGGAACCAAATGATGTTGAAATATTATCATTTTTTAAGTGCATCAACCCCAGCAATCTCTGATCTAGGAAAATGTGATCAACAGTGCCAAATGCTACATTGAGGTAAGGAAAGAAGGATGAGGACAGAGAAAAGGTCACTGGGTTTGCCAATTAGGAGACCATTAGTTTCCTTTGCAGTTGCATGGTGAGATAGGAAGTCATATTACAAAAGACTGAAAAGCAAGTGACAGGATGTGGAGTTAACTATTATAAATGACATTTTCTAGAAATTTGACTGTTAAGAGGAGGAAAGATACAAAATAGTAGTTTCAAGATAATTGTCCATGAAAGATGCTTAACGATGGGGGAAACCTAAGCATTCTTGTGATTATCCTAGAATACTTGATCAAATAGCAGTCTTACATAAAATGTTAATGATTTATTTAACTAAAAATGTGAGAGGTTTTCTCATGATCCATATAGACTTTACTCTGAACCATATTCATTGCTCAATGGTGTCAATACTATTCATCACTCATTGACACCACTGATGTACAATACTTTTATACTAATTACCAATGCAGTTACTGAATCGCATTAGAAGAAAACTGTCCCTAATCTTGTCTGGGTCTGTATGACCTAAATACTGCTGTAGCACACACAGACCAAGCAATTCAGTCACCATTATGATCAATGTAGATCACCATAGAAAGTCGCCATGGAAATTGATATTGATTATAAAGATGAAATGATCAGATTAGTTGTACCAGGGTCTGATCCAAGAGCTGTGAGTAGACACTACCATTCTCATGATTTGTTTACTAATTATGGGTTAAAGCACAGCAGTTTCAATCCCAGGGCCACAGTCAAAATTAATCACTCTATGCTCATAGGGTTATCATTTCAATCTTCTAAAAAAAAATTCCATTATGTTGACTTTCAGGATTTGCTAAGCCTGTGATGACTGTATTGATAATTTAAGTGTTATTGGCCATCAGACAAGAATAATGAAAATAAATGCATTGATTTGAGAATACATGTGCCAGTCCCATGAAAGTAAATACATTAAAAAATTCCTGGTGTGCTTTATGGCCCACATAAATATCAAAATAGCCTCTTAACTTGGAAAGTAGCATATACATCCTCAATGTAACAATCATAGGATTTGAGTTTCTGCAGCTAAATCTTCCCATTAATGCCAATGTATAGACTAATGAGATTCACAAATACAAGTGATACAAGAGATGAGTCATAACCTCCACAAAAAGCATCCTTAGGAAAACAAAGTTGAAGAAATTCATCATATGTAGGTGCCTCTTTTTCTGTTGCTAATTTAATTTTGAAATCCTAGCTCTGGGAGGACTCCTCCTACACACAACCATGCACAAACCTCATGACACCTGAGTTATATTTACCTATGGATTTTTTCCCCAATTCTAGATGAAAAGGCAGTTGAGGTTAAAGTTATTTTTTTTAATATCCTGCTGAACAGACTAACACAATATCTGCATCACAAGAGATTGGCTAATATATTTTATGGAACATTCAGAAAAGTCTTATTTTAATGTCTTCATTAGGCAGGAGGAGTTGTTGAATGAAAACTCCTGACAATACTCTTTTCTAGAGTAACAGTATATAAACTGTGGGAGATTATTAGGAGCCAGGAGTGACTATATTGAGCAATTGGACAGTATGAAGGCTATGCAAAGGTAGCATCATCATCCTCTTAAAGCCTGTATAATACCTAATCAATTCCTACATATAAAAACATATAATAATAAAAATGACTCGTTTATAAAGCACTTATTTTGCACCAGGTACCATGCTAAGTGCTTTACAATTATTATCTCATTTGATCCTTAAAACAATCTGGGGAGTTAGGTAATATTAACCCCATTTTGCAGATGAGGAAACTGAGGCAAGTGTGATTTGCCCAGGGTTACAAAGCTATCAAGTGTCTAAGGCCAGATCTGAATTCAGACCTTCGTACTACCTAGCTGCCTTGCCCTATATAAAGATGATCCAGTAAACTCTGAAGGAAAAATTGTGAGACAAAATGGGAAGAATGCTAGATTTAGAATAGGAAAACTGGCTTGAATTCCAGTCTTAATACTTAATGCAATACGGTGGCAGAGTGTTGCGTGTGGAGTCAGAGGATACTGGGTTGGACTCCTAGCTCACTCACACCATGGTATGACTGTGAGTTCATCCATCTAAGGTTCTGTTCAGTTTTAAATCTAGGATGCTATCTATTTATGTGACTTTGCCAGTCACTTTACTTCTATTTCCTCATCTCCAAAGTGAGGATATTAGACTAAAAGATGTCTAAATTTCCTAATTTCAATTTCTAAAAACCCCTCTCCAGAGTTTGCTCTAAAGTATATACTGGGGCTGAAGCATAGGAAACATTTCTCTTGAATCAATGACCTTGTATCATGCCAGTCATTTAATAATCTGTGCATTTTCTACTTTGTGGTATGATTATACACATTGTCCTGTTTAGTCCCCATGACAACCCTTTGAAACAGGTCATAGAAATATCATCATTCCCATTTTACAGATTAAGAATCAGAGGCTAATAAAAGCTAGACAAATTGACCAGAATCAATTGTTAGCACCAGACTTTAATTCCTGGTTAATTAACTAAAATTCCAGACATCTTCCTGTTACTCCATATGGCTTCTTCAGAGGTCAGGATTGTAGATATTGGAGCCTCAGAGATCATTTAGAACAGCAGTGTTAAACTCAAACAGAAACAGGTGCCACCAATCTATATGAAAGTATCCCTGGCTGCAGTATATTTACTGACTTACTTTTAAAATATAACATTACCTATACTTTATTATATTTTATTTATTTAAATTTGGTTTAGGCTATACTCAACTTATGCTTGGTACAAACTTATTCTGATTAAGAGGTACTCACATCTCATTTTCTTTTATTTGCATCTTACTACCAATAAAGAAGGTCTAAAAGGATGACACACATACACACATATATATGTATGTATATGAAGAAATAAACAGAATTATCACAATTATCACTGTCATTGTAATAATTTACGAAGTTCATAGTATTTGCATAAATTTCAGCCAATATTTATAAGATCTAAAGGGTTAAAGAATGTCATGCTATATATCCTTAATCTTGCCACAACAAAAGAGGGGGGAAAGGTAGTGAAATGAATTCTGAAATGGGAGTGGGGAGCCTGGGGTGCTAGGTCTAGTTTTGCCAATAATTCACTATATGACCTCAGGCAAATCATTTAACTTCCCTGGGCCTTGATTTTCTTGTCCATAAAATAAGGAGATTGGACTAGAAATTTCAGGGGATATTAACCTGGGTTCCATGAACTTATTTTAAAATATTTTGATAACTGTATTTCAATATGATTAGTTTCCTTTCCCCTATGTTGTATTTTATGCATTTAAAAGCATTATTCTGAGAAGGGGTATATGACATCAGACTACCAAAGGGTTCCATGACACAGAAAAGGTTAATAATCCCTGGACTACATGATCTCTGAGGTCCATTCCGGCTTGAAAAATTATATGAACCTATTATGAGAACAAACTTTTTTTCTTTTTCGAGCCCTTCAAATAGGTTTTGTTATTTCTTTAATATTCTCAAATATATTTATTTCATAACACTTTCATCTATGAAACTCCTTTTTCCTTTTTTTTTCCTTTTCATCTTGAAGAGCACAGATACCAGGAAGGGCCAATTTTATTTCAGTATTGACTTTTATTTTGATGAATATGCTTCTCTTTCTTCTTTCTTTTATTTGTACAGAAGCCACATGGTATTTTTATATTGTTTCCCTTTCTTTTTGATTAAAATGTTTTATTTGATTTTCCAGGAATAAAGTAACTCAAAGACAAAGAGAAAAATAAAACTTCTGAATAACAAAACTGACCGAACTAGATATCTAAAAAACCCTCTAAATTAGCACAAGCAATAAATCACCAAATGTCACTCAAATCAACATTTATAATTGCATTTTTTAGTGGAATAACATCTCCTCTATCTCTGTTCTTCTTTAATAAGTCAGAAAACATAGAAGGAGAAGAGAGATGCTTATATGTAATAATTCAGATGCCTTATAACACCACATGCTCATTACTTTCATAGACTGTTTAATTAAAATCTATCAAGCAGGTTCTTTAAGTAGAACTTGAAATGCACTCCAGCAGCGGCCTGAAAGAGTTAAATTTAGGGAAAAAGAGGGGCGAATTACCCCCAGAGAGTAATTTCCGCACTGGGGGCACCTGCCATATTACATAATGTTTCTCTGCTATAACCCTCCTAGAATTGTTAGCAAGGCTAATGTACTAGTCATTTTGATTCTCATTAGCAATTAGGTCATTTGTTCATTTTTCTAGGAGCCACGCCTCCAAAACAATTCTATTACCCTTTATCCCCCCCAGAGTTGCCTGGTGAGGTTTCTCTAAAATGGAGACACAGCCCCAGAAAAGTCATGAAGTTTTCTCTGCCCTATTGATTTTTTAACACCAGAATAGAAAAGCATCAGTCTGGAAGGATTTGAATAAAGCCTGCCTAGAGGCAGAGGGATAGTCTAGATGACCTCCAGGGGTCCCCTTTAGCTGTTACTATAAACCCAGTTTATATTTCCTATGATCTGCCTTATACAAAGTGCTGTAGAAGAAATGGAGCCAAAGTCGAGCATTATGGTGCAGGAATATTTTGTTTTCTTTTTTAAAAGTAGTAGTAGGACCACACTTTATTCTCTCAATGACAGGATAAAAGGATATTTCCTGTGTTAAGGCACACACATTGATAGGCAGGTAGTAGAAGTGATATCTCAGGCTCTCAGCTTTGTTGAAGGTTTAAATGTAATACTTCCTATGCAAATTACTCTGGGGCACAGTTCATTATCAAATTCATGATGGGGAGGGGAGAACTTCCCAATATTAAGAAAAAGAGGAAAAATATTGGAAGGATGTAAGGATATAGCAAGGATTACAGGCAACAAATCAAGACAAGGTCCTATTTTAGGTCCCCAAATCTCTTAATGCTAAATCACATGTAATAGATTCATTGTCTGAGGGTAGGTGTAACTAATGTTATATAATGAATGCACAGCATGGACCAAATTCTTAGTTAGAATTAGAGGAGACAGCTAATGAAAATTCACTCTATAGGGAGATTAACCAATCTACTGACCACTTCAAATTAGATCTATCTACTAATAGAGTGGGGTGATTCTCTTTTCATAGTTTTACAAAAACAAAAGCAGATTAAAATTGCGGCGATAGATGTTTGGTACGTTTGTTAGAAAGGATGTTTTCTCTAAATCATAGTGTGCTGATTTTTTTTTTCCAAGCAGACATGAAACACAGCTATAGAAATGCCAAGAGTTGCCAAGTTGAATGAACAAAAAGAGTTGTCTGCTCTGGAGCACAGCTTTATGGTGCAATCTCTACTAATGGTTTATTCTAATCTCTTTAAGGTTAATAGATTTCTTTAGGTTACTCTTAGGTTGAATGAATGAAAGAACGAATTAAAAGTCATGTATTAATAGCTAATATTTTTATAACACTTCAAGGTCTACAAAGCATCTCACAAACATTATATTGCTTTGTCTTATAGCAACTCTGCTATGACTGCATTCACTTTACAGATGATGAAACTGAGGCAGAGTGGTTAAGTGACTTTTCCAGGGTCATAAAGGTAGTAAATATCTGACATTTTATTTAAACTCAGGACTCTCTGACTTCAAGTCTAGTCCTCTACCAATGGTGACACCTAGCTGCTTCTTACTATGTATACTTACTATGTGACAATCTCTGTGCTATGAAGTAGGAATGCTAATGTCTATGCTGTCAGGGAATTCACATTTTAACAGGGAGAGGCAACACATATAAGAGCGATTAATATAATTATAACCCAATATAATTATACTTACAGGGTATATGGAAATGTTACATGGTCCTTAGTGTACAATAATAGGGTTGATGATAAGATCTGGTAATCCAGAGGACATTGCAGTGGGTGAGATAACAATGCCTTTGGATCTGGAGGGCAAAGTAGCCCTAGGTACCCCATCCTCTCCTCTTCATTCATTTAAAATAGAAAGTAAGAGGTTGTTATGTGCATACATAGTGTGATAAACAGGAACCCTGATGGGATTTTTTGCTACTATGAAATTACCAGGGCTTGTAGATTTCAATATCCACTCTGTGAGGAGGCCCTCAGCTGTTTCCCATCTTCCAGCCTACTAATCGTCTGCCTCACAAATTCACATCTTAACTTCTCTGGTTTTCATATCTCTCTCAGACTCCCAACCTTAATATTTTAGCCCTAAACTTCTGCCACCATCTAATATTAGTTATTTATCACCTGCCTCTCTTTCTCTTTCCCCCTTATCCACATTCTCAAGATCAATTCAGCCTTGCACAGAAGATGTGCTGGAATGTATTATTAAAGAAAACCTCTAGAAATGGAAGAAGGCATCAGAAAAAGCTAGCATGGCTTTCTCAAGTACAAGTCATGCAAGACCAATTTTATTTCCTTTTTTGACAGTTACTAGACTAACAGAAGAAAAGTTATGATGTAGTATAGTTTGCCCAGATTATAACAAATCATTTGACAAAGTATCTCATGTGCCTACCTCCCAGAGTTATTGTGAGGCTCAAAGGACACAGATATTTGGAAAGCACTTAGCACAATACCTGGCTACACAATAGGCACTTAATAAATGCTTATTTCCTTCCTTCCTGTTCTTGGGAATGATATGCTTTCATTTTACAAAGTGTTTACATATAATTTCCTTATACCCTCAGAGCATCCCTGTTAAGTAGTTACTTTGATTACTGCATTTTTATAGAGGCTGAAAGAAGTTGTGACTTGCCTGAGGTCACACAATCAGTAAGTGTCTGAGGCAAGATGTGAACTCAAGTCTTCCAGACTCCAAATCCAATCCTTTAGGCACAAATCTTACTGCCTCTATCAGTCAACAATGTGATATGACTGACAAAAAATTGGGCAAAGAAATCTTAAGATTCATTAAATAAGGCATTATGTACAGGACATGAGAGGTGGTTGTTCCATTCTACTTTGTGATAAAAACTTGATGTATTCTGTTCTATTTGCTACATTTTACAAAGGACTCAGTGTGTTCATCCTTCATTGTTGAAGACCATACCATCAGAGAAATAATGGCATGAATTGCATTTGTTTTGAGTGAGGGAGGGCTGTGCAGGTCATCAGCCTCACTTCTCCTGCAGATCCATCTGAATCCAGTGACCAGATATTCATCAGGATGACTGGAGATGCCCCAGGATGAGGCAATTGGGATTAAGTGACTTGCCCAAGGTCACACAGCTAGTGAGTGTCAAGTGTCTGAGGTGAGATTTGAACTCAGGTCCTCCTGACTCCTGCACTGGTGCTCTATCTACTGCAGCACCTAGCTGCCCTACTAAAGGACTCAGTGATCATCTAGAAAAAAAGGCTTGTTGTTGTGTTCTTCATTCTCGAAGAGGACCATGACATCAAGATGATGACATGACTTGCAGTTGACTTTGATTTAAGGGAGGGAGGACTAGAAAAGGGCAAGGAGAATGGTGAAGGACCACAAGATATTTGGATTATAAAATTATGGGATCAATTGAAGGAATTGGAAATGTTAGGTTTAGAAGAGAAAATATGGGAAGGGCATACCTGATTTGAATATCTGAATAGTGATAACATGTATTTAGCTCAGTACCAGAAATCAACAAGTTGCAAAGGAGTAGGTCTGTAGAGATTTCAGAGCTGTAGAGAAGGAAGAAATTTCTAACAATTTAAGTTAGCCACAAGTACAATGAGCTGTCTCAGGATGCAGTGGGTTCCCCATCATTAGAGGTCCTCAATCAAAGACTTGTTAGATTTTATCGTAGAGTCCAGTCCTACTCAAGCAAAAGTTAGATCAGATGGCCTCTGAGGTCCTTCTAAATCATACATGCTGTTATTGTGTAAGGGTTCATTATCAAGTGAAAATTTAACCCACAAATAATAAAAATGGTGGAAAGATCCTTAGAGGGTTAAGAGAAATAATCTTCCTAGGATAATAATTGAATGGCTCAAAAGCATATTTAATCTGCTCAGTTATCTGGCTTCCCTGGATCTTCACTCTAGGCTGCTATCACCATCTCTAAACTGAATTTTGGAGCTCCAACTTCAAGCTTTTTTCCTTGAAAATCATGCCATTTATTGTGTACATTCTTTTAATTTCATTTAGTTCTTGAATTTCCAGATTTCAACTTTTTGTTCTTATTTGAAATCCATGTCACATTCAGAGTCAAATAGGAAGCCACCTAGTAATTGGACTGCTGTAGTTAATTACTTCTGTCTCTCTCTCTCTCTCTCTCTCTCTCTCTCTCTCTCTCTCTCTCTCTCTCTCTCTCTCTCTCTCTCTCTCTCTCTCTCTCCAACACACACACAAACACACACACACACACACACACACACACACACACGGAGACATCTGTACTTATATTTCCCATTACCAAAAGTCCCCAAAGTATTTTAAACTTCATGGTGTGAACACAGGTTATTACCACTTACCAATGAAGTTGAGTGAAGTTGAATATACTTCACTACCTTTTTTTCCCAGGATTTGTAGTTTCCCAGAAAAATAAAAACAACTGCCAGCTGTTGATATCTATCATGAGCCTCCTACCTTTCATGGTATCCTTAGAGAATCTTGGGATTTCAATAAACAATTTGTAAAATATTGCTATATGATAAAATTTCAGAAGTTTTTCTGAATTACAATAGTATTTTGTATGACCAATAATTTAAGAAAGTAGACTGAGGAAATATATAATTTCCAATTTTTTCACCCAGGGCATAGTGGAAATGAGCCCAGGACAAGCAGCACAAAATAGTTCCAGACAAGTAGCCTAAATCATGTACCTCAAATCAACTGTGTGATCCATGGTGTGAAAATATTACAAGTAATCAGGACAAAATCTACTGAGTAGAAGGAAGAATTAGTTACTTTAACAGCTTCTTTATTGCCAAAAGAAGGCAAATTTTAAATTTTCATATGCTCTACATTTTGGTGTCACAGAATGCAATTCTACTAGTCTTCACTTAGTGACATCTCTGGCACAGTATTAACATTCTTGCTTCGGGAATAAGAGATAACACTCAAACACTGAGCAAGTTGGTTATCCATAATGTGTCTTTCCTTCAGCCCTTCCATGGGGTCGGGGGAGGGGTTAGGAAGAAATCAGGAGGATATGTCAATGTAAGCTCTCATCTTAATGTTTTGCTGCATGCACACACACACACACACACACACACACACACACACACAAAATGTTACTTTAATCCCAGTTTTTTGTGTACATGCTACAGGGGAATGTGACATGATCTAATGCAAAAATGGTCCATGTATTAATGTTTTAAAAAGAGTAATTATGCCAGTAATGATAGGATAATACTGCATTATGCATGATTTCTATTATTTATTTGGCCACAATAATGCCACTTACGCTAGCTGAAAATTTCTAGCTTTTTCAGCTAGTCATTCCTGACTTTGTTATGTTAGCACAATAAGAGGATTTTTTTAAAAGACTGGAAATAAAAGGCATTGTTATTGTCATTGTTTTCTGTCTTGAGATAACCATGTTACCAGGAAGTGCCTAAAATATTTAGAGATGTGATGAATTCTTATCCAGGAGAGGGAAATTTTTACTTCCTACTTTCTACCGCTTACCATATTTTTAGTTTTTGAATCAAAATGTAACTAAAAATCAACCATATTTCCTCCAGTTATGGTCTTTTTCTCATGCTTTCCTCTACTCTTCTTTCCTTGCCTCTGTCCCCATGGTGAAGTCATCACTATTTGTAGGGTCAGTATTTGGAAAAGCAAGCATGAAAGGCAATGTCAAAGGGTAATTGGCTGAAAAGAGATTCCTGCATCTGTACAAGAGAAATTAAGCTTTTCCTTAGCACCTTGGGACCATCCTGGGTTTACTGTTGATGGACCTACAAGTACTAATCATGCGGTTCACATTAAGGGTCATGTTATAGAGAGAGACAACAGTTCTATAGGAGTGAAAACCGGGACACAATTCCCCATGTGCTGCTGATTGATCTTAAGAGTTCACTTAGAAAAAGATGGGGTGGGGGTGTATAAAAACATGTTACCTTTGTGGATCTTATTTACACTGTACTTGGATATAATTGTGGAAGGGCTAAATATCTTTCCCATTCAGCTAGTGTCCAATTACTCACTAAATAACACTGAAGAAAATCCCATGGAAGCACCTGAGAGAAAAGGAAGTAGAAATGTCTAATTAAGAAACCCAAGTGTTTATCCTACAGAGAAAAGTGGCTTCCACTGAATTAAGTTAGTAATAGTGGTAGTAGCAGCAGCAGCAACAGCAGTAGCAGCTTTTGTATGGCATTTTAAGGTTTGCAAAGCACTTTACCTCTGCTGACTGAAGTGATGCTCAAAGCATCCCTGTGCCTTGTGTTATTATTATCTCTATTTTACAGATTAGGCACCTGAGGCTATTTAACTGAGAAATTAAATGATTTGACCAGTATCACACAGCTAGTCAACGTTCGAGGCAGGATTCAGACTCGTTCAAGTCTTATGCTTCATCCACAATACCATCTAGCTGCCTATAATAGAAATTTTTATAAAAATCTCTTATTGGAATCATTCACCTATCACTTTAAAACATAATTCTGCTTACTCCTAAAAAATTCACTTAGTTGATTATTTTAATTGGGGACATATTAGCAGATATTCCTTCATAATGAAAAAACAAAATGTTGCAAGTGGTACAGTTATAAAAAAAAACTAAAGCTTCATATTGCAATTAAACATTCAATTTTAATTTTAAAGTAATTAAAATTAAATCAACATAATGTAAGCACATTTAAATTTTAAAATGATGTTGATCTTTCATGGTATTGCAGAACCATTCTCCTTTATTAATTGGTAGAGAATTGGCAAAGTTCCTTACTCAGCGGAAGTTAAAAGAGCTCTGGATTTGGAATGAGAGGATCTGATTTCACATCCTAGCTCTCCCAGTTGTTCTATACGTGACCTTTGTAGATCCCCTTCTGAACCTCTCTGGACCTTAGTTTCCTCATCTCTAAGATGAAATGCATGGGCTAGATGACTCCGAAGGTCCCTGCTAGTTCTTAATCTATTAACCAAGGCTGAGGAATGTTTTATTGTGTAATCAAAAATATGTCTGTGAAGTCACTGGAATATAACAGAACAGTATTATAAATACTTAGCTGAATCTGTCTTGATAAATGGAACCTCTCTTTACATGCCCTTCGTGTTATTAGTTTACCAAAGTAGGAAAATTTCTTATGTTTGGTTTTGCTAATGTAGTTTTACCACTCCCAGGAAATATGGAACATCTATGGTCAATGGATTGTGATTTGGGCTTTATTCTTTCATATGTCTTTCAAGTGTGGGAGGAAAAAACAAACCTACTGACTTCAAAAAGAACTTTTCTTGCAAAGGAGATGCATGGAGACATGGAGGGAAATTGAGTTTAGACCCAGAATTTCAAGTTCTAAGGTTTAAGGGGAGTGCCTAAGCTTTTAGGTTCCAATGCCACCTCCTGGAATTTGTGTTAGATCTGAAAAATATGAATATGTTTAGAGCCAGACATTTTTATTTCATTTTGTTAAAAAAAATTCATAATAATTCAAATCTTAAAAAGGTTCCCAATACTATATTTCAGTCCCGTAGCCACTAAAGAAGGGTCACTTCTAGCAAAAAACTTGGTATTTCAGTCCTGAATGGGCCTTTTGGTGTATAGGCTTGGATACTTTCAAAAACTCTTTTCTTCAATATACTTTCTTCAGTAGCTTAAGATGAGTTGGGGTACTTTCATGGAAAATTTCTTGATTTCCTCTCTGGAAGGTAGGATGGTCTTCCTGGAATTCTCAGGGCAGAGTCATTGTCTCTGGGATTCTGTGCTCCAATTCCTCCCACTCTTGTCCCCCATCATCTGACAATTTCTGTTCCCTTTGATTTTTGGAAAGCATGGATTATCTGTTTCTTTCTTCCTCAGGGCTCCTTGCTTGAATTCTGAGACTAAGAATCAAAATGAGTTAACTGCTCATTTTAGAAGGAATTTCTTCGACTGTCATTTATCACCCTCTTGCATTGTGCTTGTGACTCCTATATATGTTCACACAACATTGTCTCATTCTTGTAAATTAAAAAAAAAGAAGTCAATTTGCTACGAAGTGAAAAGCTAACTCTTTGCTGTGTGTATGCTGGACCATTGGCCTATGTCCCCAGATAGGCCTAGGTACACTGAAAACTCATGCATGGCAGGTGGAAGTGATTTGACAATTAAAAAAAAATTGCATGCTAAAATTACTCTAATGTGATTTGCTACCTGTATGTCAAAGCCAGAAACCTGGGTGCTAGCCAGAAACAAAGGAGCAGAAATAATGCAAGGGGAAATAATGCTTTTATAGTGCCAGTGGCCTGAGGTCTTAAGCAGAAACAGGAGATACCAGATATGTCCAAGATAGAATCTGTTTCTAGGAGATTTCCAAACTCATTTTAAATATCTACATTTCCTTATCCAAGAAAGTTAGACAGTTTGAATTAAGCATCTGAACTTCCGGGTGCTCATTTGAACCAAAGCCAAACTCTGAACTTTTCAGGTTTCCTCGTCATTAATCAAAATTTTGAAGATCAATGGCCTGTAATGTATCAAGAATAATAACTGCTGTCCATTGGGATGGCAAGTACTAGTGCCAAGAGGTTGCCTGAAAGTGATATTGGATAAGAATTGGGCAGATTTAGATTACCACACAAATTAACTATGTGATGTTACCATTGAAAAGTTAATGCTATACGCAAGGAGACCATAGATGGGAGAGGGAAGTGTTGTTCTCTCTATAGTGATGAAAAACCGTAGCTAAAATGCATAGTGTAATATTTTTAGAAAGTCCACAAATAAGAGAGAATTCAAAGGAAATTATGAGGAGTCATTTAGGAACTAGGAAAGATGACTTAAAATGTGGCCTTTCCTAATCTCCCAGCAGCTTGTACCCTCTCTTCCAAAAAGGAAAAATACTTTACAAATATTTTGAGTTTGAGAGGCAGTGTGGCATAGTAGGTGTGAAATAAGTAAGCTGGCCTTCAAACCAAGAAGACCTGTGTTCAGATCCTCCTCTCATACTACTAGCTATGTGACCCTGGGAAAGGGATATAACCACTGACCGTTCTAAGTTATCTCTTAGACTGTCCATTGCAAAGAAGGTGCTGACCAACATTAATAAAGAAAAAAAATTTCCTCACTTGGGAGTTTCCTCAACTTCATTGTCCCACAATGGTGGTCCCTGACCAGCTCCCCTATGGCAGTGGTTCTTTTTGGACCTACCACCACCCCATGAGAATGGTAGACATTGATTCCTGTCACATGAAGGGACAGTAGAGTATGCAACAGAGAGGTCAAAGCTAGAAAAAACACAGAGATATCTTGAGAAGAAAGCACTTCCTTACCTAAGAAACGGCATTTGGAACTCAACTGGGGCCAGTCTTTTGCTCCTAGAATTTTTTCTGAGCAAGAATTGCAGTGAGGACGCTCCTTACCTCGATGAGAGGAGACTAACCTCAGAGAGATCTGAGCAGTGATGAAAGAGGCAAGAAGCGAAGAGTAAGCCACCAAGTCAAAGACAAGCAAATGGTCATATGAGGGAAAGGCTAAAAACCCAAAGTCCAAGGAAGAAAGCCTGCGTGGAAACCTAATTCAAGGAGAGAAGCTGATAAAAACCAGAGACATT
Organism: Bettongia penicillata ogilbyi; assembly: GCA_023548195.1. Taxonomy (NCBI): domain Eukaryota; kingdom Metazoa; phylum Chordata; class Mammalia; order Diprotodontia; family Potoroidae; genus Bettongia; species Bettongia penicillata. Next base: position 5,727,914 of record JAJHZJ010000318.1, on the reverse strand, counting down.
GAAGGAATCAAAGATAGGCCAGAGAACAATAAAGTATGATGCAATTATGAGAAAAGAACCAAAATATCTCAATCAAAAAGAAAGATACAGAGACAGAGACAGACAGAGACAGAGAGGCAGAGACAGAGACAGAGAGAGACAGAGAGAGACAGAGACAGAGAGGCAGAGAGAGAGACAGAGAGGCAGAGAGAGAGAGAGAGACAGAAAGAGAGAAAGAGACAGAGACAGAGAGAGACAGAGACAGAGAGAGACAGAGACAGAGAGGCAGAGAGAGAGACAGAGAGGCAGAGAGAGAGAGAGAGACAGAAAGAGAGAAAGAGACAGAGACAGAAAGAGAGACAGAGAGAGAGAGAGAATTTGCACATCTGTCGGAGATCATGGAACAACAAGAAGATATTCCAAAATGGTCCAAAAGAAGTATCTCTAAGAGTGAAGATGAGCAGAAAATATGGAGGGCAGCATCACAAACATATAGCAGGGTTGAAGGAGAGCGGTCAAATCTTTTGCTTCAGAACCTGTGCTCTAATGAAGAACATGAAGAATAAAGAATTAATAAAACAAGGCACAGTTCATAAATTAGAGTCTAGAAATGAGAATATAAAACAAGGGATGATAAATAAGGAAAAGACAAAGTAAAAGAAAACTTCATAGAAAAGAACATAAAAGAATGTTTCTTAAATCAGGGAGAAAGGATTTTGAACAACATTTGTTGTTCAGTCATTTTCAGTTGTGTCTGACTCTTTGTGATCCCATTTGAGATTTTCTTGGCAGAGATACTGGAGTGGTTTGCCATTTTCTTCTATAGCTCATTTTACAGATGAGGAAACTGAGGCAGAATTAAGTGACTTGACTAGGGTCACACAGCTGATAAGTTGTCTGAGGCCAGATTTGAACTCAGAAAAATGACTCTTCCTTATTTCAGGTCCAGCATTCAATGCACTCACTACACCAGCTATCACTTAACTGTCTGGACAGGGAAAGAGAAAAATCAAAAGGGGGTAGAAGAAGAAGTAAATAAATGAAAAGAAAGAAAAAAATAAAATCGACAATTAATATCTGTTGATTTTACATGATCTGTATTCCCCTTTTATCTCTTAAGAAATTAAAATATATTTTTGAATAAAAGTATATTTTTACACAGAATATTTTAATATAATTTTTACCTAACTCTATTGAGGTAACACGGAGAAGCAGAAAGAGTGCCAGATATAGAGTCAGAGCGCCTGAATCCAAATCCTGACTCCACTGCTTACTAACTGTATGACCTTGGCTAAGTCATCTTACTTCTTTGGACTTCAGTTTTCTTATCTGTTTAATACAAGACCAATTAGATGACCTCTAAGGTACTTTTCAGCTTTAAATCTGTGATCTATTTTTGTGTGACTATAGCTAACGTGATAACACAAGTAGCACAATCTGGACATCCCAAAATGCCTCTGCATTATTGAGGAAGTCTCCTGGATAATCATTAAAACAATGAAATAACCAGTTTCTAAAATGTACTTTATCTTAAACACAGCATGGGATATAGCATAGCAGTTATGAGCTTTTCCTTGTAGTGTGCTTCTACAATAACATGACTGTGATTTTTTTTTCATGACTGTGATTTTAACTCATATTTTTTTAGTAGATCTACCAAGATGCAACAGGCTTGGTGATAACCAAAGTACTTGACAAAATCTTGGAGCACAAAAAGATTACCTCATTTTCAACAGTCACAATGTGGATGTGTTACAAGAAAAGACAGCAAAGTAATGTGTTGACCATGTCCGATTCCCCTGCCATTGGGAAAATCCTATCTTTGACCTTTACACTTGATGTAAGGAAAATTCTAATAACCTTAAGAAATATCCAAGAGTATGCTGGAGCCAACCTAAATGACTCATGTAAGCATGGATACCTCAAAAAGTAACAAAGTTAACAAATCAAGGCTTGATTGCCTATACCCAAGAAAGTGATGGAGAAAATATTAATAATAAAAATTAAGCTTAAAGTATGTGATAAATTCCTGTTTTTTTCCAGAAGAGCCAGTTGTTAAACATTTACTAGCATATTCCTGCATATATCTCAAAGAATAGGCTGATTCAACATAATAATTAAAAATAATAATAATAAGTAGTAATATTTATATAGCACTTTTGCCAGGCACTGTGCTAAGCACTTTAGAAATTTTATCTCCTTTGATTCTCACCACAACTCAGGGTGACAGGTGCTATTATTATCCCATTTTGCAGTTGAGAAAACAGGCAAGCACTAGAAGAGATCTTACGACAGACAGTCCATTAAATATATTGTAGAAAGGATTCTTGTTCCCATACAGGCTAAACTAAATGACCTCTCAGATTCCTTTCAACCCTCACATTCTCTTATTCTGCAACATCTCTAACAAATAATCATACAGCTTTTGTTTAAAGACTTCCAATAAAGGGAACTCTAGTAATTCCACTTTAGGATTGCTTTGAATATTAGAAAAATATTACCAAGCCAAAATGTGCCTCTCTCTCATTTCTACCCATTGCTCCGCTTCTTGATGACAGCTCTTCAAAGACGGGAACTGGAGGAAAGGGAAGGTGACAATGATGATGCCCCCCTAAGTTTCTATTCTTCCAAGAAAAACCCCCCCAAAAGACTCAATTTCTTTTCATGGCATTGATTCAATTCAGCAAGCAACTGCTAAATTCCTCTGTATTCTATAAAGTTGCCAAAGACACAAAGATATGATGATAATAATATAGACCTAGAAGATGAGGAACATACAGTTTTGTAAAGGATAGAACATATATAGATGTTACTTCAATATGCTTAAATGTCATAACTTCATTGAAGAGGTCAAAAAGAGAAGATAAAAAGATTTGAGGTTCGTTTAAAAGCCCTTTGTCTATTCTGGGTTGTCACTGAAACAACTTCTATATGCTTCCTAAATTCAAAGTTCTGTGGCATTTCCACCATATCTCGTGCTCCATTCAGTTCCCCAAATCTTGATCTTTCACTGGATCATTGATTTGCCTGGATCTCAGCCATTCTAGTCATTACAATCCTCCTCCTCTCAATTTTTATTTATTGAAACAATCTTCCTCTCTAACTCAATCAGCTAAGTCCGTTTCTCCAATGACAGTGGTTCCAGTGGTGGTGGTATAAGCATTCCACTGTAGAATAGGACAAATCTAGTAATTAGAAACTCATTGGCCATGAAATTGAGCTAGTTCTTACAATATCTCTTCTATAATTATAAATAAGAATTGTCCTAATTATCAGGTCTTAAGAAATAATTGGTTGGTTGCGTCCTTCATTCTCAAAGAGGACCAAAATGACATCATTGTGTTGGAGTCAAGTTACAATGAATCCAACTGTGGTTGATCAGACCAATATAAGCCTGTAATGCACTACCATAGGTTGGGCACAAATAGTCTATATGGAGTAGATTTGGAGTGGGTTCTCTAAATTTGTGCATCTTGCATTTTTTTGAGCTACTCTAATTCTGCTTTGCTTAGAGAGCACCTTCTCTGATGAGGGTATGCCATGCTGAGTGAACGTGTGCTAGTGTCTCCCACATCACACAATCAGTTTCAAAGTTCTTAAGAGAAACCTTGAGAGTGTCCTTGTATCACTTCTTCTGACATAAAATAGTTGTTTGGGCAAGCATTCATGTAGCATTCAAACAATGTGATCAGCCCATTGAAGTTGAGCTTTCTGCAATAGAGTTTGAATGCTTGGAATGCAATAGAGTTTGAATAGAGGTTAGTTCAAGTAAGGACCTCATTGCCTGGTACCTTATCCTGCCAGGTGATTTTCAGAATCTCCCTAAGACAATTCAAATGGAAGCGATTCAGTTTCCTGGCATGGCACTAGCATACTGTCCAGGTTTCACAGGCATACAACAATGAGATACACAGAGATTAATATCATATATAAAGTATGAATGCACATTGATATCAAAGATAGGATAAAAATAAAGATATAATTTTCAGATTGCTAATATTAACTTTGTAAACATCACACAAGCAGATTCTGACACAATGTCCTTGTTAACACCAATTAACCTCTTATCATTTATTATCCCAAATGAGTAGCTAATAAGGGTTTTAATACCCCAAGATAAAAAAAGAAAAAAAACACAATAGAAAACCCCTGAAAATGGGAGTTCACTCAAATAACTAAAATATATTGTCATTAATTCTGAGAGAAATGATTTCCAGTGGACTGAATCCAGTGAAACGGTTGATTAAGTAAAAGAGATAAAAGGGAAAAAATATATCACAAGAAAAGATGTGAAAAGAAAAAAAAAATTTCAGGAAATATTAGGTTCCCAGGGCTGCCAAGTGGTGCAGTGGATACAGTATCAGCACTGGAGTCAGAAGGACCTGAGTTCAAATACAGCCTCAGCCACTTAGTAGCTGTATAACCCTGGACAAGTCACTTAACCCTGATTGCCTTACAAAAGAAAAAGAAAAAAAAAGAAATATGAGGTCTTTGTGAACACATATAGGAGCACTCTCTAGGAGCATTCTCCTCTTCAGCTCTACATATGTCTCTACTTTGTTTTCTTCATATTACTATATAGTTTACAGCATTTTCACAAGCATTCTTTCACTGGTACTTCCCAACGTTTGGAAATAAATAGGACAGGAATTATTATCACCAATTTACAACTAAAGAAACTGAAACTCTGAGAAGCTAAAGGACATGACAAGTAGTAGAGAAAAGAGAATTCCCACCTCATCCTTGTTTTATGTATGGAAGTCCTGCACAGGGAATAAACCCTACTCTCAACCTCACCAGAGTCCTAAGGTGGAACCACAAATAAAAAAGTCACTAGGAGGGTTGTAGGGGATATCCTGTAAGTTAAACCAAAGCCTAAAAGAAAATCTGAGTTCAGTTTTTAAAAACCATCCTGAAAAAGGATGACTGTTGGTTGATACCTGCCATTCTTTGTAATAATTGGTGACTCTCCTATTAAGAATCTTGTATGGAGAGCTGCACCCAGTATTTGGTTCAGTTTTTCTACTTAGTGTAATTCTAAAAAGACACTAGGAATTCCTCCTGCTCGATCTGTCCCCTAATTTCTCTTTTTATTTATGTAGCTCATACATAAAAGTGTGAAAGAGAGATGATGTAATGGTACTTTTCCATATTCCCCCACCCCAACTGAACTCCCAGTAAGATGGTCATGATGTCTACAGGTTATTTAGGAGATTCTATCTTTCTTACGACACTGTTAAAATTTTGATTGTCTCTTCCAAAGTCTTTGTGATGTAATAGGATTTCATTAGTTACCTCATTTGTTTTATCCCTTTAGGAAAATAACTTTTAGATATGGAAACTTCCTGCGTTGCTCCCCCCTCTTTCAAAAATACACATTAAAAACAATTGTACGAAATGTATTTGAAATGAATCTTTTTTACTATGTTGGGAGTTTCAGTGATTTAATAAAAATAGATTCCAACATTTTACAACCTGAACAAGCCTTCAAGTGCCACATTACTAAGCTCCATTCTTTCCATCATGGAATCATTTGACAGTTCAGCATGAGACAGACTCACCTCCTACGTAATTCTGCAGGAATTGTGTGGGATGTGATTTTGGCCCTATAACCTGGTAAAGTCATGAAGAATTAATTAATTTTCAAAAAACAAAATGAATTCAGTTAACTAATTGACCTAAATCTGTTAAATAAACCCTAAACCATGAGGTGTTATCAACTGGGTGCAAACAAACAATAACACCTAATCACTCCCCACATGTAGACACCACCATCATTAAAGTTTCTCTTTCTCTTTTAACTCTCCATTGCTTTGAATAATAATAACCTGTTAGAACACTGAAATGAAAATCTTTCCACCTGACAAATGCTGATTCTAAAAAGTATTTCAAAAACCAGTGTCAAGCATGCCTCTTTTAGATTTTTTCCTTGGTCTGTGCCCAAGCTATTCATGAAATGAACAAATCTCTGAGATTAGCAGCACCTATTCCCAAAAATTCTTATAGGTTCATAGAATATTAGAGCTGGAAAAGACTTTGGAAATTATGTAATTCAGCCTCCTTCATTTTACAGAAGAGAAATTAAAAGAATGAAAGGCTAAATCTCTTACCCAATTGTAACAGGTTTCCGGTAGATTTGAACCCAGCTCTTTGACTCAAGATGCAGAAAGTTTTCCTCTATAGCCCACTAGTAATCAGTAGAGGGAGCTCTCCTATTATTTTAGGGAGCATACGTAAAGCACTTAACTTTTATTTGCCCCTTCAGGAGCAATGGTGAGCTAGTTTTTCCCCCAAAGGACTTAATCATCTAATGGACACTTACACCATGGTTACAAATAGTTTATACATCATTTGAAGAACTTATTCAGGGTTGATCTAGTGTTCCCTAAAACAAACATGCTTTCTTATAGGCCTATAAAACATGCATCTATGAGAAATTATCCCATACTGAAAAGAAATCAAATTCTTGGCAAATTTAGAGCTGCATCCTCCTGCCTGCTCCAACCCCACCCCCAAAATGGAATGAACTGTGTCAGAAGGATTAATTTCCTGGCAGTGGAGATGCTCAAACAAAGCCAGGGTAACTACTTGTCAGGGACCTTGTAGATGCAGTTCATGTTTTAGATAGATGACCTCAGGGATGCTTTCTAGTCTCTGAGACCAAAGATCTTTTGGTCTCAGATTCTACAACTAAGAGCTGACCATACAGCCCAAATTAATACCGAATGTCATCAAACTCATGGGGCTTACTTATACCAGTAGTGTTATCTCTACAGCTGTGATTATTGTTGGAAAAACTGGAAAGAGATTTTTGCAAGCTGATAGATTTGCTCACCTAACTATAAGGTTGTTTAAAACCATAAATTGTAATGTGAGATGTATGAAATGAAAAGAACTTTAAACGGCAGCTACACTTCCTTTAGATATTTTGAAAATTTATAGTAACGAAGTCACAGTTAAGTGAAATGTCACTGTAGGGAAATGAATTTTATCTCTGGTAAGTTTTTGTGTAATTTACCAAAATAATACTCTAACTATTGAGGACAGATTTATGAGTTGCCTAAATGAAGTTTGTGATTCAAAGCAACAATGTAGTTCTCCTTAGGGCATGGAGTGCCATAAACTGATGTCTGCCACATGCACAAAGCAATGACCAAGGAGAAAGGAAAGGATTGTGTCAATGGCAGAGTTACAATATTAGCAAGCCTTTGAGTGACTTGTTCATTACTATGCCATTCTTTCCATTCTGGAATTCCCTAATGTTGCTCACAGACTGGAATCTATAATACAAGAATCTAGTGGTTACTGTGCTACAGTATTACCCATCAGATCCATCAAATAATAACTCCATCTAACAGTTTAAAGTTTAAGATTTTAAATGGAATCTTGAGAATTTTTCAGTAAGTTCTCCAAGCGGCAACATGGCAATGCTGCCCGTTAGTAAGGAAGACCTGGGTTCAAGTTCTGCATCTGAAACCTATTAATTTCATGATTTCTCATATCTCTTAACTGTCAAATCACTTAACCTCTTATCACTTAATTTTAGCCATGTCCCAGGCAAGCCACCAGAGAAATGACAGTAATAGATGTATATCAAAGACTTTATAAAGTCTCTTTTTAAAATTTCTATAGTCTTTGTTTTATAATCTAGTCAATAAAACTCTCCATTCAGTCCCTTCTCTGATTGTGGGATAGAAGTGACTCTAGGTTCCTAAAACTTAAACAGGAAGTGTTAATGAGTCAGACCAAACGGAAAAGGTATTAAACAGGAACCTGGTGATTAACTGTGGGTCTGTCATATGAGGATCAGCTTAATTTAGTCATAGAATTGACCTCCAGGGTTGTTTTAGGGGCTAGAATTCTAGCCCAGTAGCAACTCTTGAAGACCATATATTAGACTGTATGTCTGTGGAAGGAATATGCTTCCAATCAAAATAATGTATTGGAGTAGCCTAAAAAAATAATATGGGTGCCACTCTTCTCCTCTTGTTAGTGTGGGGAAGGCAGTCAAAGGTCATAAAGCAGTTAGATAGTGCAGTGAACTTGAAGTTAGAAATATCCGAGTTCAAATCCTTCTTCCAAAACGTCTTTGTTTAATCTCTCTGGGCCTCAGTTTTCTCATCTGTAAAATAGGGAGAATAATAGCACCTATTTCCCAGGGATATTGTGAGAATAAAATAAGATAACATATGGAAAGTGTTTTGCAAACATCAGAGTGCCATATAAATGCTAGCTATTATTATGTAAAGACACTTGGGAAAAAAATGACAAAATTAAGTAAAGAATATGATGATAGATAGAAGTAGAGATAAGAAAAGAAGAATGTGAGTGAGTATGTCAGGATATCTAGAAAGAACTTTAAAAAAAGAGGAAAACAAGTGATTTGAGACAAAAACTACAAATAACTTTTAAAAAATAATAAAACCTGGTCAAAATCAATGATATAGGTGTGGGGGAAAGGGAAGAAGGCATGGCAGAGGTGTTTTGAATAGGCTTGAGGACAAGAGAAGAGTCAGTAGAGGAGAAAAACTGCTAGAGGATAGGGTTATAGTAGTCAAAAGGAGAAATTACTGAGGCTCATACCAGTGTTTTGGCAGCATGAATAGATTGGCGCAATCTTTCACACAAACTGTTCACTTCTATATTATCAGAAGAATTTTCCCTATGTAACTTGCAGTAAATCATACACGGAGAGAAGCTCACACTGCCAGTACCACCACTATCCACAATTCTATTATAACATTCAAAAATTTTAACCTAATATAAAACAATTGAGGAGCATTAGACGAACATAAAACAGATAAAGGATAGCTTTTTACAGACATTCATCAATGGCCTTTTTTGAAGAGAGCAGATACCTCCTCAGGCTAAGCATACATCTCTCTGTTTCACATAAATACACAGAATGACAAGGCTTCCAGTCAAAATAAACATTTACAGAGTGTCCATGGGATTAACCTGCTTCATCAGACCCATAATAGACCAAGGTTAATAGACGCTGGTTAATCTCACTGTTACCCAGTCTATATATTCTCAACCACTTTAATAATCTATGGCTATATCTAGAGGACTGTGATTCCAAGGAGCTGATAAGACAAAGGCAAAGCTATATGTATTGTGAACATTAGGACAGGTCTTAGAATTTTTAACAGAAATAGAATATCATTCAAATATTTCTTAGTTTCAAGAGATTACCCAGCTTTTAGGGGAGGTTTTGACTGTCTATAATTGCTCCAGTAAATCCATAAATTACAGGAGTTTTTTTCTTGTTTAAATATTATTTCCTGAAACTTTTCAGGAAATTTACTTTCTGATAACTACTACTACTACATCTACTATTATCTACTATTACTGCTACTACTGCTATTACTACTACTACTAATGGTAATAATGATAATGTGTCTTTTAAAATATCTAACTCTTGGCACAGATAGTAAAATAAGTTATCCATGCAATGTACCCCAACTGGTTTTTCCTTTGGCTGCTTTTCTCCAGGGATGTTTTGATGACATATAGCACTAGGTGCTGATTGAATCCAAATCTTCTCATTTTGAAAATAAGACCTTCGTAATAGGAACTTTGTAAATTAATAGCATAGGTACTAAAGAATACTTTTTCCATATTGAGTTCCCTCTCCTCCCCAAACCAGGGACAGTTGTGTGGGTGTAATAGAACTAAGGAAACACAACTATCCTTAGAATAAATAACTCACATTTACATAGTTCTTTCAGATTTGTGAAGCATTTTCCTTCTATTAACCCTAGGCAGTAGATGGTAACAGTACTATTATCTCCATTTTTAGATGAGAAAACTCAGGCTCTGAAAGATTAGCTGTCTTTCCCAAATAATACATCCTAGCTGAAGTAGTAAGTCATCTTGAGGAGGAATAGGAGGCAAAATTTGTCTGGAAAGTCAAACCACTACCTGGAGCACTGCCATCCATAAGACCCCAGTGGATATAGCCTAGCACCCTGAATTCAAGAACTTCAGGTAGCAGTACCCCACCCCACCCCCTAGACTACAGCTTGGTCTTGTTTCCAGTCTGGACCCAGAAACGATCGTTCTAAAAAGCCCTGCGGAGATATGACCTGCCAAATGTTTTTAGAGTTTCTATAGCAAGTTCGTTGGTTGTTTTCTTTCATTCTCAAAGAGGATCAAAATGACATCATTATGTTAGAGTCAAATTACAGTTTGTTGGACTGTGTCTGATCAGATCACTATGAGCTGGGAAGGCTCTACCACAAACTGGGCACAAATAGTCAATGTGGACATTTGGAGTGGAGATGTCTCTAAATTTGCATATATCGTGTGTCTTTCAAGCTGTTGCATTTCTGCTTTGCTCTTAGATTACAACTTCTTCTATAATTCAGGCATGCCATGCTGGCCAGTCCTGTGCTAGTGTCTCCCATGTCCCACAATCTATCTAGAGTTCTCCAGAGAGACTTTGAGAGGGTCCTTGTATTTCTTCTGACTACTCTAAGAGCATTTGCCTCATGTGAATTGCTGCAATTACTAAAAATGCAGAAGAATCCAGCCACTGAAATTCTTGACTTTGTCCAATGCTTCAATATCAGAAAGCTATATGATTTTACCCATGGAAATTACATTCAAGAAGAGGTCTTAATATCAGCTTTGCACCTATATCCTAGGAACCATGATACCTTTCCATTGGACTTGCTGTTGAAACTTCCTAAGTGTGTTGCTTCCCCCATTAGGATGTGAGTTCCTTGATATCAGAGACAGTCTTACTTTTTTATTGGTACCCCCAATAAAATAGCACAGTGCTTTGCAGTAATTAAGTACTTAATGCAAGTTTTTTCATTTATTCATCCATTCAAGTGTTTCACATGGGATTTGAACCCATGTCTCTTGACTCCAAGTTTTTCATCCATTACTAGGGAGCACAGTAGATAAAGCACTGGACCTATAGTCGGGAAGGACTTGAGTTCAAATCCAGCCTCAGATACTTACAAGCTGTGTGAACTGTGGCAAGTCATATAATCCTGTTTGCCTCATTTTCCTCATCTGCAAAATGAATAGGAGAATAAAATGGCAAACCACTCCAATATCTTTGCCAAGAGAACTCCAAATGAGGTAATGAAGAGCCAGACCTGACTGAACAAGAAGTCTTGACTTTAAGAAAATGAGAGATAATTTTCTTTTTTCCTAAAGTTTTGACACAGAATATGAAAATTATCCCCCTTTGTTGGAGGTTAAGAGAGTATGATAGAAGTTTTTCTAGGAAAGGTTATGTATTTTGATATATAATCAATACATAATACATAATCAATCATGAAAGGAGCCTATCAGAATTCAATTCAATTCCATTCAACTAAACAGGAATCTATTAAATGCCCCTCCAAGGACCTGAATAGTACTTTATTTTGCACCTTTAACACATTTATGGATTATTGTACGTTATAGTTATATATGTATCTTATGCCCCTTCAAAGTTCTATTAGAGCAGAGACCTTGTCTTATTTAAATCTAATATATTCCCTAGAGCCTATCAGGATGAAGATGCCTAATACAATTTTTGTTTTGTGTTTTAGAGTTGTTACTGTTTAATGGAAGTGGTTTTTGGAGCAAGTTATGATAGGGTATTTACTTTGGAGTCTTGTAGCACTGTCCAAATGCAACTGGATACAAATCTCCAGACTTTGAAGTAACAGTCTAGCAGATATTGAACTTTTTTATATAAATGTGCAAAATGGATTTCTATTGACTCCCTTGAAATTTAATAAAATCTTTTTTAAAAATCTTGTCTACTTTTTGCTTATTTCCACATACTAAGCTAAATGCTTTGGGGTTTTTACTTGTTTGCTTTCCTTTTTCATGTACATCCTCACTACAAAGCATGGTACTAGGAAGGCTTTTTCTAACAAGAGAGATCAGGGAAGGCTGAATGGGAGAGGTGGCATTTGAAATGAACTTAAAAAGATGAATTTGATTTTGACACATGAAGAGATAGAAGATTTGCCAGGTAGCAAAAAAACAAAATAGAATAAAACGGGGAGTTGCTGAAATACAAGACTTTTTTGGAAGCCAAAGTGTTGCTTAGTTTGTCTGCTGTGAGACTATGGGCAAGTCACAACTTCTTTGATCCTTGAATTTCCTATCTGTAAAATGGATATAGTAATTCCTCTAGCACCTCCCTTGCAGAATTATGAGATTAAATCAACTGACATATAGACAGCACTTCGCAAAATCTTAAAGACACCAATTATTTAGCTAACACTTTATTAGATTTATACTTTCTTGCAATATTTCCCTCAAATTCATAGAAAGTTTAAGAAAGTGATTTTAATGTTCTTCCTATAAGCACCCCCAACTGCGACCCATTTCTTGGCTAATTATTCAGGTAGATGTTACCTTTGCTTCAAGTGAGTCAATCCTTCCTTAGGACTGACCCTAGATGAATTGAAGTCCTCTTGCATTAAGGAATATTCCACAGGCACCAGGAGTAAGTTAATATTACAATAGGAATACAAGCATAATGCTGACTGAGTACAGTATTTTAATTGAATTTGTTTTGTTTGCTTTGGTAAAGTATAAATAAAAGGAGCAAAGGGAAGGAAAGCCAATTTCCTTTCAGCCACTGATTGAACAAACAGCGCCAGAACTCAGCAACCTACGTCTCCAGCGGTGATGGTGTGTGTTTATGGCCCTCCAAAGAGGGAGAAACAGCTATGCAATTCCCAGAGGACTCAAAATCCCCATTGTGCAAATGCAATTTTTCTTCTCTTATAACTTCATTATTATTTTTTTTTACAAATTACTCAGGAGACCCTTTCTCATTAAAGACTAAACACAGAAAAAGCTTCGATAGTTAATTTTTCAAATTAGGCAGAAAATATCTTAATCGCTTTTAAAGTTTGAAAAGTTTAAGGTTTTATGCATATAAAGGATATACCTCCAGCTTTACACCAAATCAAGGATAGAAAATGTCCTCCTAAAAAAGAAAGTACCCATTTTAAAAAGAAAATTATGGGAAAAGGAATCAATTTCCTGCTGCATCTACTAAATTATAGAGGGTGGGGAATATGAACCAAGGCAAAGCTGTCATCAGCCTGCCTGTCCTCACCATGAGATTTCTTGGGGTGCATTTAATGTGGTTCTATTGAATGAATCAGATGCAACAAAATTCTGCAGGGAGTCTCTTAATCCTCTAGAGATTTTTGGTGAGTGCAGATTTGCCTTTTAAAAGTGGCTGGAATGAATGACCATGATTTATTCCCCCAAAACAAGGTTACACTAAGACTAAATCAATTGCCAATCTCAAAACTACAGACAGGTAAGAAGAAACCCCTTACTGCCAATCCACACCCATTATTTCCGGGAGAAATCCTCAGGTTATCATATAATTACATCAAGCATCCCGTGCTTCACCGTGCCTCAGTATAGTGTACCTTGCCTTCAATCATCCTTTAAACACACCACTCATGGGAACATAGCAGGCACTGGACAACTCCAAATGGTATTTCATTGTATTCAGAAGCAGAACATAATAAAGACCCACATCCAGCAGATGGGGCAAAGTATTACTACACGAAAGTGAAAAGATCACAAACAATTAGTCAAACCTTTAAGAATTTACAAGCAATATCAGAGACAGAGGGTAGGACTGGGCTGAAGCTCTACCACTGTCACCTACCAGCTATATGACCAAAGCAAAAATCACTTAACCTTTCAGAAGCCCAAAGCAATTCTCCAAGTTACACAAGAGTTGCTAAGCTACTTCCATGGAGAATTTTCACCCTGGGAGTTTCCTATCCTTAATGAAATCACAGGCCCAGACCACCTCTCCCCTCAAAATATTCAGGAGGAATAATCTTTCAAGAGACAGAAAATGGATGAAACTCTTTTAGCCCACCTTCTATATGCTGTTTTATAAAAATGTCAGCTAGTCTGTATTTGCCTTATTTTATGTGGCATATAAGAAACTTGAGTACATCTTAAATAGCGATAGGAATGCAGCAACACTTTTTAAATTTTTTTTTATTTTAGACAAATACTAAAACTTGAATGCACAATAAAAAAGAAAAAGAAGCATTATAAATTTAAATATTATACTTAAATATAAAATAAAATAAAAATATGTCATGTGCACAGCAGAACATAGGAGAAGATTCACAATATATAGAAATACTTATTTCAAGAAAGCCTATATATTACATACTGTACAGTATGTTGCAAACTGTCCATCCTTTTAGATTTTCTTTTCTTCTCTGCTGTGCACTTTTCACTTTGTTCATTCCCCCTCTTCCGCCCTACTCTCTGCCACCCCAAGGCTACAATTGAACATGGATATATTTATATATAGGTATTGATATATATCTTCAGGTATGTACATACACATACATATGTAAACATATACTTTCCCTAAAAGATTCTACTCCTAAAATTGCTTTTATGTTTGTACATAAAAATGCAGCACCACTTTTTAAGAAGTGACCCCAGTTTCCCTCTGAATCATTTTCCCTGCCTTCCTCAACTGAGAAGCGTTTGCTACATGCTTACTATGTACTGGGTACTGTGCTAAGTTTGGGGGAATACAGAGAAAGGCAAAAAAATGTATTTTTCCTCCCAGTCAAGAGAGTATAATGTTCAAGAATCCAAGAGAAGGGAGAAATGAGAGAGGAGAGTGGTCTATCTTTTCAAATTTTACACACTCTATTATTGCTGATAATAACTGTTTTGGTTTTTTTTTGGTAGAGGGTACACTTATGGGCACAGAATAATTTTCAATGACATGACAAAACATAGACTTTCAAAGTTTGAAAGACCCCCAGAGGCAATCAAGACCTAAATGGGAAATCTCTTTATATCATCAATAAGTAGCCATCTTGCCCCGGTTGGAAGGCCTCTTGTGAAGAGCTCTTTTCCTTCTGAGACGTAAGCCATTCTCCTTTTTGACAGCTCTAATATTCAAGAAGTTTTTCTTTATATTGAGTTAAAATCGTAACTTCCACATAATGCTCTACTTTCTAGGGTCAGGCAGAACAAGTCTTCTATATGTCAGCCCTTCAGACAGTTGAAGACAGCGATTTTTCAGTAGTGTCCCACTCTCCATAACCCCTTGGCAAAGATTTGTGGAATGGTTTGCCATTTACTTCTCCAGTTCATTTTACAGAGGAGAAAACTGAGGCAAAGAAGGTTCAGAGACTCATCCAGGGTCACACAACTAGTAAGCATCTAAGATTGAATTTGAACTCACGAACATGAGTCTTCCTGACTCCCAGCCCACTATGCCATCCTGCCCCCTGAAGATGCCACCATATTTAAATCCTACTTCTAGCACTTATTTGCTGTCTCTTTCTGGGTATATGATCTAACCTCTTTGACCCTCCATCTCATCAGGAAAGAAAAAAAAACAGTTAGTTCAACTAATGGGCTCTGAGGTCCCTTCTAGCCCTAAATGTATGATCCTATGTTCTCTCTAAGTCTTTTCTTCTCCATACCAAATATTCTTACTTCCCTCAATAGCTTGACAAATGCCATAATTTTAGGTGGCCTTATTATCTTGCTCATCTTTTTCTGGACACGCTCCAGTTCTCCATGTCTTTTTTAAAACACAATGCACACTTATAAATACAATATGCTTGATGCCATCTGAGCAGGGCAAAGTATATATAGTAGTATTATCACCTCCCTTTATCCCAAGGTAAAGTAGGATTTGTTGTGTTTTGTTTGGTTTTTTTTTTTTGGAGGGGGGTGTTGATGGCCATCTAAAGTGGTTCTTTTCTATAACATCAGCCTATTTACCTTTCTTTGTTCATAAAAGGTAATAACCCTTCCACCATTTATCTCGCATTGTGGAAGTTTAGAAATGGGAAGTAAGATGGGAAATAGATTAGCATTTTAAGAGAAGGAAACAACGGACAAAACCCAAATCCAGCTACATGAACCTTTACTCAAATTATTACCCATTATCAGCCTTCACCAGTGTTTCATTATCTGTTGTTCCTTAACCCTGACTGCAAGGTTACCAGATGGCTTGATAGAAGCTGGGCTTTCTTAAGGAGTTCCCTCAGTCATTAGTAGTTGCGCCTTCACTAGCCTGGGAAAAGGGAAGAGGCCATTACTGTATGAATGGCCCCCACATCATGCTTTACGACATGGAAGATGCTTAGAGGCAAATGGGAGTTTTATGAATATAATGTTAATAAAAATTGATTTTTGTAAATGAAGCTGCCTCTTTATGCTACCTGCAGGGTAGATAAACAAGCCACTCCAGTGATAAATGTCTGCTTTTCCCAGTCATAATTGGCCAAATATTCTTTTACTTAAACAGACTCTTATTTTACTATGGATGAAGTAATAGATCAATTAGTATGTTCTAGATAAGGCCAGAAAAACTTTATTTATGAGTATCAGGCCAAAATGGTTGCTAGTCCTTCACTAAGTCACATTCCCCGCCCCCCCCCCCACTCCTCTTTTCTTCTCTGGGCTCCCAAGTGCCATGCAATGGCTGAAGTCCAAGTGGTAATCACACAATGGGTGCTTTTCCTTCTTTCCTGACCTATCACACTTCACATGATTTAATCCATTGTTTTGGATGTTGTTGATGATTTATTGTATGAAAAATGTAAATGATCTGGATGGCAGATGTTTTATATTTTCTGACCATTCATTTTGAGTGGGAATGTAATTAAAATTTATGAAGTGTATCTGCTGAATTGCATTGGCAATTGATGATCTCCTCCAGTGCTGTCTGTCTGGAGATGATGAGTGATTGTGGACAGTGAGATGTGGTGACAAGGGCAGAAAAAGACGTGATGTTACTGTCATGAACGAAGCTACCTGCAAAGCAGACTGCTTTTCTTATCCACACCATTGCCATCTTCCAGAAAGAAGGTGGCAACTGAGTCTGTCTATCTCCTTTAGAGACACAATATGAAACTCTCTGGGAGGCCTTAAGAGCTGTCAATCTCCCCAGGTGGAGCCTTCAGCTACAAGCATCTGGAAGCCATGGTACAAGCCCTTGTCAGGGACAAAATGCAACCACCCAGAGAAGACAATAGAACCGATTTCAGCACATTCCAAGCCTCTCTGGGGGTAGCTCTAATCCTCTGACTACCAGTATATGACTTTCCAGGTAACAAAGCGGGATCAAGTAGATATAAGCAAATAATACCCGAGGGGTTGGAGAGAAGAGAACGCAAAACAACAAATAGTTATGAATCACAGAGGGACTGAGCCTCTTCATTAGGATGATCTGAGTTTGCCTCATGCTTCAGACATTTACTGGCTGCATTCACCTTTCTCTGCCTCAGTTTTCTCATCTCTAAAATGGAAATAATAATAGTACCCACCTCACAGAATTGTTGTAAGGATCAAATTACATAATATGAGGAAAGCACCTTGAAAACATTAAAGTATCATATAAATGCTGACTATAATCACTATTATGCCTTTTGCTTATTTGAATACTGAACTTGTCTTACTAATATTACCACTAGCATATTTCATTCTTGCCTTGTTCAATTTCCTCATGTTTCCAATCCAAACATGCCTCATCCCTACAATCTCCTTTAAAGTAGATAACAAGATTCAAAATGTCCTTTACAAATGGAAATTGTTTGCTAATATTTATCATGGATGCCTTATCGTGGACTCCAAAAAAAAACTGATGGGGTATAATAATATTTTTTTTTAAATCTACTAATTGGTATCCCTACTTTTTCGTCTTCATAAAATCTTTGTGAAAAAAATTTGCAAACTTATTTAGAACATCCTAAAAGAAAATATAAAAAGGGAACAGTCAGGTTTCAAAAATGATATCCTACAGCATACCATATCTTTCTAACTTTGTAGCTGGCAGAAAAGGAAGAGAGAATAAGCATTTATATAATACCTATCATAAGCCAGGAACTCTGCTAAGTGCTTTGTAAACATTTTCTCATTTGGTCCTCACATCAGTTCTGTAAGGTAGGTGCTATTGTCATTCCCATTTTACCATTCAGAAAACTGAGGCAAACACATTTGAGTGACTTCACACAGCTAGTAAGTGTCTGAGGCTAGATTTGAACTTAGTTCTTTCTGACTCCAGGCCCAGCCTTGTATTCATTCCACCACCTACCTGCCTCTGGCTGACTGAAAGGTGAAGACAATGTATTTGGTAAAACAAAATGTATCTCCTTATACATATGTTAATATTGTACAAATTCTTTAATAAACATATAGATAACTTTTTTGATGCTCTCATTGTTATTATTAACAAACAAACAAAAGACACAGCATAGGAAGACATATGATCACCAAAGGTTTCTGCCACTGTCATGGAGAATTTCCCACCCAGAGTCTAAATAAGAACTTTATCCACTCAGCTTTGAACCTTCCTCCTGGGAACTATTCTGGGAACCTCCTGGGGTTGAACTATTCTGATTATTTCATTAGTGAGGAAAACCTTACACTGCTTTCTATAACTAGCCAGTTCAAGAAGATACTACAATGTGTCTCCTCCCACGTTGGCATCTTCCTGCTACAACTTACTCTGAGAACCATAATTAATTGAATACTACCATTTTTAAAAGGTCTGTCCAAGATGGACTCCCCTTTGGCTCCACCCAAAATATCTTTCCCTGGTCACCAGTCCTCTATATGAATTGCTTTCTTCTCTTAGAAAGTGAGTTTTTTGAGGGCAAGAATTGTCTTTTGTATTTAAGTCCCTTTGTATTTATGTCCCCAAGGCTTCATACCATGTGTGGGCACAAAGTAAATTCTTAATAAATGTCTTTCATTTATTCATTCATTCAAATAGAAGAGACACTTCTGATAGCTAGTAAAGGACTTCATACGTTCAACTTGGTAGATTTCATTAAGCTCTGAGATATTGCAGGTTTCCTAAACGAATTCTAAGATCACTCAAAAGGGTTTTAGCCTAACTATCCATATAGGAAAATCAGAGTGGGTAAAGTACATTATCATCCAGACCTAAAGTTGCATGGACAGCCCATAGATCTGGTCTGTGAGTACATAGATTGTTGACATATACTACAGAAGGACAATGAACTGGGACCTGAACTGAACAGCAAGCCAAGATGCATGTGATGAACCTCATAGGTTTTCAAGGATTACAGGCTTCTCTCTGAAACAAAATAATATCTTGATAGCATCAATTCTTCTGCCAATTCTGTCAGGCTTCAATGATGGAATAATACCATTTCTGAGGCATCAAAGCTGTGTTACTAAAAGGACAGTGGAGAGGCTCATCACGGACAGCAGCACATTATGAATAATTAATATCAGACACTAACATTATAAAAGATGCCATCCAAAGCAGAGGTGTTAAAGACTCGGTCACAGGCATACCAGCTTAAAATATAATTGGGAAATATTTGATAAAATAAATTAAAAACTCTTGCACCCTGCCATCCTGTGCAGTTTAACAGCAACATCTGAACAAGATTCCTACAAGATGAGATGGTAGCTCAATTGCAATTTATATGATTTTAGAAAGTACTCACACCAAAAAGATAAAACATATGGAAATGTTAAACCTTACATCTCTGTGGTAACTGTGTTCTCCTTTGGAGTTCACTGTTAATTTCTACAATGAGAACATAAACAGTTGTATTTTTAACAGGAAATGGCAACATTTGAGTGTTTTGGTGATTAGAGAATTTCACGAATTTTGAATTAGTTTGATTAATATTAGTCCATCACATTCACAGGTTCTGAATGTTTATTTCTGTTTCAGACCTCTCAAGATTTCTGCTAGACTTGCCATGGAGTCATATGATATTAAATTTAGAGCTAGAAAGGTCCTTAGAAGCCACCAAATCCAGCCCCTTCGTTCATACAATGAGGACTGAAAAAGTGAGTAAACCTGCCTAGGGTCATACAAGAAAGTGTCTAATCTTCCTAGCTCCATGGCCAGTGCCCTACACACTAGCAGTACATCTTTTCTAGGATCATAATGCACATATGTATATATCTGTACCTACATATATATATATATATATATATGATTTATAATTTATCTAGTTCCAGCTCTTATTGTACAGATGACGAAACTGAGACCCAGAGTTTTAAATGACTTTGGCCCAAGTTTGCATAGATAGGAAGTAGAGTGGCAAGGATTCAAATTCAGGTCTTTGGACTCTAAATCAAGCACTCAATATATTGGAAACATCTTGAGAATAAAGTGTTGTATCCATAATCTTCGGGAAAGTTAGTGATTTCCATGTACCTGTATGTCTAGCTCTTTAGCTACTTTAACAAAAGAACAACATCTTTTTTAGATGTTGAGGCCACCACACAATTATGGGTTCTGGAGAGAACTGACTAGTGCCAACAGTGATGCTAATGATCTCAACCCTACCTCCTCCCTTCAAGATGATCTACAGGTCTACTACTATTTCAATCTGTAGGGGAGAGATCATTGTACCTTATCTTTCCATGAGAAAAGCAGGTGAAGCAGATGAGGTGATTGTCCACAACTCATCATAAGTGAGTGACCAATATTGGTGAAGAATTCAAGTCTCCCATCTTCTAGTCAAGTTCTCTTTTCCTTCCCACTCATAGCCTTCCCAATACTGCACTGCTGATTCAAAACAATAAATACGTTGAGATAAAGTGATGCACCTTAAGCCACTCAGAAGAGTTATTGTTCAGTCATTTCAATTGTGGGGACTTTTGGTAGCCCCATTTGGGGTTTGCTTGGCAAAAGTACTGGAGTAGTTTGCCATTCCCTTCCTTCTCCAACTCATTTTAGAGACAGGGAAACTGAGGCAAACATGGTGTAATGCTAATGGTATTAAAGATCTTCCCTGCCCATTAAGGGGAGTTTGATTAGGGGAGATTTGTAGGACGGCCCACATCTTCTATTAATGAGGCATTGGTTCTCAAAGGTTGTGATGACCTCTGGCTCTGAAAAATGTATAAATACTCTGAGGTAAGGTTTTACTTTGGGACCTACTCATTGGAAGTGTTTGTTTGGCCAGATGAGACTCTGGGCAGCTGCTAAGGAGCCCCTTGGCTTTGAAAACCAAGATGTTGGTGCTTCTCTCTGGTAACTATGTATGTATGGTCAGATAGTATTCTCTTTATTTTCTCTGAAGTTCAGTCTGCTGACTTCTTCCCCTGAACTAAGTGAATAAAGTGCTTGATTAAAGTGATTGTTGACCTACTCCAAAAGTTGCTTTCTTTTTAGAAAGGCAGGTCTAAGAACCTGTACAGCAGGCCCTCCTCTGTATTCATGGATCCTGTATCCTTGCTGATCCACATGGTTAAGTAACTTGCCCAGGATCATACAACTAGTAAGTGTCTGAGACCAGATTTGAAATCACAAAGATAAGTCTTCCTGACTCCAGATCTGGCACTCTAACCACTGTACTGCCTAAATATTCCCACTCAGAAGAGAACATCATCCGAAGCATCATCTCTACGACTCCATCTACTGAATTCACCAATAAAAGTCTCTAGGGTTAAACCCCTCTCATTTTCCTCAATAAGAGAAAAAAGAAGGGGAAAAAAACCAAGAAGCTGTCTCCCTAACGCCCTAATGTTTACCAAGTGTAGTGCTAGGATTTTCTCTGACAGCCACAAGCATTCTGAAGCTCACTTCCCTCTACAACTGTCATAATAAAAAGACATTAATATTTTAATATTTGAGCAAAATGTTTAACACTCAAACATTTGTATTTCTCCCTTGGTTTTCAAAACAACCTTAAATCTCCCTTTTCAAAACAGCGTTAAATGATGTCCTTCATTAGCTAGCAGGTGGCTCACAGTGAAGGAGTCTATTTAAATCCTTTCACTTCAAGTGTGACTTTAAGCTTGTACTAGGTACGAGCTGTGTATTGTGCTCGACTTATGACCTGCTGAAGCCAGCATCAAATTAACAGGGGGGCAGCCAGGTAGGCATCGGTTCTTATTGCATTTGTTAGTGCTGTTAGGGCTGCTGCTAAGGTTGTTGCTGCTGTCATCGTTTTTGTTTATTTAGAGGGGGTGTAGGTGGTTATTATTGTCATTGGGGGGTTTTTCTTCTCCAAAATCCAAGACCAATCGTATAATGTGAGAAGTTCATCCTCCTATTTGTCTGGATAGGAATAGACCTGGGGAAATCAAGCTGTGGCAATAAAGAAGTCAGTGCAACTCAGAGTAGAAGAGCAATATGTCCCGCAGATGTAAGCATTGTCAGAAGTCCAGCTGTCATATTTAGGGCACACTGAAAAGGATGTATAAAGTATCAGGGAAATGGGGGAGGGGGAAAGACAGACCCTGGACTTCTGCACACCATGACAGCAGAGAAAAAGAATGTGGCACTGATCACAAAGTTCACCTCAAGCTAGTTAGGATGTTAGGCTAAAATAACAGTTGAGGTGGCAGCAGTGACAAAGTACAAGCCAAAGGAAGGCTCTGAGAACAGAATAATCATGAGTGCTATTGGGATAGAGGGCACATGGGAAATGTGGCTCAGTGCAGAGCAGGAGGGAGGCTGAGCTGAGGGAAGACTGGGGCTAGTGGGAAAAGCACGTCTTGCCAGCAAATGGAGCCTCGGAATTAAAATGGCTGGTAGGGGATCAAATGGAACCACTTACTGAAATGCTGTATGTGGAGGAATAAGCCGTACATCAGGATTTCATTAGGAATGTGGTTCCTCTGGGGAAGAGATGAAGCTTAATGCGAGGCTTGGATTGCATCTGTCTGTCCACAGCCACTGTTCTGCAGTTAGTGGGCTCTTTTAAGCCATATTAACTCATAGCTGATCAGGGGAGCATGCAGGGATCCCAAATCTGTCGTGAAGACAGGGGATTTAATGGGGTCAACTGGTTCGTGACTCAGTTGTGTATATCTTAAAGACATGGCCTGATCTTATAAGAGGAAAAAGGACTTAAAAACATAAACTATAGTAAAAAAAAAAGTCACCAGGCATAATATTTTATGATATAATAATATTAATAATAATAATGTATTTAAATTTAATGTATTGAGATTTAAGACTTAGAAGCATTTTCTTAGTGACCAATACCAAATACTCCTCCTTTTAACTGAAAGATGGAATAGTAACATAAATGAGTTGTCTGCCCTAGACAAGTTGCTTAAGTTTTATGTACCTAAGCAGCATCCAAATCTGCCACTTACTACCTGTGTGACCCCTGACAAGAGGACTACTGTTTCCTCATCTGTAAAATAAGGTGGTGGACCTAAGTGACTTGAAAAGTGCCTTTCAGTTCTAAATCTACAAGTCTATGATCCAAAGATTATAGATAGGCTATAATCTTCATTGGCCAGTGGAAAAAATTCCTATACCAGGAGTTTCCCACACTTATGATATCCCACATATATGTGCTACAAAATGTTTAATTAGTGAGGTTGCCAATTCCCTTTCTTTATAAGGTTTGTTTTATGTACCAATGAAATCATAAGTGGTAAATGACATTGGAAGTCATCTGGGACCTGAAATCATGACTACTAAATGACTGTACCTTACTTAAAGCAATGGCTTTATTGAAAAGTAGGTGACAGCCCTATTTGGCCCTAGCCTCATTCCTATATCTTCCTAGTATCTTCTTGCTTATAACCCAGTCCTTAAGGTACCACTTCACCCCTAACTCCTCTTAGAATTTCAAAATGAGCCCAGAGGATCACCTAAGGACTAAAAACACAGAGAGAAACTGAAATAATATCCTTTTTTTAATATTGCCTTCCTCTGTTCTCTGCTCTTAAAAAGCTGATGCACCTATGAACCCTTATTCCCTAAACATGACCTGATTCAAACCTGCCTTGCAGCCAACTTTCCCCAAGAACCTGTCAACATATGATATTTCAAGAACACTCCATGTCCCTGATTTCTTTTAGGAATTGTGGGATTTATTTTAGGTTATGAACCTGGCTTGCTTCCTGGGCAAGAATCCATTACTTGTCCTAGAAATAGAGAGGTCAGAAGACATTTGAGAGGTCACTTTGTGACCATTCTCCTGATATAGTTAAGCCATCCCAAATGGATAAGAAGCTTCTCAGTATACAAAGAGCCCCAGAAAAAGATTCCACATCTTTTTTCTATTTTACATTCCCTTGGCCAAAAGACCTTCTCTGATTCTCCCAGCTCAAGGCAAACCATTCTCTGAACTCTTATAACATTTATTGCAGCATCTTCCAGTAAAATGTGCCTTCTTTCATGACAGGAGTTTTCTTATGATGATTTTGTATTTCTATCAACAGTAACTAATTCAATACCTTGAACATGGTAAGTGCATAATAAATGCTGAGTACAACTGAATTGAATTGGTATTCAATTCAATATCATATACTTAATCATAGAATTTATATAATTGCAAAAGTTTGAGGCAATGTATAATGATGAATGAGTGAATGGAAAAAATCATTTATCCATTATTTATGATGTGCAAATCTCTGTCCTGGGGACAAAATAGTAAAAAACAAGACAGTCCCTGCTCTCAAGTAGTTCACATTCTAATTGGGGAGGCAACACATATAAGAAGTTTCAGCTGTAAGCCAGATGTAAAGGTCCTGTGAGCCTTAGGAAACAGCAGAAGAGTAGATGGTAGTGCAACTTCTGTAATACCACTTCAGCTGATAAAATATCTGTGTCTGTTGTTAAACCACTTGGCAGGGCACGGACTTTGATGACAAGAACCTTCTTTTCTAGGTCTTCTGTAGCTGTGGCTGCTGAGGAAGTAGTACTATGACAACAGCAAAAGCTGTTGCCAAGTAATAGCTTCATAGCAGTTGTTCTCCAGGACTTAGTCTAGCTTCATCTGACCAGAAATCTTGACTATATTTTTGAAAAATGATCATTCAGCCTCAACTTCAAGATATTGATTGATAAGTAATCCATCTACTGCAGTGATCTATCTACTTTTAAACATCTCTAAATGGTAAAAAAAAAAAAAAAAAAAAAAGATCCTGCTGCATTGAACTAAAATTTGCCTCTTTGTAACTTCAAAATACTGTTATATGTCTGGAATGTAATAGGAAGAAGAGTCACGATAAAAATGAGTCCCAAGCTAAGAGGGGCCTCATTAGGGTAGAGTACCACAGGATTATTAACATATTCATTCTGGATCCCACTTTCATTAATATAACATATCATCTAATAATCTTTTTTGGATACCATAACATAGTTCCAATTCATGTAGTCCAGAGTCCATTAAAACCCTTTTATTTTGCACATAAACTATTGTCTAGCTAAGTCTCACTAATCTTAGGCTTATATAGTTGATTTTTCTTTAAATCCTTTTAGAACTTCACATTTATCTCTATTAAATTTTATCTTATTAGATTAAGTCCATCACTATAACTCATCAAAATCTTTTGTATCCTGATTCTGTTATCTAGCAGTAAACAAGGATACTTATCGCTCATGGTTTTGTATCATCCACAAATATTCTAATTATCCCATCCTTATCATTGATAAAAATGTTGAATAGCAAAGAACTAAGGATAGATCCCTGGGATACAATACTACAGACAATTCCAGGTTGACCCAAAATTGATAATCACCATTTTTATTCAATTGTACAAACCCTTCTGAGTCTATTTAAATATAGCATTAACCAGCCCATACTTTTCCACAATATCTACAAGGGTGGCTTAAGAGACTGTCAATTATCCTGCTAAAATACAAATATGTTTACAGTAGTCAATTCATCTACTTTTGTTTTAAAAAAAATAAAAAGTTAATAAGGCACATCTGTTATGATTTCTTCTAAATGAACCCATGCTGGCTCAGACTGTTCACTGTTTACCTCAAAGTACTCACAAACTATTTCTTTAACAATTCATTCTAACACTTTATTGGAAATAAAATATTTTGACCTAGAGTTTGAAGAGCCCATCTTTGCTCCTAACTTATCTCTAACCTACTGTATTCCTCACTTTCTCCAAGATTTTTTTTCAAAAATTACTGACAGTCATTCAGCAATCATATTTGTAGGATATAGGATATATACATATAGATATACATGTATATAAACTATATATATATATATATATAATTTATCCAGAATTGAGGACTTAAATCACTCATCATTAAACCTCCTGTATTATCTGGTATGTAGGTGTGTTAATCTTTTCTACCCTAAAATACTGTTATTTTCTTGAAGAGAGAGGCATATTCTACCTTTATATCCTCCCCAGTATATAGTATAGCAAAACACACATAGTCAAAGTAGTAACTTACAATGAGATAACATTTTCTAGTCTTCAAAGTGATTTCCGGGACATGATCTCATTGGGTTCTCAGAAAAATCCCTTGAGGTAGACAGGGTAGATATTATTTTTTTCCATTTCATGGATAAAGAAACTCAATATGAGAGAAGAGTAGTGGTCTATCTGTTATCGCACAGCTATTTAGGGGTGAATCCAGGACTAGGATGATGTGGGTCTTCTAAATCTCTATTCCGACTTCTTAAATTAAACATGACTCATATAAGGGAATTCTTCCACCTAAACTAAGTCCCATATTGAACTGTTTCAAACTCAAATGATATCGATTTCAATCAAAGGGATGTGATCTAATTCACTAGGTTCATAATCCTTTACTTCATAGTCTGAATCACCAAAGTTATATGGGGTACAAGGGAAGAAAAAAGATGGAGCCACTGAGAATGGTGTCCCATATAAAGATGGGAAGAGAGGGAGGGGAAAACTTGAAATGAGGCTCCCACTTGGAAATTTATCTTCCCCAAAGGATGTCAAAATGTGAGAGGAAAAGGAAAGAGAGGGGAGCCCCAAATGTAACAACTCTTAAGTCAGTTATTTTTCTCTCTTGACTAATTAAGCTTAAGCAGAATGGTGGGCCTGTCAAACTTGGGGAACCTTTCCTGAGAGAAAAAAGGAGTCTGCTCTCCAGGTGGGTTTTCCCGACTTCGGCTGGCTCTCACCACAATCGAGGTTTGGCATCCATGACAGCACCGTCAAAAATAATAGCTAAAAAACTCACTGTCTGTCATGATGAAATAATTATGTATAGGGCCTTTCTTATACTTGAGATGGATAATATATTTCATTGAGGAAAATAGATGTGGCTTTTAAAAAGAATGTAATGCATTGAGGGCAATGCAGAGATTAATAGCCAAATAAAGATTTTAAAAAAAAGTTCTGTCTGGGCTTGTGAGTGTTTCAGTTATGGGTAGGTGGGACATGTCACTCCTAAGCTTGTTAATTACAAAATGCATTAATGTTTTATTAGTCCCTTATCAGTAATTAATCACCCACTTTGATGTAAAGTTCAGCCTTAGAAAAGCACCATGTAATTGTCCCTCATGTATAAGCCATGTTTTTAGGGAACTAAGACTGCGGCAACGATATTAGTTTATTCCCCTTGGAGTGATGAAAGTGACTTTCGGTGTATCAGCATGGTGTGAGTGTGTATTACTGTGGTGTAAGTTGGCACTTGGATGTTTATGAGGCTGGAAAGTAAATATATTCTGATGGACAAACAGAAAAAAAGAAAGAGATGGAGAGTTGATAGAAAGGAGGAAGAAGAAGAAAATAGGACGAGAGAGGGAGTCAAAAACAGACAGAGATACAGAAAGCAGGAGGAAGAAGAGGGGAAAAGAGGAGAGAGAGAGAAAAGAATATGGGAGAAAGAGAGAGAGAGACAGAGAGAGAGCTTATGAGCCTTAGCAACAAGGGGGGAGGGGGAAGTTTTACTCACTGGTGTTCTTCAGGTGCACAGTTTGAATAAAAATGCAAAACAGGATGCTCCCATTCAGTAAATATTATCATTTTTATTCACTCATTAATTAAGTTGCTTAATTGCTGCTGTCAAAAGACTCTTGAGTTTGTGACTGGGGTTGTTGCACTGTTTTGATAGTAGCTGAAGAAGGAAAAGGCAATATTGCTCGCTAGGTTTGCTCTTTCCCTTGTAATAAGGAAGACTTAAGTGAACAGAGATCAGAAAGAATCTGTGGAGTTGATGCGGGGGAAAAAATACTTCCAGGCAGGTGGGAAAATGGTCAGTTTTATGAAACCTATCAGATGTTATTTCACTATTCTGATTGATGCCCCATTGCCTGCATATTATCATTTCAGTCATTACTCTGTGAAAATCATTTTTATGCAAAATATTTCCCCTCTTTTAATCTAACTTCCCATGAGGGCCAGGAATGGAAATAGGCTCAGGCCTTGTCAGTCAACACAATTATAAATATTTTTTGATCTGTTTCAGAGGAATTACTTTAAGCTATTTTAAGAATACATCTTGTCCAATGTGCTCTACTTGCATATACCTAATGCTCCTAGAGTCTCATATATATAATTTGATACATGTTATATACACACTGGGATGATCACATGTCCCACCATGCCTGAGCCAGACTCCAATTCAGCAAACACATACCAGAAATATCCTACAAAGTGTCTTGGTACTGACATTTGATTAATGTACCCTGGCCTTTCCATGTTCAAATAGCCTTCATTTGAAATATTTGAATAACCTTTGAGAGCTCCCTTCCTAATTTGTCACCTATACACACCCAAATACTATAGATTTAGCCCAGCTAGCAGCAGCCATGGTGCGTTTCGCTGCCAGAATGAGACAATTCATTACATACTTAGAAACATCTAGGCCTTCCCAAGCAGTGAAGTTCCATTCCATCTATGTAGGCAGGGTGGGAAAATGGGAGGCAACAAGCTTTACTTAGCATCTGCTTAGGTATGTATATGGTTAATAAGGTATATTATGTATAATGTGCATAAGGTATATGATGTTTAATGTACTAACACATAAGAAGCATTCAATAAATGTTCATTGAACAATCAAAATAAAAATGTATCTATCAATAATAATAATAATTTGCCATCACCAAGAACATCAATTGAAAGTTTGCCATGAGGAATCTCCAACATCTTTAAAAATTAATACAGTTAGGTAAGCTTATCATTTTTTTAGAAAAACAACCTGCACTTCATGAGATGCAGAGGGGTAGTCAGTAGAATACCTAACTTTCTGGCAAGAGGAAGAAAACCCTCAGAATTATCACATGTAAATATAGTGTACACATCAGAGGGGGGGGAAAGGCAGTAAAGTGCTGTCCATGTGCCTGTTTTAAAATATTAATATAGTAGGTTTTGTTATTATGGTGGACTGAACCCACATTGCAGTTGCTTTCATCAGTATTATTATGAAATGAATTACATAATTTTAGGTTCTTGCATTATGAAAAAAATAATCACGAATACTGTGATCCAAACTGATAGCAATAGAGAAAGCTTCCAGCCACCTTCGAATACTTAACAACACTGTCCTGAGATATGTGACCTCTTTTCATTAAAATGGCATGAAACAGCTGAAAATATTTGGTTTTGAGTTTCATTACTCTTTCCTATAGCAAATGCTTACCTATATCCAGGAGGAAGCATAATGCAGTGAAGGAGATGCTTGCTCCACAGTGAGAGGATTTCAATTCATATCCTGGTGCTGTCATTTACCTCTGCCATCTTGGGCAAGTAAGTCATCACTCCTCCTCAACCCTCTATTTCTCTTCTGTAAAATGAAGGGGGTTAGGCCAGTTGTCCTCTAAAGTCTCCTCCAGTTCCAGATCTTATTTAGAGCCACTATGAATATACTACATAATAAAGCAGAAAAACTAAGTGAGGCCGGAATTAGGGAAACAGTCTGATTTTTCTTACACTATTTGGAAAAATAAAATCAAGATTTACTAAAGAACAAGATGACATTTACTTATGCTTTTTCAGGTGCCTAAGAATGAGTTAAAGGTGCCTCACGAAAATGACTTGGAAAACTCTTAAAGAATGACTGAGACTGCAAAGTCTACTGCTGCTAAGCAAATTCTATATTTTTGGTGCTCTTTTGCCCTCATCACTCATTGAATCTCTTTTGTTATTGTTTAAAATCTTTCTGAATATGAATTTAATACAAACTAGTTTATACTAAGGATACTCTTGTTTACTTTTACCTTTGGTCTGTTTCTTGCAGTTAAGCTATGATTAAAATCAGAATGATGGGATGTGAGGGTGGTGTATTAGTGGAATCGCTCAGGACCTGCATGTACTTTTGTTGTGAAGGATAAATATTTGTTGACTTAAATAACACCCCATGCCTTTAATAAAAGTTTTAAAAGTGGGTCAGTGCTGTGTAACACAACATCAAATAGGGGACCTGGCTTTCAGGATTAGTGGTTTTATTGCTTTGAGCAAGTTATACTTTCTGGGCTTCAGTTTCCTTTTCTATACTCAAAAGAACATCAGATTTGCACTACCAGCCTCACAGAGTTGTGAGAAAAGTTCTTTGAAATGTGAAAGTGTTCACTAGCTTCAGATTTTCCCTATGAAATGAAGCATTGTGAAATTGAAATATAATCATAAAAAAATCAAATATATTACCATTCATTTATAGCAATCACTCATATTTCTGAGGGAGCATATTAATTTACAGAAGATTTCACACACATGACCTTCTTTGATATTTACTACAACCATAAGAAGGGATAGTGAAAGTATTCCCATTTTACAGTAATGTTAAATGATTTGCCCAAGGTCACATAGTTTAGTAAGTGACAAAACCAAGATTCAAACCCAGGTCCTCTGATTCTGACTTCAAATTAAATTTTATTTCCATTAAATTGGATCACCTGCCTACTTAGAATAATTCAATTATTATGCCTGAAAATAAATTTACAAATATGATCTTGATTTGAATAAGTATAACCATATGAAATCTATGACCATGGAAAAGTGGTCAAGCTACCCTGAAAAAAAAAATGGTTGTACAAGGCTTGCTGCCCAGACTATGACAAACTGTTCAAAGACTGGTCTATTTGGAGTGTAAGGGAGAAAATATACTGAGCCCAGAATTGAAAAGAGGGCAAGAGCAGGCTAGATTACATTTGTGAAACTGCAGCACTTTCAATCCTCCTAAGCTAAAACTTGGCGCAAAAATCCATTTTTAGACACTATTATTTTTCTATTCTACACACAAATCATCTTTGTCATGATTATGGAGTAGAATGAGACTTTAGTAGACTCCATATGTGTACATACATAGCATTAAATATGCAATAATGCATAGGGAGATAACTAAAATATAGATACAAAATGGAAAATAAAAATGTAACATTTAAACAGAACTAGAGGATTAAAGAGGGTTAGCATATATTCCATGCTTATATAAACTAAATTATAAAACATACAAATCAAAATGAGTTTGCCCAAAGGGGACTACCTAGGGAATAAGCATTTATTAAGCGCATGCTATGTACTTGGCATGATGTTAAGTGCTTTACAAATATTATCGCCTTTGATTCTCACAACGACCCTGGGCAATAGGTGCCCCATCTTCTATATGGGAAACTGAAGCAGACAGAGATTAAATGTATGCCCAGGGTAACGTAGCTTATATACATCTTGAGACTGGATTTGAACTCAAGGCATCCTGAATTTAAGACCAGCTCTCTTGTCTACTGTGCCATCTATTTCCCTTATGGTTCTCACTTGCAAGCAAGGAGATATATAAAGATGTGCTGTGGGAAATGCATGGGGATTATGGGAAAAGAAGGAGGGCTAATCATATGTCAAGATCAGACAATAACTTTGGCTAGCCTGGGCACTACATTGTTGACCAGCCTCATAAAGTTAAAAGCTTCCACTTGGTTGGACAGATTCTATGAATTAGAATCACAAAGGACAAAGGTCAACGGATAAAGGGTAATCTGCCTCATTGCCTGGAATCTCCTTGTGGCCATAGTAGACCGAGTGTGCTATGCCTGACATCAGGAAGACCTGAGCTCAAAGGCAGCCTCAGATATTAATGTGTGACCCTGGACAAGTCATTTAATCTCAGTTTCCTCAACTGTAAAAAAAAATGAGGATAATAACACCAACCTCACCAGTACCTGGCACATAATAGGCATATAAATTAAAAATATAATCTATGAAAATATATTGTAAATATAAAAATAAATATATTTATAGATATTATATTACATTATAAATAAATATATAAATTATAAATACTTATTCCCTCTCTATCCCTTCCCTTATTGGAGAGAATATCCGCATAGACTAGATCACAAGTTCATTAAAAAATTGAAGTATGGCTATGTGTAATATATATTCTATATTTATAATTATATATAATTGAGAGGCAACCTTGGAGTCAGAAGAATCAGAAAGACCTAGTTTCAGGTCCTGCTTTTGATGTGAACTAGCTGAATGACCCTGTCACTTAACGGTTTTAGTGTCCCCAAGCACTTCCTAAAACTATCACTTGCTCATCTACACTGGGACGGGCAGTTCCCTCACTGGGTGTTCTCTATTTCATTGAAATTACAGGTCAGAAAAAAAATCACTGCTATAATCCTCCTCATCATCAGTCAATATCTATCTATATACTGCTTTAAGGTCTGCAATATGCTTTATAGATATTATGTCATTTGATCTCACAACATCCCTATGTATGATGTCTGTGCTTGTAAAACAGTGAAAGTGGGCTCTTATTTCTCACATTTCTCATGTACTTACTTATCTTACTATCCCTGTGTCATAATTATTTGTGTATATGACTATCCTCCCAGTTTGGTTGTGTGGTCCCTGAAATTAGGGATGTCTTCCATCCTACACCTATCTCTGCATTCCTATTGTCTTGAATATTTCTTGAATTTTTGGTAAGACCTACCAGAGTTTGTCTTCAACTGAAATGACCTCCGAAAACCCAAGGTCACCCCCCTGACACAATTATGCAGCCCAGCGAGGCATTAGTGGACTCTGAGTGCATACAAGACACAATGAATATAATAATGCATAGATTTGGTTTACAAACACAAAAAAATGATAACTATGTAAAATACAGAAACGATTGAATAAAAACAGTATTTCTAAGACCTGGAGAATTGAAGGAGAATGTCATGTACTCCACATTGATGGAAGCTAAATTATGAAATAGCTTTAAAATTCATCATGCTATTTGTCATTTGGGTTAGGCTGTTAGTGATGTAATACCTATATATCAATAATGCGGCAACAAATGGCATTGGTGTGATGGCTTTATTTATTCTTATTCAGAAATTTCATTTCCTAAAAGCAATAAGGAATTTGATACAGAGCTCTTCTGTAGACTCGTTATGCTTCTTGGGTGGTTACAGTCACTTACACCCTGGCCTAGAACTTAACCCAAGATATGATGCAGCTGGTTAGAAATGCTCTGGTAAACCATTCCCCAGTAGATAAGTGGTCAAAGGATATGAGCAAACTGTTTTCAAAAGAATTGTGGGCTGTAAATGACATGAGAACATGTTCCAAATCACTTAATGGTAAGAGAATTGTAAATTAAAATGACTCTTAGGTTTTGTCTCCCAGGATGAAAATTGGCAAACATAATGAAAGAATGGGAACAGTCAATGTTGAAGGGTCCGTGGGAAGACAGGCATACTAATACACTGTTGGTGAAGCTGTAAATTGACTCCACAGGACTGGATATCAATATTCAATTGTGCAAGAAATAGTTCACACTATTTGACCTAGTGATCTCATTGTGGAACTTACATTGCAAAGCAGTCAAT
This sequence comes from Bettongia penicillata ogilbyi, assembly GCA_023548195.1. Taxonomy (NCBI): domain Eukaryota; kingdom Metazoa; phylum Chordata; class Mammalia; order Diprotodontia; family Potoroidae; genus Bettongia; species Bettongia penicillata. Next base: position 5,694,441 of record JAJHZJ010000318.1, on the reverse strand, counting down.
AGCAGCAAAAGTCCAATATGTAACAAAGTATTTATGAGCACTTCTTGTGATAGCAAAGAAATGAGAATAAAAGCACAGTTGAGTCATTTTTTCAGTTGTGCCTGATTTTCTTGACCCTATTTGGGGTTTTCTGGACCAAAAGATCGGAGTGGTTTGGCATTTACTTCTCCAGCTCATTTTAAAAATGAAGAAACTGAGGCAAACAGGATTAAGGGACTTGCCCAGGGTCACACAGCTAGTAAGTATCTGAGGCCAGATTTCAACTCAGAAAGCCAGGCACTCTCCCCTGTGCCGCCTAGCTGCCCCTATTTATCTAATCACTATATTTATGTATCTCATTTCAAATACCACAGAAGTACTTCAAAGTTGATTCATCTTACAGAATATTATCAGCAACCCTTAACCCTGACCCATAACACTTCTGACAGTCCAAGTCTAAGTCACTGCTGAAGGAAAACCACTTGCTTTCATGGGAAGTATTAAAACATGGTCCACCATACTTTGAGAGTATGAAATATGGAGACTTATTTTGTCCTGAATCTATCCCTGTGTGACTTTGCAAAAACCTCTCTGGACTTTAGTTTCTATTTCTATAAAGAGAAGAGATTAAATTAAATGAAGTTCCCTTCCCATTTTGACATTTTATAAATAAATCCCAAAACATGTTTCTTGGGTTCCTCAGTTACATTATGAGGATGACTCATCTCCCCTCCTTTCAATCTCCTCTGTATTTTTTTTTATTTCTGTTTTTTGCTTTAAAATAAGTACTCTCAAAACACAGGAAAAGCATGCCTCAGGAGCAGTACTAATTATGTATGCTTTTTAGTCAGGGTTAAGTCATACAAAATAAAATATTTGATTAATTTATTTATAAATATCAATATAATACTAATATTGGACTAAAGAAAACGTCTCTAGCAAATGGGGCAAGATCAGATCACCTTTTACACCTTCGAGACATATTGTCTGTTCATGGCCAAGAAGAAGAAAGGAAGGAAGGAAGGAAGGAAGGAAGGAAGGAAGGAAGGAAGGAAGGAAGGAAGGAAGGAAGGAAGGAAGAAAGGAAGGAAGGAAGGAAGGAAGGAAGGAAGAAAGGAGGGAGGAAGGGAAGGAAAGGGGAGGGAAGAAAAGAAAAGAAAAGAAAAGAAAAGAAAAGAAAAGAAAAAAGGAAAGGAAAGAAAAGGAAAGGAAAGGAAAGGAAAGGAAAGGAAAGGAAAGGAAAGGAAAGGAAAGGAAAGGAAAGGAAAGGAAAGGAAAGGAAAGGAAAGAAAAGAAAAGAAAAGGATGCTAAGTAGGAGAAGTACAGTGTAAATTAAAACTAGAAAATTTTGTTTCCTGGATTTTTATTTCTAAGTAAAATGTGAACAGTGAAGTAATTCCCATTGTTTTGTTTTGTTTTATTTGATGGTGATGGAAAAGTTGACATCTTCCTAAAAGAATGACTCAGCTGTATTCTTGGAAGGGCCAACTTGTATGTATCAAAACAGATCAGTCTCTCACTTCCACTTTATTCAAATTCCAAGACAAAGCAGCTTTAACAGCTAAATCCTGCAATTCCCAGAGCCAGTGGAATGACCAGACTTCCATTCCATAGAACAGTTGATAGAAAGGGTCTCTTGTCATTGACACAAATACTGTTTTTCCATTTTCTTCAGTTATTTTCACTTTCAAGGAACAATTTTTTAGAATAGATGGACCAGGTTCGATTCTTAGAATGAATCTATAAATATACATTTTGGGAAAAAGCAGGGAGGTGGATATGAACTTTTTGTGGTTTATCTATCAGTTTTGTCTTGAGAATTTGACAACCTGTCTTGTAGATTTACCTAAGGCAGTTAGCTGGCTCAATGGATAAAACACTGGGCCAGAAATCACAAAGATCTGAGTTCAAATTGGGCTTCAGACACTTAGGAGCTGTGTGATTTAACCTCTGTTTGTCCTGATCCCCTGGAAGACAAAGTGGCAAACCACTCCAGTACCTTTGCCAGGGAAACTTCATGGGATAGAATAGGTATGACATGGTCACAAAGAATCCGAGACTACCCAACAACAGCTCAGCAGACTTCTACTTCCCTTCAGGAAGGTCGACTTAGATGACAACAGCTGTTGTTACTACTACTAATAGCATTGTTACTCCTACCACCACTAATTACCACTATTATTACCATTACTACCTCTATCATTACTACCATTATCCCTACCACTACTACTAATAGTACCTACCACTACTACCTCTTACAAACTACTACTGGAAAGCTTACTGCTAACATAGGAAGCAAATTATTTGAATGGCTAAAGGACTTTTTTTAACCCTGGAGCTGACTCTAGCTGCCCAGTAGCTGAACTTGTAAGTCATTCCAAGTGGCAGCAGGAGGGCTTAAATTGTGCGTGAGTGTGTGTATGCATTTGATGTCAGGCTGGAAAGGAAGCTAAAGGTGGGTGAAAAGGCCTCTTGGCCCCACAGAGGCCTAGTTCACACTCTAATGTTTGTCTGGGTTGAATTAAAGGTCAGAAGGTGAAATGGAGTTCAACCATAAGTTGACTGATAGCTCTGTGTGTGTGTGTGTGCATGTGTGTGTGCGCGTGTGTGTGTGTGCACGTGTGTGTGTGTGTGTGGGAAGGGGATGTCTAGACCCAGGAAAAGAGTCGCTAGAGGTTCATCCTGCCTGAGAGCAATCCATCTCAGCAGTAGCTCTGCGGTTGATGAATTGACCCGTGGGTCCGAGGACAGGGCTGGCAGTTTGCGCTCACTTGTCTCAACAGCTGGGATGCAGCTCCTTAACAGATGTGTACTGCCTGGCCCCGCCACTCCCCAACCTCCCAGCCACCCAGCGTGTTGTAGGAGGCACTCCCAGGGCTCAGGAAATGGATGAAATGCAGAAATGAACTGCGGGAGCAGCATTACGGGGCCGTTATTTATTTACCTATTGGCAAATTCAAGGGGAAAAATCAATCGATAATTGCATCACCTGCCTGGGAAAAAGACTGTTTTCTTTGGTGGGCTCAAAAGGAAACTTTCTGCCCTCCTTTTTTGAGTGTTGCTAAGTGAACAGTAATGGCTAAAACGAGACAGCTCATAGAGAAAGGTTAAATAGCACGCTGATTTTAAATGTCCTTTTGTGGGCAACTTTTGTCGAATCCCTCCACAAAACCATTGTGACTGAAAAGTGCAAGTCGTACAAGACCTGGGTTTTCAAAGGCTCATGACTTTTCTGCTCTGCTTTGAAAATAAGGCCTTGAGAATTTTCTAGTAATTAGATTGACACTTATTAAGAAATTTAAAAGTACCCTTTTTCCCCTACGTCCTTTGAAAGTAAGGGGACTTGGAGGAGCTTTTGATGTCTTCCACCATCATCCCATCCAGCATTCCAATGGATCAAGGCAGGCACCAGTCCCACCAAGGCATTGAAATTGACACACACCTGAAAATTTCACAATAGTTGTTGGCGGGAACATATCACAAAGGTGTGGAATTCAAGCAGAAAAGCCAATTCCATGTAATTTTTTTGGAAATTGGTCCGATTTACCTACAATTCTGTGACACATGACTTTTTTAAGTCAATTTTGTTATTGTTTTGACCAGACCCTTAATTTCAGTGGTGTAGGAAACTCCCTGTGAGGAATTTCTCCTACCAATATAAATCTTAACCTTCCCTGCAACCAACTGGTAATCTTAGATGTTTGGAGTTGTGACTTGCCTAAGGTGACCCAGCAAGAATATGTCAGAGCCAGGACTCTTTGCAAGCCTTCCTGACTTTGAGGCTCTCTCTCTATCTCTCTTTGTGTCCCTGTTTGTGTCTCTGTCTCTGTGTGTCTGCGTCTCTGTCTCTCTCTCTGTCGCTGTCTCTGTCTCTCTCTGTGTGTGTCTCTGTCTCTCATCATACTGTTTTTCAAAGGTACTTTCACTGATCCTTAATTATCAATAGCATCAAACCTAAAATCACAATGAAATCAGAAAACCTAGATTGTCATCTTGTCTCTGACACCTGTGTAACCCTAGTTTCCTCATCTGTAAAATTACCCTTCCAGGAATTCAAAAATCCTTCTTTTTGGATGGGGGGGGTTGTAACTAGAAATGTTGTCTGCCTCCAAAAGTAAAAAAAGATTAGCTCATAGACACTTAGCACTAAGTCAAAATATAACATCACCATAACTGAAATTCCTGGTAAAGATGTACAATATGCATGTCTTCCTCTTGTTCCTTTGGTAAGCAAGATGTTCCTATAGTCCCTTCTTTTCTCCACCAAGTGTAATAAGGTTTCTCAGTCTATGTAACAGCTGCGGATGTCATTCTTCTAGGATACATTGAGGTTGGCCAAATGAGGATTCTAAAGAGTCTTGTGGTATAAAAGGGCAGGGGGGTACTGGAGGGGATGGGGCTACTAAATAATAAACGATTAAGTTTCCACTTGGCTAAGAAACAAGCAAGGCTTTCCCTCTGCACCGTTTTCATCCCATTTATCATGCTTGATACAATTTCAAATGTTCCTTGAAGAGGCAAGAGAATCTTATTGCATTTTAAATTCTAAAATACTTGGGAGCAGCTCAAAAAGTTTGAATGTCTTTCTATTATCATACCCCACTCAAAAATGAATGGAGGGGAAAAAATTCAAGACACCTGGTGAGATGTAATATTTGGATTAAAAAAAAATTGAAAAACATAGTTTACTTTGCCAAGGATAAAAAATTAAATATTTATAAAAACCGTTTAAGCCTTCAAAAATAATTTTGGCCTTGATAGAAGAGAGAGAAGTCTCTTTCACCCATTTCTTTTTCTCACTCCCTTTTTATATTTCTACCTTGCCTTTCTTTTAAAAGACATTTATGAGGCCATGTGTTTTAGTAGGAAGAACATTTTATTTAAAGTCAAAACATCCTTGAAGTGGAATATAGGCTCAGATCTCTTGAACTCTATGCCCATGCAAGTTAGGTAACTCCTCCAAACCTCCGTTTTCTCATGGAATAAAATGGAGATTATTATATTTGCACTACCTGCCTCATGGGGTTTTTGTCAGGACATAGTTTTGTGAAGTTTAAGATACCATGTAAATGTAACCTACTATCATTACTTGTTTTAAAAAGAAATCTTTAAGTTTCTAAATCACTGTAGAGTACCATCACTTGCTTTTCCTTTTATGCCCCAACAAGATCTGCCATCTTTTTCTTTAACCTGTTTTTTTTCTCCTTCCCTGACAATCTGCCTTCTGCAAGATTTCTGCTTTAGTTAGTCAGATTTGTATCCATTTTGTTTAGCCTCAAATAGAGTTTCTCAGATTTTTCAAATTTTTAAAGTTTCTCAAGGTCTTGAGAAATTTTAAAGTGTTTTAAAGTAGGTTTATTTTAGCCAAACGATTTCCATCCTAAAGAGTCACATAAAACTTTACAAAGAAACATGATCACCCTTGGTAAATCGGAAACAAAGAAGAATCTTGCTCTCCCATTCTTATTCTTAAACTGTTTAAATGCCTCGCACTATTTTACTATGGCAGATGATATTTTGTAAGAGGGATGGAAAAAAATATTTTAAAATTCCTAGCCTCAAATGTAGCCAAATCTAGAATCTAAAGTAAGGAGCAGAAATAGAATTCTATACCTAAAAGGGAGCAAGTGAGACAGATATTAATTGCCTGCTATTGACCATTGACCCCAGAAGAAATATCAATCATTGATCAGGTAAAACCATTGATGAGGTTAGATTTTTGTTCTGTTTTTACCCATCTATTATAGAGGGAATGAATATGTAAAGAATATATTTCCACTATCTTATAGATGTTATAATCCATCACCATTAGCCAAATTAGAATACCACATTGAGAGTTGCTACATGGCAGTGCTTTTTAATCTTTGTAGTGTCATGGAGAGACTGGTGAAGCTGGTAGACCCCTTCTTAGAATCATGTTTAAATGTATAAAATAAAATTCAAAGGATTACAAAGAAAATCAATTATATTCCAAATAGTTATTAAAATATTTTTTTAAAAGTTCACAGAACCCAAGTTAATTATTCCTAATCTCTTCCGATTTTTTGTTTTACTTTAGGATAATGTCATATTTCCTTAATGAAACAAGTAAGGGAATGAAAAAAATGTCTTCATATTTGTTCAGTTATAGACTTGTGGTTCAACGGTAACACCTTACATTTATGTGGCTATGCCAAATTTCACAAAAAGGAATCACGTACATTTTTCCTTTGGCCTTTACATCTCTAAAATGAAGATAAGCCAAATCTGATTAAGCTCATTTTACTCTTTAGGAAACTGAGACTCAGAGGTTAAGTGATTTGCTTGAGGTCACATGGCTAGTGAGTGACAGAACCAAAATTCAAGTCTCTTGATTTTCTAGCCCAGGGCATCTTTCTGCTATAATATGCTGCCCAAAACAGCTGTGTTAATTATGTGACTGCACATGAGCGTAACCTGAGCCTGAAACCTGCTGTCAAAGGCAAGCCATGTGGAATTCAAACATACTTGTGAAAAATCAAACACGGTGTCATTTATTATCTTGTCTTGGTGGATTTAGTTCAGACAGATCCTCTTTAAGATAAATAGAGGGTTGTTTTGTTTTAAAATAATAAATACCAGATAAAGAATTTGGTCATTGTTATTTGTGTAAAAAGCATTGACTGACTTGAGCTTTGATTAGTTCCTCAAAATGTGCCTTGACTAATTACTTGTGCAGTATAGATTTCAGTTCTATTCAACTCAGCATTAGCCTCCCAAGATCCTCCTGTTTTAAATATCAATAATATTTTGAACATGGACTTCTTATAATACCTACTGGGTATAAGGTATACTGGCAGGTACTGGGAGTACAAAGAAAAAAATGGAAAATAGCCCTTGAACTCAAGGAGCTTATGTGAGTAAAACAATAATTTTCTTGGTAGAACAATTCTTATCAGACATATCTGGAAGTGCCAGAATACAGCTATAGCTGTGGCAATTTAAAGTGAATGTCATACAGTTCACAAAGTTTTATCATATATGAACTGTCATCTTTCCCAAAACTTTGTTCATTATTTTGATGAACTTTGCAAACTAAAATTATTCTCTCCATACTCTTCAACAAGTTTGTTATGAATTACTGCAACAGAAACATTTTTCACTTTTCAAAATATATTATAACCTTCACTTTGTCTAAAGGAGCAACCCCTTGAAATTTTTTTTTAAAAGTTAGTTTCAACAAAACAAATATTTCCTTTTTTAATTTTAATTTTACTTTGTTCATTTTATATTTTTTTTTACTTTAAGTATTTTTTATGGATCTGTTTCTGCCATTGCCTCCTTCCCCACTGAGTAAATTTTAAATAAATTCCTATATTATATCTATATAATCTGGAAAACAAATTCTCCCATTAACTGTGTCTGAAAATGTATGTCTTTTTATATATCTCAACTTCATTGTCTCTCTGTCAGGTAGTAAAGTGGCATATTTCATCTACATCCTTTTGGATTGTGGTTTATCATTGTGTTGATCAGAATTCCAAAATCTTTCTAAGTTGGTTTTCTCTATAACATCATGATCACTGTATAAATTGCTCTCCTAGTTTTTCTCACTTTGCACAAGTTCAGAAAGATCTTCCCAGTTTCCTCTGAAATTGTCCTTTTCATTATTCTTATGGCATAATAATGTTCCATTACATTCATATACAACAATAAATTTAGTCACTCCCCAATAGGAGGACACCTAATTCATTCCCAGTTTGGGGCTATCAGGGAAATAATTGCTATAAATTTTTTTTATATTTATATATCCTTTTTCCTCTCTGATTTCTTTCAGATATAGGTCTAACGCTAGTATCGTCAGTAAACAATTTGGTGATCTTCTTAGTATAGTTCCAAATTATTTCCCCAAATCATTCAACCAGTGCATATTAATGCAAAGTGGTGCATTAGTGAGTCTATTTTCTCACAGCCCTTCCAACATTTGTCATTTTCCTCTTTTGTCATCTTTGTCAATCTAACAGCTATGGGGTAAAACCTAAAAGTCCCATTCATTGGTGTTCCTCTAGTAGAAGGCAGGTAGATGGCTCAGTAGATAGACTGCTGAGCCTGGAGTCAAGAGGACCTGAGTTCAAATGTTACTTCAGATACTCACTAGCTGTGTGACCTTGAGTTAAGGCGCTAAACCTTTGTTTGCCTTAGTCTACTGGAGAAATGGCAAATTGCCAAGAAAATGTCATGGACAGTAGGGTCCACAGGGCCACAAAATCAGACATGGCTGAATGCCTGAGCAACAACCATTAATAGTAAAAAATTGCATTTTCCCACATAATTATAATATAGCTTAGATTTCTTCTTTTGAAAATAGAAAACAGGTGCACTCCTAACAAACATCTAAATAAGCCTAGTCCCTACAAAGGATATTATGTAAGTTTTCCTGACTACAAGGTTAGTTATTCATATTACCACACTGATTTTAGAAATATTGCCATATTTTGCTAATATTTATAAAATTCCTTTTAGTCACCATAGTAGATGCTTTGCAGTATTTTTATAGCATGGTATAGTATAGTGATTTTTGATACAAGAGACAGAGGTTCTCTGTCAGTACTTCCTACTCACCCTCACTTAAAACAATTTAATAAAGCTTGAAAGAGAAGTTTTAGGACCCTTTTGTTAGCAGAGTGCTAGCTCGAATTTTGGTCATTCTTCAAAGCTACTCAAAGCCACCTCTCATTTTTGAGTGGAGGAAACTAGGACCTTGAAAGGGGTGATTAGTTGAACATACAATCGTATAACTATTTAGTTATAAAATTATATTTACATTATAGCATGATGTATTGTCATCCATAACAACAGATTTTATTGATTCATATCCCAAGAATTCATTGATTAGTTATACATCTAGAACTAGACTAAGTCCTATAGCTAAGAGAAGCTAAGTGGAACTTTGAAAATACACCTTTCTAGGTAGTGTCTCTACCTAAAGAAGTCTCCAGAATCCATTTCCAAAAGGAAAGATTCTATTTGAAAGGAGCCATAGAAACCACCATGTAGCCACATGGAAAAAGTTTCAGGAGACATTTTCAATTTGAGACACCCCCAGCTCTTTTTACATTGAACTTGGACCTCAGCCCTCCCCATATATGTGCACAAATATGCAGATATACATATCTATGTATATGTACATGTGTGTATGTGTATATGTCTATGTCTCACTTAGAGTATGCACTTTTGTCTAACACGTCTAACACAAGCCCATGCTATGATAATTACTATGCTACAGAAGGGCCTCCTATTTATTATTTTAGGTGTCAGAGAGTGTGCGAAAAGATGCAGCAAGCAAAAACCAGAGAAGCCTATTTATAACACAAACATATTTACATTTTATAATGCTTTAATACTACTACTGTGATTATATAAGACATTTAAGAATAAGTGATACAGTCTCTTCCTAATGATTTTATAATCTATAAAGTTGCAAAGAAAGGGAAAAGGAAAGATACATTCATTTCATCATATGCTTTAGAAATTAAAATTTAGAGCAGAAAAAGAAAATATAAAGATCCTCCCCATGCACTCCCAGGGTTTTCTTCCTTCCCCCATTCCATCTCTTGTTTCTCCAACATTTAGGGAAGATTTGTTATTTTTCATAATATATGGTTTCTGTTTGAAACATTTTTCTTTAATTTCCATATTCCAAAAAAGTCACATTACTATTTATGTGGTCACATCACTACTAATATGACTCCATGTCACATAAATAGTAATGTAACTTTTTATGTTGTCTGCTGCTTATGTAGGGGAGTTTTCAGAAACCCTATATTATAGCCTTATATTAGGCCCTGCTACTTTTCCGAGGCTGGCACTATAATATATGGATCGGAGCCTGCTCCTATGATGCTCTTGTCAGCCTAAAACCTTGCCTTCCAATGTGTATCAAACTATGGTATACAATAAATCAATATATGTGTCTGCACAGCCATATATTTTTTCTGTGGCTTTAAATATTTTTATAATCACGGGTGCAATATAGGACACTGGGGACTCTTTATAACCAGCATTTGAAACAGCTGAATGGATATTCAGAAAACCTGTGAGCTGCACTGCTAAAGTGGAAGCAAACTTCTTGGAACCTTTGATGTGTATGTGGGTTTTATTTTCCTGGGAACCACACATAAGTCTACATTTATTCATTTCTACAGTAAGAGCTAATTCTCTGGTTCACTGGATCGTATGTCTTTTAACCCTCTCTTCCCTTTCACACCTCTCAAATAGGAAGCAGCTGTACAGATGAGTCCTGGCCCACATACTTTACCTAGGGCCTCCAAGAAATTAGTCTGTTTGATGTTTTGGGATCCACTTAGGCAAGTGAAAATTCTCTTTAATAGACCAAGATGAACTTACATGGGAACTTCCTAAACCGCATGTTGTATGAGTCCATCTTCAGATTAGCTTCCCATTTTCCCAGGCAAAAACAAACCCCAAATGGCAACTACCTAAAACTGAGACAAAGTGAAATGAAATCATGGATAAGTATGCATTTAACCAATTGAAAAACTGCCCCATGGGTTCCATGCTTTGTAAGCTCTTTGGGTATCTGAATGATGAACAATGGCTATGGAATGAAAAGTATACTAGCATACGTAGACCACCCCACAAAAACAATAATAAAACTTGTTGCAGGCTATTTTTTTCATACAAGATGTTTTTACTTTAACTCATACCTTTGAATGACTTTAGTGAATGATAACATTAAAGGTCATCTCATGAATCACTGACAGCCATCCAGTCCAATACAACAAATGTGAATTAAGCATTTTTCTGCAAGGCATTGTGCTACAGGCACTGAGGATACAAAAACAAAAGAAAAAAAGAAACCCTGCCCTCAGTGAGTTTATATTCTATATGGGAGATATTTTTTCTTTACTATGAATAGTTCAGGACATTCACAAAAATTTGAGGAGGGAAAGGGCACTAACTAAAAGGATGGGAAAGACTTCTTACAAGATGTGATCTGTGGGCTGAGCGATGTAATCTGTAAAGGATCTTCATCTATTTATTTGTTAACATTTTCCCTTGTGAAATTATTTTGTATATATTTTGTTTTACTTATCTGTATACACATTGCCCCCCAATAAGTATGAGCTGCATGAGGACAGGACATGTTTTTTCTTTTATTTGTTTGGGGGATTTATTTTGTCTTGTAGTTCCAGCTCCTACCATAATAGCTTTGTACATATGTGTTCAATAATCAACAAATGAATGAAGATACAATGGCTATAAAATACTAATATTAGGTAATACCTTCATGCTCCCAGTCCCAGAAGAAATTGTAGTCCAAGAAGAAATGCCCTGTACCCATTTGTCTTACATTCGTTGTCATACATTCAATGTCATTCAATGTCATACTTTCCCATGAAATATATCTGATGCTTTAGGAGTTTATATCACAAAATGCTTCATCAGAGTTAGTAAGGGAAGCCTTTGTTCTATACCATTGAGGTATGTACCACTGCAGAGCACAGAGATGTGAGTATCTCCTCACTGGATCATAAAGTTAAAGAATGTGCCAAATGTTACGGTCAAGTAAAGGTTGTATGCTAGCCTTTATCCATATAGGAACCATCTGTCTACAAGGTTTTCAGTGAAGGTAATTTTCCCCTGCTGTTTGATGTGGTTTGGTTTGAACCCCTACAACATCCTCTCTGCTTCCCAAAAGGTCCCTTTTCACAAGGTGACCTTTGTTTTCTCAGTGGCCGCCACTTAAGGAAGCTGGTTATGGAATCGCAGAAACAGTCAACTCCCTCCCCTAAAACCCTGGATCATTCCATGAAAACGTGGTTTTACAGCTAGGTCCTTAAGCCTGCAAGCCCCTCTGCAACTTATCAGAACCTTTCATCAATGCTGATGCGAGGTACAATGTTTCTTATTTTTAAAATGCTGTTTCCCAAAGTCCAGATGATGCTCTAAGTGCTATAACATGACTCAAAGTAGTTTTGCCAGATGTGATATCCCCTGTTACAGTTTCAAATAGACTGAGAATGAGGAATGCATGCCCCATTAGTTTCCATTGGAGTGGAGAAAGCATTCTTGCCTTTTCATCCCCCTCACCATAAGCTATGAAGTCGTCCCTGCCCCATCCTCTCTTTCCTTTACCCAGGCAGCCAGGTAAATGTATAATTTTATACAGCTTTAATTAAATTTCCTGAAGCATACATCATAATTGTGCTTAAATGTCACTGACCATTTTTTTAACCCCTGCAACCCTCCTCTACCATCTTTTCCCAACTTTCTTCCTCCTCCCTCAACCATACAAATGGGTGTTCTCAGGGGATTGACACAAATGGCCTGCAACTTTGGATATTTTGTAACTAGATGGTTTGTTTTCTCCTAGTGATTAAAACCACAAATTTACTTAATGTACATAACAGGCTTTATGCATAAATCTACCCCCCCATAATTGCTTTTAAAATGCTAGAACCATTTTCAAATGCTGTCATCCATTTCTCCCTCCCCCTTTTGTTACAACAGCAAATCAAAATACCCCAAGCCATTTTCAACTAGACATTGGTACAGAGAAGACCAATTTTCTGTGTGGCCTGCCTCTTTCGTTGCATTTTTGGCAGATTAAAAACAAAAGCTATGACCAATAATACTCATAAAATACTCTGCCTGCTCAGTGTGTTCCCTACGGTTTACAGCAGAGACACAATTGCCCCAACTATATATCACTCAGAAATATTTTACTGATCTTCGAGAAATATGTCATCATTTAGGAGTATTATATATCTTTCTAAAATCACTTCAGATTTATGGTGGCAACTTGAGTTACTTTCTGAACTATCTGCCTCATACTTTTGAAAACTCAACAGAGGAGAAAGAGTATTATTTTGCAGAGTTTGAAACAGTCATGAAGACACAAAGGATAAGATCACAATTAAAAATTAGAAGAACAACTAATGGTGTAAAAAACTAAAATAAGTTGCAGGAAATTCAGGAAAAAAGATTATCAGTTTGGAGCTGGAAGGACCTGATTTATCAACCTGTCTTTCCATAAGGTGAGGAAACAAATCTAGAGAGACAGAAGGACCTGCTGAAACTGACATAGGATGCAGAGCCAGACATGGATCTCAAATCATCTAACTAGAAATGCAAAATGCCAGACCACAGTAAAGGAGCACTAGACCTGAATTCTTACCGTGGCTCTGACCTGGATTACATTAGAATTAGATCAATTAATTAATTAATTAGTTAGATTAGAAGTCATTAGATTTCTCTGAGCTTCAGTTTCCTCATCTATAAAATGACATGAAGATAGGGACTGAATCTATACTTTCCTCAGTAAAGAGCACTCCCAATGAAGAAACTTCCTCTATCAATGCAGGTAGCACCTTCTCTGCAACTTGCAGTGTTGGAAAGTTGCTGGGAGCAAAGAGTAAATGATTTGCCCATGGCCATGCAACCAGTGTTTATCATGGATCAGACTTGAATATGGGCAGCTAATTGATAGAGTGCTGGACCTGCGGGACCCGGTTTCAAATCCAGTCTCAGACACCTACTAGTGACATGATCGTCGGCAAGTCACTTAACTATATTTGCCTCGGTTTCCTCATCTGTAAAGTGAGCTGGAAAAGGAAATGGAAAACCTCTCCAGTATCTTTGCCAAGAAAATCCCAAATAGTGGCACAAAGAGTTAGATGCAACTGAAATAATAACAAGATTTGAACATGGGTCTTACTGGTTTTAAGGCCAGATTTCTATTCACCACATCATGCTGCTCCTGCCAATAATTACAATACATAATTGAAGGAGGATAATATGGTGCTATAGGTAAAATGCTAGACCTTGCAATCAAGAAAACCTAAAATCAAATCTCAACTCTTATATTCAGCTGTTGGAACAAGGGTAAGTCAATTTCCTTATCCAGAAAAATGAGTATGATGATAATACCTATAGTGAATGAGTGTGATATAATAATTTTAGTAACAACCTCACAGGAATATTGTGAAGTTCAAACAAGATAATGTATATATAGTGTCTTATAAATGTTAAAGTGCTACATAAATATCATCTATTATTATTATACTTAACTCACAGTGATGTGGAAAGGAAAATATATTGTCAACAAAACTATGTAAATGTATTTTTTTTTCTACATACATGAGAGGTCTCCCTACTCCAAAAATTCCAAGACCTTCTCAACTTGAGCCACTCTGCCTTACCAAAGTACAGAATTTCAGCCTTTACCTAATCATTGTTTGACACATCCTACCTAGAGATTCCTTAAAGTTTGATTTATTGAGAAGTCATAGAGCAGGGCATTGACTAGCTTGTTTTGTGGATAAACCTGTGGGTTTCATCGAAGATAGTCTCAACAAACAAATAGATAAATATATAGTAATTGGAGGGGGACGAGGTGGTACAGTGGGTAGAGTGCTGGGTCTAGATTCGGAAGAACTCATCTTCATGAGTTTAAATCACATCTCAGATGCCTACTAGCTGTGTAATCCTCAGGAAATCACTTAATTTTATTTGCCTCCATTTCTTCATCTATAAAATGAGATGGATAAGGAAGTGATAAATCCCTCCAGTATCTTTGCCAAGAAAATCCCAATTGGAGTTGTGAAGAGTCAGGCACAACTGAAACAACTGAACAATGATAACAGTAATTGGAAAGCACTGGGATATAGTTGAAATAGCACTGGCTCCTCAGTCAGATGACCCAGGCTCAAATTCTACCCGTATGACCTGGGTCAAGTCACCTAACTTCTCTGTGCCTCAGTTTCTTTATTTCTAGAAGGAGGGTATTAGACTGAATAGCCCCTAAAGTACCTTCCAACTCTAGAGCTATGATCTTGTTATGACTAACAAAGTACTTAAATGAACCTGCAATCATCTCTAAAATGGCCCTGGTTTATACTTCTATCAATGTCACAGGGATTGTTATATCTGTAATATAAACAACAGAAATTATTATAGAGATTATTTTCTAGAGGAAGGGAATGTGACTGACCTCTCAGTCTAACCCATGGACTTCTTTTTCACTAAAAGTGGTGAGGGGTTTACATAGCAAGTATCTAATTCCCCTTCCTATTTTCCCTACTAACCAATATGACTCATTTTTTTTAATATAGATTGATGAGGATGAAGAATTAACACTATACATAGTACAGAGAGAAGCTGATTGATCTTTCCTGGTGTAGAATTCTAGGCCTCAAATTCATTATCACCATGCTTAACTCCCATCCCTGCAAGGGAGAGTCCCCAAAACAACAAACAAATCCCACACATTCATTTTTTGCAATACAGAATTGATGGAAAGCATTTTATTGCTGGCTGGGTAACCAACGTACACTTTTCCCCCCAGGCTTTCATTTGTGTCCCAACCCTAGGGCCAGGAAAGTGAATAAGACACACTACCCCTGGAGAGCTGGCTGATGCCCATATAAGGTCAATTATCTTCTTGAGAAAGCTCCTGGGAATCGTACATTACCCCCCAGGATAACCACTTCTCCTATTTAACATGTAAGCAAGGTTGCTCTGAGGGATAATGGGACACTAGGGGATGCAATGCCATCAATAAGCTGATGATGCTCAACCCTGAATTTCATTTTCCCCTTGCCCAGTTGCTTATTTTACCCAGTTCCCATATGAGACAGATAAGAGCCTAGTTCAATTGGGGACAAAATGAAGGTGATGCAGAAGGTGAAAGAAATGTTTAGCACATCTTTCCTAATAATTCAGCACAAATACCTGCTTAAATGGAAAAATATGTTTAGCACCTCAGTCCCAAAGGGATCACGGACCATTTTGTTAACTTAAACTGCAAACTGGCAAACATGGGTCTATGTAACTATGGACATTTATTTAATTGTGAAGGGCAAAGGAGACTGAGTTGAACTTTTACGGATAGGCCTGCGTACACAAAAGTGTACGCATGTCTATCAGTATCCAGGCTCACAGAAATCAATGGACAGGAGCAAACAAATACAGTGCAGTTGTGCTCAAAGATCTGATGTCTCTCATGGGGATCCTGGACATACATCCCTGTTCAAATTATTCAGATTTTTAACAACTAGCTGTTGTTTGTTTCTATGATTCCCTAAGGACACCTAATTTGGGAACTGTTAAGTAATTTGGGGATTTCCTTGTTGATATTACAAATGTCACAATCCCCTATCCCAAACCTAATGTTCCTAACAGCCCAGAAAGACTTTAAAAAAAGGATACCTTTATTAATGCCATCATCAAAGTCATTAACCAAATGTTAAATAACAGAAGACCCAAAACACATCCCTGGAGAACTCCAGTAGAGATCTCTTTGGAAATTGACATCATACCATTCATTAATGCATGTTCTTTGGGTTCAGGTATTCAATCAATCCTAAATCCATCTAAATGCATGAATTAGCTCACATCTTTCCATTCTGTCCATAAGAATAATACTATAATTGTTAAATATTTTCTTGAAATCTAGGTGAACTTTGTCTCCAACATTCCCCAACCTGTCTACCTAGCAATACTTTCAAAACAAGAAATGAGATTATTCTAGCATCACTTGTTTTTCTTGTTGAAGAAATTCTGGTTCTTAGTAATTGCTGCTTTCTTTTCTAGATGTTCTTTAACAATCTAAACTGGAATATTGTCAAATATTGTGAAATTCACTCATCTAGAGTTTCTAAACTTCACTCTCTAGTTTTGAAAATTTTGACAATTGCCCTTCTCCAGTGCTTTGTCACTTTCCCCTGTTTGCCACAATTTTTTAAAAATCCCTGATGCTGGTTCACATCTGTGCCTTCTTTCAGTACTTTGAGGTGGATGCAACAATAAAACAGGATTTAATTTATGGTTTGGTTGATTAAGTGATGGAGAAAATATTGATAATACAGATTAAACTGAAAAATGTGTCCTGCACACATTTCCCCTTCATAGAGATCTAGTTGTTAAACCTTTCCCAGTATCCCACTGGATGTATGTATTATGATACATTTTGGTTTTACAAAGATATTATTACTTTCATTCACAGGACAAACATAATTGTAATGATATTCTTTGCTCTTTGATTTGCTTCAAAGCAGCACAAAGAGCTCTGAAGGGTTACACTCGGTTCTAGTAACCCATGTGGGACATCTCTGGCTTTGACTAGAAGGAAAGGGAAGGGGAACAGACTTGTTCGTAGAGGTAGGAAGGTTATATTAAGAACTTATAAGTTTTATATAGTAGTAGAGGTAGGAGATCATTTCTAGAAACAAAGATCTGGGATTTATCTGCAGGCTAGGTTCTCAGTCATATTTTTGTAGATTTAGGATTGGAAGGAAACTTAGAGATAATTTAATCCAATTTTTCATTTTATAATGTTTTAAAATGTCACCCAGAATGAAGTCATATGATTAGATTGGCAGTCCAAATGAACAATTGATGATGATGATGATGATGATGATGATGATGATGATGATGATGATGATGATGAATGTTCTAGGACAAGGTGGAAAGGGCCATAGTCTTGGAATCCAAATATTAAGGTTTTAATCCTGACTCTACTTTTTACTTCCTGTATCACCTTTCTCTTCATGCAAGATGTTGTCAGCAGCTAATGAAGTAAAGACAGAGCTGGGTAAGCTAAACAGACAAGTGGTCAGAGGAGTTTATGAGAACAATGAATCATAACATTCCAGAAACTGAAAATAGAAAAAAGTATGGCCATCCCTCCGTAAAGCAGCAGTGCAGTGAAGTCAAATGGCCAAAGTCCCTGGATTTGACCCTAAGAAAGGTCAAATGTCACAGTTTCACACTGAAATTAAAATGGCCAATAGTTTAAGGATCACCATTGATTGTTAACATAGCATTATCAACTTTCTATCTAGTCATATTTTCCTATCTGCAATAATCTAATGGTTGTGGTATAATGAATGGAGAACTGTTCTTGGAGCTAGGAACACCTGAGTTCAGGTCTCACTTCTGGTACATATAAGATATGTGACCCTGGGCAAGTCACTTATGTTCTCAATATCCCTGGCAACTCTCTAAGACTAGAAATTGCTGGGAAGGTGTTGACCTGTATTGATGATTTATTTTTATTTTATTATTTATTTATGATTGAGAGTTTATTTCATTGATTTATTAATAGTTTCTTCATCAGGAAGTTCCTATACCAATGAAATCACAAGTCCAGTCTGTCTTCTCATGATAATCTATACATTTTAAAATTCTGTTTATTTTTACCATTTACTGAATGGGGGAGGGGAGGACCCATCCAGAAAATCTGTCTAGTAGACCCAGTTATAGGACTCTCCTTTCCCACGTGAGGGATCAAACAGGTATTCCAATAACATAATTGGAGCTCTGAAAGCTAGTGAGGAAAGAACTTGGAAAGAAATCTCTCTTTCATCATATGACATATGCATATTTATGCATGCGTATATATAATTTAGGGAGAAAGAGTTTATAAAGCTCTAAGTTCACATGCCGAAGGAGAGCCTTAATTAAAGTTCCTGCTGTAACTGTAAAATATGTCTGGGATGTGGTTGCAAGAGGCTCCACTGAATTGTGTCAAAATCACCCATATTTTAAAGTGACAGCCCTAAAACTCACTATTTTCCTTTTGTCCTCTCTCCAAGCTAGAGATTACTCCTCTGAGTCTTTCACTGAAACTCAATAGTCAAAGCAAAATATGACTATCCGCTGGTTGGTTCCAGGATTCTCCCACCATGAACTCATTTGGAGTTACAACTAATATATTATAAGTGCTACAAACTAAATATTGCCCATCCTGTGCCCCATCAGCTGAAGCTTCCACTAAGAACACTCCAGCATTTGTCAGGAGCGGTATGGAGTCATAGACTAGTGGAAATGGACAGGACCTGAGAAATCATCTTTAAAGGAAAGGAAAGTGAAGCCCAGAAAAGAATGGCTAACGTAAGGTCAAAAAGGTAGTTAGGAGCCGAAATGGAGATAAAACATTGGTCTAGTAATTCCTTATCCAGTACTCTTTCCTACAGAATATATCGAGGTTTAATATATCTGGAGACACACCTATATTCTCTTGAGTCTCAACCAGAAGTGTGCTGGGATTGGCATGAATGGCAACCACTTGCAAAATTTTTAGTGTGAACATTTGCATGCAGTTATTAGAAAATTCTACAAATCAGGGCTTGATTTATTATTTCATTGATAGTCTAGACTTAGGAAAGTGATGGAAAAAATGTTAAAAAATAAAAACCTCAGTGTGTTAAATGCTAAAAACTTAAAAGTGTGCTACATGTACTCCCCCACCTCCAGAGAGCAGGTTGTTAAACATTTATCAGAGCACCCCTGCTCTTAAACTACGTTGGCCTTGAGTAGCCCTTTCTGAATGTTCTACTGCATATCATAAATAGACCAGTACAGGTTAAAGCCTCAGGTACTGTCCAAATCTGAAAGACAGACTGCCACAATAGCAGACTAGCCGATGAAGAGATAGACCAGGAGGAACACAGAATGTAGAAAACCCAAGAGAGTTTTTTTTTTCCTAAAGAGAAAAATTAGAAAGACTCGCACCCAGAATTTGAAGCTCTGTGAGCAATTTGCTGCCACTCTCTAATTTATTATTATCCTCTACTTGTAACTCTAACCCAACAATGTGTCATCTTTACTTTTCATGTTATTTATTTACAAGTGCATTTTTAGTATCAAGCCCTTCATTCATTAATCCTAATGTGGCCTTTTCCAATGTCTACTTACCATTTTAAATACTTACTATAATTTACAGGGCTTTCTTGAACACATCCAAGGTATATTATATGGGGCTAGCTTAATGGAAAGTCTTGTATACCAAAGCAGGAAAAAAACACATTTAATTTATGTTGGCTTTGAATTTTGATCATAATTTACTCATGGGGACCTATTCATACAAAGCCACACCAATAAGATTTTTAGGGGCAATCTAAAAAAAACAGTGCTGATCTTATTATTAATTTTTATTCTGAAAGCTTTAACATGTTGCATTCTGGGATTATGCAAATTGTATTTAACTGCATAATACTTAGGGTTATTATAATTGCCCTCAAACTAATTCTATTAGCTAATGCTTTAGAACCATTTCAACAACTGGAATTCTTAAATTTTTTTTCCATCTCTCAGAAGCTCTCAAGGGTCAGCCTTAGTTCCAAATTCCAAAACATCAAAACAAACAAATAAAAATATGACACCCACAAATAGAGTTAAGAAGAAATAATAACAACGAAGCTTTAACTCAAGGGAGTTTCAACTTTTTTAGTTCTTTAGAAATAGAAGGACATGGACAAGAATTATGCAGAAAGGTAAGACACGTGAATTGTGTTCTGCACAATCATCTGTTCATTCATTCAACAAGAATTTATCAAAGTGGGGACATCCACACTAATTAGATCCCAAATCCCACTGAAGCATCAAAATAAGGAGAACCCCAACAGGAGAGTCATATCCCTTAAACCTATAAAAATGTTTTCTAAAGCAACAAGGGGAAGATATGACACAGTTTATTTTATGGACCCAGAATACCTCTGTGTTAGAGCTTCTGCTTACCATAGAGTGAATTTGTTCATTCATTCTAATGTAAGCTTGAATGAATAATGGAAGTTCACTGAAAATAAGGGTTGTATATGTGTGTGTGTGTGTATAAATACACACATATATGTGTGTGTGTAAATGTATGTGTATTTTTGTATCTGTATATATGTGTGTATTTATATATATATATATATACATATATGTGTGTGTATAAATGTATGTGTATTTTTGTATCTGTATATATGTGTGTGTATTTATATATAATATATATATTATATATATATGTGTGTGTGTGTGTGTGTGTGTGTATGTATAAAACCTAGAAATTCATCTGGCAACAAACATTTATTAAGTCCTTACTGTGTCTCAGGCACTATGCCAAACACTGTACAGATAAGAAAGAAAAAAGCAAAAAAAGCCTCTACCCTGAAGGAACTTATATTCTAATTGGGGAGACAATAATTATCTACTAGATACACTTGTAGTTAGAGGGCAAACTGAAAGAAGGCAGTAGCAGCTAATGATATGAGAACAGCCTCCTACAGAACATATCATTTGAGCAGAGACTTGAAGGAAACCAAAGATTCTGAAAAATGATGGGCAATATCTACCACATTGGTTTGGCTAATTTTGTTGTTATAATTATTGTTTTGTATTTCACTAAGTTGCTAGGAGATGAGTCCTTCAGATTTGGTTGGTCTAGGGATCTAAGGCTCTGGCCATTGGCATGACTTTCCAGTTTCCTAGGGCATAAAGAGCCAGCTCGTGATGAGTCCGTGTCCTTCAGACTTGGCAGATGTCTGACTGCTTTCACAGTCATTACATCCAACATACCCTATTGACCAGATGAGTTTTCATATGGAGATGAGCAGAACCATCTGTATCTGAACCAGTGCTATGTCTCTACTGAGTATCCTTTTCATGCTATGTCTAGTAAACCTCCTTTTGTTAACTGTTAGGTGGCCTATGAGTGTCTCATTTCATTCCAGTCCTGAATATGAAGCACTAGATTGACCAGATCAGGCCTACCCTAAGGAGATGGGGAAGAAAATCATTTCAGGCAAGGCATAGAACCAATGAAAGGCAGAAACTAAAAATGGTACATCGTAAGTGAATAATAGCAAGAATGTTAAATTATCTTGTAGATAATAAATGCTTGTTAATAATAAAATGCATTTGTCAAATAAATATTAAGCATTACTATGTACTCTGTCCACTCAGGCTGGCTGCTAAAGATTCAAAAATGAATAAGACATCCCCCGTCCTCAAGTTGTTTAAAGTCAAGTAAGGGACATAGTACTTGTATATCTTATATAGTGATTAAGCAAAACAAAATGTGATCACTGTTAATGAGGATTACAGAGTTATTGCTATTTAAAAAGTAATGAATAAGGCAGTGAACAAGCATTTATTAAGTAACTACTACGTCAAGCACACTGTATAAAGACAAATAAACAGTTCCTACTTTCAAGGAGGTTGCATTCTGTTGGGGAAGTAATATGTATATTTATGTGTGTATACAAATACACATGTATTGGGGGGTTGACTTTTTTTGTGCAGTTCTAGGGTGGAAGAAATCACAGTAGTTTCTCAGTGAATTTTTATCATTATTTTGAATATTGCATATATATTCTTACATATATGGATGTATACATACACATATACATTATACATATGGTATGTTTATATGTGTGTGTGCAATGTAATTTGGAAAGCCATTAGCATTTAAGGTCAGGAAATATTTCAAGTAGAATATAGCACTTGAGTTAAGTCTTGAAGGCAGTGTGAAATGCTGCAAGTTGGACATTAACGGGAACTGCTTTCCAGGCATGAATGGCATATTAACAAAAAGATTACAGCAACTTATCACAAGAATAATCAGGTAGGATTTATACCAGAATGCAAGGCTGGTTCAGTATTAGGAAAACTATCAGCCTGATTGGTCATATCAACAACAAACCTAACAGAAACCATATGATTATCTCAGTAGATGCAGAAAAAGCATTTGACAAAATACAACACCCATTCCTATTGAAAACACTGGAGAGCATAGGAATAAATGGAACTTTCCATAAAATAATAAACATATCTACCTAAAACCTTCAACAAGCATTATATGGAATGGGGACAAGCTAGATGCATTTCCAATAAGATCAGGGGTGAAACAGGGATGTACATTATCACCCTTGTTATTCAATATGGTACTAGAAATGTTAGCTTTAGCAATAAGAGAAGAAAAAGAAATTGAAGGAATTAGAACAGGCAAAGAAAAAATTGTTATCACTCTTTGTAGACAATGGGGTGATATATTTAGAGAATCCTAGAGAATCAAGTAAAAAACTACTTGAAATAATAAACAACTTTAGCAAAGTTACAGGATATGAAATAAACCCACATAAATCATCTGCATTTCTGTATATTACTAAAAAAGTCCAACAGCAAGAGATAGAAAGAAAAATCCCATTTAAAGTTACTGGAGACACTATTAAATATTTGGGAACCTCCCTGCCAAAACAAACCCAGAGACTATATGAACACAATTAGAAAACACTTTTCACACAAATAAAGTCAGATCTAAATAATTTGAAAAATATAGTTTCTCATTGGTAGGCCAAGCTAATATAATAAAAATGACAATTCTACCTAAATGAATTTACTTATTCAATGTCATTCCAACCAAATGACTAAAAAATTGTTTTATAGAGCTAGAAAAAAATAATATCAAAATTCATCTGGAAGAACAAAGGGTTCAGAATATCAAGGGAATTAATGAAAAGAAATGTTAGGAAAAGTGGCCTAGCCATACCAGATCTTAAATTGTATTATAAAACAGCAACCGTCAAAACCACTTGGTATTGGCTATGAAATAGAGGGGTAGATCCAGTGGAATAGGTTAGGTACACAAGACACAGTAGTCAATGATTATAGCAGTCTACTGTTTGATAAACCCAAAGACCCCAGCTGCTGGGATAAGAACTCACTATTTGACAAAAACTGCTGGGAAAACAGGAAAATAGTGTGGTGGAAACTGGACATAGTCCAAACTCTGACACTGTATACCAGGATAAAGTCCAAATGGATATATGATCTAAGTATAACTGTTGATACTATAAACAAATTAGGAGAGCAAGAAATAGTTTATTTGTCAGATTTATGGAGAATGGAGGAATTCGTGACCAAACAAGAGATAAAGAACATTATGAAATGCAAAATGGATAATTTTGATTACATTAAATTGAAAAGTTTTTGTACAAACAAAGCCAATGCAACCAAGATTAGGAGGGAAGCAACAAACTGGGAAAGAACTTCTACAATTGTCTGTGATAAAGGCTTCATTTCTAAAATATATAGAGAACTGAGTCAAATTTACAACAATATAAGCCATTGTCAATTGATAAATGGTCAAAGGATATGAACAGACAGTTTTTAGAGGAAGAAATTAAAGCCATCTATAGCCATATGAAGAAATGTTCTAAATCACTATTGCTTAGAGAGATGCAAATGAAAACAACTCCGAGGTACCAGATTACATCTATCAGATCTATCTACCAGATCACATCTAACATGACAAAAGAGGAAAATTATAAATCTTGGGGAAGATCTGTGAGAGTTGGAATACTAACTCGTTGTTGGTGGAGCTCTGAGTTGATCCAACCATTCTGGAGAGCAATGCCCAAAGGAGTATAAAAATGTACATACCCTTTGACTCAGTGTATCAACAAGGGCCCCAACATACACAGGAGGACCTGCTGTACAGGTTCTGGGATCTGCTTTTCCAAAAGGGAAGCAATTTTTGAGGGGTCAACTATCACTTTAATCAAGCACATGTATCATTCACTTAGTTCAGGGGGAAAAGTCAGCACCCTGAACTTCAGAGAAAATACAAACAGAGAAACAAAGATAAATCAACAGACAGATCTTCCAACTGTCTGACCATAAGCAATACATACATCAGAGATAAACTGATAGATCCAACTGTCTGATCATTACATATGAAGTTACCTGAGAGAGAAGCATCAGTATCTGAGTATTCAAAACCAGGGAGGCTCTTTAGTGGCTGCCCAGAGTCTCATCTGACCAAACAAACACTTCCAATGAGTAAGCACCAAAGTAAAACCTCACCACTTATACACTTTTCAGAGACAGAGGGCATCACAACCCTTGAGAAGCAGTTTATTAGAAATTAACAAAAGGTGTGGACCTCCCCTAATCAAGCTTCCCTTAATGGACAGGCCCATCAATGGGTGGAGAAGATCTTTAACTCTCTAATTAACATTACACTCAGCAATACAGTTTCTAGGGGTACATCCCAAAGAGATAATAAAAATGAGAAAAGGACCCACATATACAAAAACATTTATAGCAGCTCTTTTGGTGGTGGCCAAGAACTGGAAATCGAGGGGATGCCCATCAGTTGAGGAATGCTTGAACAAGGAGTGGTGTATGAATGTAATGGAATACTATGGTGCTATAAGAAATGACAAATAGGCTGACTTCAGAAAATCTGGACTTATATGAACTGATGCTGAATGAAAGGAGCAGAACCAGGAGAACACTATACACAGTAATAACCACAGTGTGTGAGAACTGTTTCTGACAGACTTAACCATTCTCAGCAATGAAAGGACCTAAAATTCCAGAGAATTCATGATACAAAATGCCATCAAGATCCAGAGAAGGAACTATGGAGTCATGCAGAATGAAACAGACTATTTTCTCTTTTGTTATGTTTTGTTCTGTTTTTTCTCATGGTTTCTCCCATTCACTATAATTCTTCTATGCAACATGACTAATGTGAAAATGTATTTAATAGGAACATATGTGTAGAGCCCAAATAAGATTGCATGCTGTCTTGGGATGAGAGGAGGGAGGGAGGAGTAGAAAATTTAAAACTTATGGAAGCGAATGTTGAAAACTGAAAACAAATGAATTAATAAATTTTGGGGAAAAAATTTTAAAAATATTTGTTGAATCAAATTCAGTGAATTGGTCTCCTGGGTCTCCTTCAGTTATTAGCCACTAGACTGACTGATTAAATACTAGAAGAGAGCTCAAAAACCATCTAATCTAACACCTTAAATTTACAAATGAGAAAACTGAGACCCAGAGAGTTTAAACAATTCATTCAAGGTCAACCTTATGTTAATGTCTATTTTCAAAAGAAGAATCTTAATACAGATCCTTTGACTCCAAAAACAATATTTTTCCTATCTCAGTGGTTATAAGGAAAAGAAATAAAACATGAGCAAATAAGAGACAATGGAAGTCTTCCATACTATTCAGTTCCATAGTCTTGAATCCATCAGGATTCTTTTAGTTCTAAAATCAATGCTAGAGAAAGGTAGCTTCATTTTAGAAACTGGACTAAAAATCTTTACTTTGGGGTCTTTTTGAGTGTGCACTATGTAGCTTTGTGGCCACAGGCTAGTCACATTGACTCAGTACTTCAGTTTTCTTATTTGTAAAAATAGGGCTTTGGAGTAGATCACCTCAAAAGTTTTGGTTTGGTTTGTTTGGTTTTCCAACTTGACAGGTCTAAGGTTCTATGAGGTAGCCGTTTTGAATAATGATGTTTGAGATCTTGTAAGAGTCAGCAGGATTGTGGGAAGAGAAAATCATAATGTCAAGCAAATTTGGTTTATACATCCTTGATTCCTTTTAGTAATCTCTAACTACTCAAGAAGTCATTATTTTCTTGTGACCCAACTACTTTTTACAGAAAAGAGAAATATTGTTCTAATGTGAATCAGAAGCCTTTTGGACTTAATCCACTAATCTTTCCAGTAATATAGGGCAGGTAGGTGGGGCAGCAGACAGAGGTCCAGGGTATGAGTCAGGAAAACTCACTTTTCTGAATTCAAATCTGGCCTCAGATACTCACCAGCCGAGTGATTCTGGGCAAGTCACTTAAGGTTGTTTGCCTCAATTTCCTCATCTCCAATATGAGCTGGAGATGTAAGTGGTAAACCACTCCAGTATCTTTGCCAAGAAAGTCCCAAATGAAGAGTTGGATACAATTGAAAAAAAATTACTGAAAATGCATTTTAAAGGAGGATCAAAGACAACATAATGCTTAATGCAAAGAAATGAATCACTAATGGTAGAATTTCAGTCATACATGAAGGAAAATATTTATAGTTAGGATGCTTTCCTAGTGACATTTAAATCATACTGTAAAGGTGATTAACTGTTATGCATAGTCCCCGCTCTAAGTATGAAACTAAATTAAGGTGATTCCTATTAGCAAGGCTACCTAATCCTCTCTTGTTCAGCTGGCTACTGGTCAATGATCAGTATTTCCATATAGGGCTGATTTCCTAGTTTGACTTATCAAACTCTAAAATCAAGTTCTCACTAGTTAAAACCAGCTCCATCTATATTTTGTAGAAAGTAGATGAATGAACAAATAGCCAGAAAAATCTCTGGTTAACAAGCACTATTGGAGCACAAAAGGGCACAAGCTGTTTGCCCTCCTTCTCCCAGGTGATATGCCTTTTGATTCTCAGGGGAGAAAAATTCAGGCTTCTTTTAGAGCTAGCAGCTTCCCTGGCTAAAAGTAATGTACCATGCTCATGTCATATAAAAGATTCAAACAAGGAAGGTGTTTGTCAATCTGGAACATGAACTACAAAGCCAAACAAAACCCTAAGCCAGCATCAGAAAGCAATGAGCAGGACAGAAGCAGGGCCCAAAGCAGGCAAAACAATACAATGAAACTGAGAGAAAGCCCGAATCAGAGTCAAGGTACCAGAGTTTGTGTCAAGACAGGGAACAATGGATACGTGAATCATTCGTCATAAAATATCAAAGAAAACACATCCTGAGAAGATAACACCCAACGTTTGCCCAAGGAAGAAAAATTAATTTCCTCTTTCTGTTTCAGTAGGAGTCCAATAACTGTTGGTCACACCCAACAGGCAGAAGGTTAACAGCAATCTACCCCCTCTTGCATGGTCTGAACATCAGAGCTGCTGCTGTGAATCCCTTTCCCCTACCTTGGACATCTACATCTACCTCAAGAAGCTTTTAAGAGTTGCATAAAATTGCTTCCCAATAGACACCTTTGTTAATTATGCATTCATAGAAACACAGAGTTATAGAATTTGAGAGTGGGAAAAGATAGCAGTGGCTGTATAGTCCAACTCATGCCTGAAAGGAATCCCCATAATAACATACCCAAAAAGTGTCCATTCATCCTTGCCTAGACTTCCAAGGAAAAGAAAACCTCTTAAGCTGCTTAATTACACTTTTATACAACTTTAATATTTGGGAAGCTTTTCCTGACATCGTCTCAGTTTGCCTCTTTGGAAATCTCATCCATCACTCCTGTGTCTTCCTTCCAGGGCCAAACAGAACAAGTTTAATACCCCATCCACATGATAGTATTGAAGGTAGATAGACAGACAGACAGACAGACAGATAGATAGATAGATGATAGATAGAGAGATGATAGGTAGAGAATAGATAGATGATAGGTAGATGGACGATAGAGAATAGATAGATGATAGAGAATAGATAGATAGATGATTGATAGAGAATAGACAGATGATAGATAGATAATAGACAGGCAGATAATAGATGAAGTGTGTGTATGTTTACAGTTTAAAGACAACAATAGTCCCTCTGACCTTAATCTTCTCTAGGCTAAACATTCCATCTCTTTTAACCAGTTCTCATATGCCATGGATTCCAGGTTCTTTACCATACTGGCTGCCCATCTCTGGATGCTCTCCAGTTCATCAATGTCCTTCTTAACCTGAGGTGACCAGAAACGAAACTGCAAGAGCTTTTTTTATTATATTGTTGACTCATATTAAGCTGTTAGTCCCTTAACGGATTGGTGAGAATAATGCTCTTATTTCTCCTAATGAACAGTCCAGCTACCACCTCTAATCTTGTCAATAGGTGTTGAAGTTTCCATCCAATCTGGCAACCTACGAATTGGCCAATGAACCAACAACCGCTTATGAAGCACTTTCTGTGTGTCCAGTGCTATTATAGGCCAATAGGATGCAAATGCAAAAGTGGAATAATTTTTGTGCCAAGGAGCTTACCTATTAAATTTTGTGGATAAATAAGTTACCACATTTCTATTTTACAAAAAGACTTGTTGAAGTCCAGAGAGGTCCATCAAGTTGACATGGTCGGCTCATAATCACTGACTAAACGTGTAACTGATTTCAAACATCTTCAGTCACAGTCATTAAAAAAATACTACAGTAGAGTCATCAAATATACTCTGAGCATATAGACTACATCTAAAAGTATTAGCACTTTTTATGTCATAAGGATGTTCATCTTTGCTATCATTGTCTTCATCTTCATTCAGAAACCAAGTTGAGAAATTATAAGGATATAGCCATTTGACTCAATTTTAAGCACACTGAGATGAATTTATAGTATTTTAGAGATTGCTATCAAGATTTATTTTTCACTCAATGCAATGATACTGTCATCGTGAAACTCTCCAAATGAGTTCCATGGTTAAAATTCAATATCTAAAATTCAAGTCTCATATTATGAATTCTGACCATACCCTTAATAATAAAAAGAAATCTGTCCTAGTCCCTCAGTTAATTCAAATGAATAAGGGCTGCCCTTAGAAATGATTACCTTAGGCACAGCCAGGAATTGCGCTTAAAATAATTTTGCTTCTACTTGTGTCTGTTAAAACAAGGAAGCTCATGAAATTTCAGACAAAAAAAGCTGGGGGTGGGAGGAAAGGCATTACATTCTATAGAGCAATCTCTCAGCACTTATTTAGTTCTGCCATAGACCTCTCCTTTAAAAATTTCGACAAAAATATCCAATGTTAATATTCACTACTTCATTCTGAAGTGCCAGTTGAGATTACCAGGCACAAAGAAGGGACTTAATAATGATTTGTTGACTTAAATGGAAACAGGTGATATTTATTTAATGCAATGAAATTGACGTTGAATAAAAATTGACATCAGATTGTGTCTACTGAAAATACATTAATTGGCTAATGGCTAGAAGTGTAGGTGGCAGAGTGATATTTCCTTCTAGTTTATCAGCCCAATCTGAGATTAAAAGGTGAGAAATGCCTCTTTGGGGGTGTTAGTTTGAACAGCAAAACATGAGTCTAGACAGTATAACTGACAGATAAGAGCTGAATAGAGTGGATGTCCATGTCTAAAGGGCTAATGAGTTGAATCAAATATAAAACTTAATGACAATGTAAAGTCCTATAATTGGGGCCCAAGAAATTAAATGGATGAGTACAGGATTAAGGAAATGGCTAAAAAGTAGTTCTTGTGATAAAAACTTGGGGTTTAATGGGCCTCAAGATTATTATAAGCCAATGATATGATATGTCACCCCTCCCTCCTAAAGAAGCTAACACATTTTTGCCTACTTTAATAGCAGCTTGGTGTCCAAATCAAGATCTAGTTCTGGATGCTCCATTTTAGAAAGGATATTGATAGGTGTATCGTGAGGGCAATTGGTATTAGAAAGGTTCTCCAATCTGTGCCATCTCAGTACTGGTTGAAGAGCCTAATAAGAGTTAGCTTGGATTAGGATACTTTCCTATTGGACCAGATGGCTATCAAAATCCCATTTGGCTCTCAAATTCTGTGATTCTGTGACATGATAGCTGCACAGTATTCAAATATTTGAAGAGTTGTCATATGGAAGAAGAATTCTTCTTGTCCCTGTTGGCCCCAAACAAAGAATAATAGAAGAGTTTAGAAATTTTCAACTCAATATAATAAAAAAAAACCCTTTCTTATAATTGGAGATATCTAAAAATTTAACTGTCTATGAAATAATGCTCCAAATCACTAATAATAAGAGAAACATAAAACATAACAACTCTACTATCCTCACATCTAGCAAATTGCCAAAGATGACAAAAGAGGGAGTAGTCAATTTTCAAGGGGGTACAGAAAGATAGGCAAACAAATACATTGTTAGTGGAGCTGTGAATTAGTACAACTTCTGAAAGGCAGTTTACAGTTATGGACATACAACAGCTAAAATGCTCATGCCCTTTGATGCAGAGATTTCACTTCCAAGCATTATACCCCAAGGTCAAAGACAAAAAGAAAGCATATGCCAAAATATTTATAGCAGCACCTTTGTGTAGCAAAGAACTAAAAACAAAGTAGATACCATTCTCCTGACTGAGGAATGATTAAACAAACTATTGCATGCGAATATTACATTCAATATTACTCTACTATCAGAAATTGCAAGTATGATAAACAGAGAGAAGCATAGAAAGACTTCCATAAACTAATGCAAAGTAAAGTTAAAAAAAGCCCAGATAGTAATATACACAATGACTACATCATTATAAATGGAAAAAATAACCACAAAAACAAATGAAGAGGAATGTTTTGCAAACTGTGAAGAAGGTACTTGGTCTCAAAGAAAAGATATGAGAAGATATTTCTCATTCCTATGGAGAGATTAGAGCTTCATGCTGCGTGGAACATTACATGTAATTCCAGATTTTTTCAATATCAGCTGATTTTTATCCTCTTTTTTTCTCTTTCCCTTTGTTATAAGGGATGACTCTCTAGAAAGAAGTAGGAAAAAAGAGAAACAGGTGGGAATCTAAGAAATGAAAAAAACAAGTCATAAAGAAAAATGCACTTCCTAAACCAAGCATGAATGCCCTGCCTCTATGAGTAGTGCATTTTCCATCACTAGAAGTTTGCAAGTATAAGCTGAGTAACTAATTGTCAGAGATGCTAGAAAGGAGAGAATTCGTTGGCTGGCATTGCTGTTCATTTTTGTAGGCTGCATGTAACTGATATATTTTTCAGTTCTGATTCTATGGTTTTAAACGCAGAAAAATCAGTTAATCATAGGAAGCTATATGTCCTTGTTTACACTTCCATTTCCAATGCTAATTATTTAAGCATAGTTTTCTGCCATGGTTAAATCCTTTAGTTAAAGAATTTATACTCATTTTCTCAAGTGTGTTTGAATTCTATTGGTCACGTCAACTCTCCAAGTCAAAAGGAGACTCACTTAAATGATTAGCCTTAAGAATGAAAATAAAATAGAAGTACAATTAATTCTCTGCTTGCTTTTACCTGCTGTGGACCTTAGCCAGTATTCTGCCTATAACATTTCCATTTGTTCAAAGCTCATCAAATTAAATAACATAAATCTTTACAACACCAGTACTATTCATCAAGCCCATTCCCAAGTTGCTGGTGTATATTTCCTCCAATCTGAAATGAATTAAACAAATAATAAGACCCAAACATATTACTAGGTGAAGTTATTCCCCAATCTAAAAACTGTACAATTAGCAAATATTCCTCAAATTCAATCCCCCTCACATCCTCAGTATCACTTCATTTAATTCTATGCTTCCCTATACCCCATGAATCACCCTCAAGAATTCTTCTTCCTCTTTGATAATAGCTTTTAAGAATTTCTGGAAAGTTCTCATACTCCCTTGTAGCTGATGTTTACCTAAGTTTGTCATATTTACAGTGAAATTACTTCACAGTAAGCCCTTGGAGAACAAAAAACAAAATCCCAAAGCCCAACCGGGAAGCCAGGAGATCTTACACAGTTCACACATTAGGAAATTCTAGGATTTTCTGCAAGAAACTTTCATTTTGTTTCTCTCGAATTTCTCTTATTCTTTTCTTACAAATTTTTAATAATTTGCCTTCCTTTCCTCCATCTCACAAGTCGTTAGCACTGTGAATTGTTTTGTAGCAACTCTTATATGCACTTACATGTTCTTGCATATTGCGGTTAATTGTATTTCTGACATGTTCCCCCTATTAAACCGTGAAACAAAAGCAGGGAACATTTTTTTAAATCTAAATAATGATTCTTCTTCTCTTCTCTAGAAAGATGATATTCTTCTTGTAAGCTGTTCATAAATCCTTGACAAATAAATTAATACATAATTCTGTTATTGACAGAAGTAGCCCTGGGTGAATTAGGCCATTGTCCAAGGTTCTGGGATATGGCACTGTGGTCTCTTAAAATTACTTTATACTGGTTAACCACTATCTCTACTTCATTATTTTTTTATAACTGCCTTCAAGAGTTAATCCTATATTCTCACGTCTAATCCCAACATAAGTGGAAAAGTATTTATCAAAATGTAGACAAAGAAAGGAGATTACCCCCTCTCCTGGCTGTTTTTGCCATTAACCTCCAAGGCCTCTTGGCCAGAAATCAGAAAAATCTCCCCTAAGACTCCTTATTTTACAAATAGTTCATGATGACTTAGTACTTAGTGGAAGACAGATGGAGCAATGGTTAATATTAACAATAATTAGCTGTAATAATTCACCATCCTTATAGTATTTATAACTTGTCATGTGGGAAATAGCTAATAATAACAATGATAGCATGTATGTAGTACTTCAAGATTTGCAAAGCACTTTAAATATATTATCCCATTCTATCTCTGTAACGTCCATGGGAAGGAGAAACAGAGAAAGCTTAAGTGATTTACCAAGACCATTGGACTTGAAGTCAAGAAAGACTTGAATGTGAATCCTGACTCAGACATTCACTAGCTATGTGACCACAGGCAAGTCACCTAACTTCTGTCAGCCTTAATTTCTTTATCTAAATAATGGCACCTATTTTATAGAGTTACTTTGATTAAATAAGATAATACATATAAAATACTTTATAAACCTTTAAAGTGGTATATATGTGGTGTTATTATTAACACCTATTGCCTACCTAATGTTATAAATTGTATAAAGAAGATGAAACTAGCATCAAAGAGATTACTTTGTAAAAACAATGCAAAATATGAAATAAAAATTTACTTCAGTGATCTGTCTTTAATAAATTGTTCAAATTCCTAAGTTTCATAATATTGAAATGTAGCTACAATTATATATATCATGTTGGCAAGAAGATAGTATGAAACTCAAGACTTTGATTGACCCTTCTAGTCTTTGGTTGTTTTCCAAATGTAGTAAACTCTATCATCCAGCACAGTTGGAAATAAGGTAGTTAATAAGGTTAGTTAATCAAATGTGAAGATAAATAGAGATGTAGTACAAGTACCATTAGTGGTTTACCAATTTTCAATAAATTATACCCATAATAGAGTTATCAAACAAATTAATGTCTTCTATTTTATCTTTCAGAAAATCTTATATGATTTTGAAGTTTGTGCTGGAGAACCTGTGTTGGAAGTGCATCTTTAAAGGTGTATTGTACTCTACTGAATAAAATTCATTGTTATGATCAATAAGTGCAAGAAGATCTTCTCTGTATATCTTCCAGTCAGCTTGGTGATATTCAAGATGTGGTCTACTGTAGAAGATCTTTTGAGTCCCAGTTGCCTAGTAGTACCTTATCAAGTATGCCCTTGATATTAGTCTAATAAAATGTGTATGTTAATCTAATAATATTTTTAAAAGTTATGAGGATGAAGCATATGTATACTCAATAAAAGTATTTGTCACTGCCACGGAGAGGATCCAGTGAAGAGTTCAAGCTGAAGAGCAATTCCCTATAATTGTTGAGGTCCTTAAGATGTTTCTTTTTGCAGAAATCATTGTCCTCATAGCATAAAACTCTGGAACAATGCGGAGCTTGCTGAATGAAACAAAAAAACCACTCAAAAGAATCTGGACGACCATTCACATAGGAAAACCAAGTATGTGAAGAGTACCCATTGTCCAGATTATTATATACAGATGGAAGGACAATTTAAAGAGGCAATCACCTAGTGTGTGATATTGTATGAGTGCAATGCATAAACATGTAGAGAGACTGTTCCCAATATGTATCATGGGGGTATAGTTGTGTGACTTGAAGGGAGGCAGAATGCATACATCACTAGCATCTCCATCTCTCCACTTATCCAAGGAGATTTTCATTCCTGCCAGGAGAGAAAACAGGAGGCCAGAGCCAAAAGCTTGGTTACTCTGATTGTCTTCAGAAAGAGAGGGAAATGGACTAGAATTATATCTATCAGTTCCTTTAAATACTGCTAGCTGAGGGGATGAAGTTTTCAAGTTCAAACTAAAATTCCATTCACCATTTATTAATGGGGAAAGAAGGAACCAAGCTTTGTATTCAAGATTTGACTCCCCATCAAATACCAGTTCCATAATGCACACACTTAGTAGGGAGCAAAGAAACGCCTTTACCTAAGTTGATAGTAAAGCATAAATCTGAGAAACTATATATCAGAGAATATATACCAGGTAATACAGAGTAAAGGAATTCTAAGCAATTATGTAGTTATATAATATAGAACTTTTTGATTGGAATAGAATAAAATATTCATAATATATATTTTGGGAAAGAATATGGGGAAACAGAGAGAATGAGAGAGAGATTTCCTGAACAAAAATTGAAAATGAACAATGTATGTATAGAATAATTTTACATATATACACACCCATATCTGTATATATGTGTGTTTGTATGTGTATATTTTATATATATAGTATGTATGTATGCATGTATATACACATGTATATACACGCATACATACATACATATACCTATTTTTATCTAATGGTAGCCATCTCTAGGATGGGGGAGAGAAGAAAAAAGGGAAAAAAGATACTTGATAACTTTGTTGTATATTTGGAAGGAATAGCAAGTTGTACATGGAAGATTTGTAGCTTCATGTGCAATCATCTTTTTTATTGTATTGTATTATGAAAATGCTTGTTTTGTTCCATGAACTGAAAATGAAATATATTATTTTTTTAAGTGAAGAAGAAATGAAAAATAAATTAAGCCTAGGATTAAATAGGACAAGAGGAAAAAATGGGGCTAGATTTTTTTTTGGGGGGAGCTCTTTAAATGACTCCCATTCCTGAATCAAAAGCTTAGCTTTTTAATACTGATAGTATCAAATACTACAATGTCTAAAGAATTTAAAATGGGGTGTACGTTGGAGTGAGAAGACTAAAATATAATAAGAAACTATGAAAATCTAGAGTAAAGGATGTCATCAAAGAAATGTATTATTGAAAGGAGCAGGGCCTAAACACATGGAGATCATAAAAAATAACTGATGAATTTTCCATGTACACTGCTGCTATCCTTGTAATTTCAGGAGAAAACTAGAAAGACCCTCAGCACACTGAACGTAACCTCTGGCAAACTTAGGGGAGGACATGGAAAAAAGACATACAGGATGAGTGGATATGAATGGTTGGCAATCTGCATTATTAGAGGTAACATCCACCCCAAAGAGATCAAAGAACTATTTAATTGGAATATAATAAAATATACCTAACACTAAGAATAAATTGAGCATAATTAGAGCACTGGAAAATCTGAGCCGTACTAGGGCAAGGGCTGTGTCTTACTGTTCATTCTATTCATCCCTGCAGCATATTATTATGACTTACATAGTAATCACTCATTGTTTGTTGAATGAATGAATCCAATAAATGGGATTTTAAAATGAAAGGGAAGGAGGAGGAGGAAAACTATGGGGACATATGTTTACCAAAATGTGTAGGTAGATTCTACATACATTGTATAGAGTACAACCTAGGTAGTGTAATGGTAATTTAAATGGGAAGATCTTTCCCATTCATTAACAGGCCCATGTGACCTGCTTGGGTCACTTGGAGGTCTGAGTCACATAGAACCTCTGGTGGGAGCAGTTTGCTGACTGGATGGAACAGAAAGTATAAAACAGGAAGAGATGCAGGTAGAGCAAAACTGAAAGGAAGTCAGTCATGAGAGCAGTCAGAGCTAGGAAGGATGCAGGCAATCAGGCTGATGGCTAGTGTGAGTGAAAGCTTGTTTATGATTTTGTTTAAGGAATCCTACTTGTGATTTATTTCATGGGGCTGGTCTGTGGGAAGCCTAACAGGGGGGAGGGCTTGGGGATGGTGTTGCTCTCTGCTTAGTTACTGTGTATAGATTTTTGTTGCTATGAGGGATTTGGCATTCTGGTGTCTGAATAAATGTTTTGGTTCTATCTTCATGTGGAAAGTCTGTTGTATTTTGTGATTCAAAGTTGTGCTGGGATATTCCTGGTCACTGTAGGCACTGTGAATATTGATTGGCACTACAGGTAGCCGGATGGCACAGAGGATAGAGTGTTGGGCTTCAGGTCATAAAGACATGAGTTCCAATTCTGTCTTAGACATTCATTAGCAGTGTAATCCACAGTAGGTCACCATTTCTCTCAGGCTCAGTTTCCTTATCTGCAAAATGGACTAATAATAGCATACAATTCACAAGGTTGTTATGAGGATTAAATGAGACAACATATAAAGAGATTTTAAAATGTTAAATCATTATAAAATTATATTATTATTTGTGTACTAGGAAAATAGTGTTCAATACGAGTAAGTAAAAAAACCAGGAATCAAAATAATGTTCATAGATGTCTACAAAGTATGGGCCAGAAACAGGATAAACTAGAGATCCCAACCCAAGAAAAAAATTGTGACTTTAGAAATAGTATTAATACTTGGTAGGATGGGAATAAAAATTGTCATATGACAAGGGATGTATTGTTAAGTGTTTAAAACCAGCAGTCTGGGCAAGAAAAAAGCATACATGACATACGTTTAAGTTAAATCTGCACTATCAACACATTCTCCATTACTTTTTTAAGTCCAGAAAATCAACAAAAATAATAAATCCATCCCTGATTTGTAGCATTTGTCAATCCTGAGGTATAAATGCTCACACTCAAAATTTAATAAGTGCCTCTAGTGAGCTGGCTCACCTGCATATAACCTGAAATGTCTATTTCAAAAAGAATAAAATAGGCAAAAGAGGCATATTAAGAACAATTTATGCCAGACTAGACTAATTTTGATGAGGCAGTGTGGTACTAGACTTGGAATCAGGAAGAACTGAGTTCAGATCCTACCTCTGACACTTACTGTGTCACCACAGTACACTGGTTAATCTCTCTCAGCCTTAGGGTCTTTACACATAAAATGTAGATAGTAATGGGTCCTAATCATTGAATTATTGTGAAAATGAAATAATATGTGTAAAATACTTTGAAAATGTTAAAATATTATGTAAATATCAAGTGATAATAGTAGCAACAGTAGTAATAGTCATCTCATATCACTAGTATTTCATTTTTGACTTGGTATCAGGAGAATAGGTAGGTACTCTTGATGCAGAATGTGATTACCATCATGGTTGCATAGTCATATAAGTGGAGGCTCCAAACACTTTAACCAAAACATGTTATTTTGTAACATTATATTATATTACATTTTATTCTCCCCTCTCCTCTATCCCATTCCTCAGCTATTGTGGTCTGAAAAAGGTTATGTGCCTTCTTGTGTATATGCTTTACCACCATGGGGAAAATTCAGACCAAACTTTGGAAGAATAAAACCTGATATTACCAAAGTTTTCTTTTTTTTCCAGTTTCAGTGGAAATACCATCACATCCCATATTCTATTTTTAACTTCCCAAATACCTTTCTACAAAATCTCCATTCTCAGAATTGCTCACAGTTTTTTTTAATCATGGAAGCATTTAATTTAGTGTTTGTTTTTCTTCCTCTGAAAGAGAAGGAACAAAGATGTTAAATTAAACTTAGCTCCAAGCCTTGTGTCATTCCTCTGGACATCTCTCTGACTAGAAATAAATTTCCATTGATACCCATGTTTTGTTTATGAGCCTTCAGCTAATGGTCAGTCAATAAGCTTTTGCAAGAGGGAATTAGGCTAGGCTGTGAAAGGCTGAAGAGATAGAAAGTTCAGTCCTTGTTTTATTTCTGACTTGTGTGACCTTGGGAAAGTCAAAGAGACTATGTCTGCACATGGCCCAACATCTGGTTGAAAATGGGGGCAGAAATCAGTCAGTGTTCTGTATGTTTACATACATGTATATTATATTGTGTGTGTATATATATATGCATATATATGTGTGTATATATATAAAACTTTCTGCAAGACCCAATATTCTGAACAATAGAGAATTTTTTTATGCTATACCTATCCTAACAATTTTCAAATACTTAGAATAAAATAAAATGCGCTTAACAGTGAAACTATTCTGAATGTGATTTAACGTTTCTTTGATGCTATTTAGAACTCACATCAAATTTTGCAGTGCCTCAGGGTCATCATTATGAACATGAATTATAATCATACCATAGCTGTGTATAAGTTTTTTTATTAATAGAGCTCTAGTTGGCAGAATGATGGATAAACCAGCTTTTAATGTATCCAGATGTTTGAAGTCACATAAGCCAAATAACTGAATTGTTTTGTTGTATTTCCAACTATTTTTCTAACCTAGTTAAAGTTATTAAACATATACCTTTTCTGATGGACCTGTTACTCTCCAATAATTCAAGAAGGAGTGATTTCTTCAGCATCTGTATTCCCTCCACTGACATGAACCCTAGCCCTTATGTACCTTAGTGGACAATTTCATGAATTGCTGTGGCTGAAAAATTTGAACGTCAGCAAATGTGATGATGAGCTCCTCCAAACCTGGCAAGGCTGGCAAGAAACATACACTCTATCACTAGGCCTGTACTCAAAGACTGGCAGGATATGTCATAGTCTACACTCTGATAACATTATCTTCAAGAACCTGTAATGATTCCCACACCAAAATGAGGAATCAGAGGAGGTCTTTAGGGGAGACTTGTAGAGCCCTGCAAGTTCATCTCAGTAGTTCCCTTGTCTTTCAAAGACTTGAGAAACGTTGAGTAGTAATTATTTCCTGAGGCATCTGCCTTCAATCTTTTGCTAGCCTTCAAAAAGATTCCAAAGTAACCTTTATAATGTCTGAGTCTGAGTATGGCACTCCCTGAGTCCTAAAACCTTCAGCAGTAGTTCCTTACCTTACCTAAGATATCTAGGATAAAATATAAAGGCCTGATCAGTGTTTTCAGCCTTATTTAACTCTACTTACCTTTATGATCTCTGCATTGCAGACAGGCTAAAATACCAGCTATTTTTCTGGTTTCATTCTGTACGCTCTCATCTCCATACATTTGTTTAAGCTGCCCCATTTCCTGGAATACACTCTCTCCTCTTCTCTACCTGTTGAAATCCTTCTCTTTTCCATTAGGGCCTAAATCATGTGGCACCCACTTCATGAGGCCTCCTACTCACAATCAGCTGAAAATCACCTCTCCCTCCATAAACCTTGGATTGCTATATAAAAGCTAACCACTATTCATCCCCTTCACATGGGAAACCTCACCCTCAATGTCATCCTCTAGAAAATGCCTAGTTCACTGCATTAGATGGTTGGGTATCAGATAGAAAATTAGGTTCAAAGGGAAATCACTGGCTTTATAAAGAGTGTTTTATTGATTCTTTTTCCTTTTATATAACAGTCATTTCCATACATATACCCCCCATATATAGACACCCATATATAAACATACACAATGATACTTAACTTTTTCTAAAATAAACAAATACAATCAACTAACCCAGTGTTAGCATCATACAGTGTCAGCACACGACCTGCTGATCCATCATCTCTGTATGGATTTTTTTTAAGTGGGCTTCCTCCCACATTCTCCAGAACCAAGAATGGACATCTATCTATTCAGAGTTTGGCTTTCTTTTAGGTTTGGTTCAGTTTTGTTTTCCTCACTTATATTATTTTTTCCATATATATTATTCTTCTGTTTTCACTTATTTTACTTTATAGCCATTCATATATATCCCCCATTAGAATGCAAGATTGTTGTAAGAAGTTATTGTTTCATTCCTTATGGTTGTATCTCTAGTACAGTATCTGGAGTATAGTAGGTACTTCTAAATAGTTGTAGATCGATTAATGACTTCTTATGTTTCTCAGAATTACTCCTATTTTTCATATCTTGTAGTACATACTCCATAAAATCCATATGACATGATGTGTTCAGTCATTCCACAACTGATGGGAACAGTTTTTATTTTGTTTTGTCCTACTGTAAAAAAATATCACTATGAAGATTTTGGTAAATACGGGCCCTTTCTGTCTTCAATATCTTTGGGATATACCCAGTAGGGTTATCTCTGAAGCAAAATGTATGAACAGTTTAGTGACTTTTTAAAAGATCATTCTAAATTGTTTTCTACAACAGTTGGACTAAGTACAGTTCCACTAACAATTTACTTGCACATTTTTTCTTCTCATAGACTTTCCAACATTAACTCTTTCCATCTTTTTTCACCTTTGCCATTGTGTTGGGTGTGAGTTAAATCTTCAGGGTTTTATACTTGCATTTCTCTTATTGTTAGCACGATTGCTGGTAACTTTTAATTCTTCTGTTGCTTATACCTTATGATCACTTATCTCTCAGTTCTTAGTCATATACTTGTGTCATTTCCTATATTCAGTTCATCGTGTAACTCGGATATCAGACAGAAATATTTGAAGCAACGAGTAGTATGTACATTAAACCCTGTTTAGTTTCGCCCTTTCCTTTCCAGTCATCTAATGCCAGTGAGCATTCAGAAGTACCAAAAATTCCTCCAACCCCTCATAAACAATTTTAGCTTTCAAGCAGCCAGAAAAAGGGTTAAGCAATTGTAGATTTCCTTGAAATTCTCAAACCAAAAGTATAAGCTGAAAAATACAAAAATGAAACAAAAGAAACAAATGAAAATGTTACCACCCAGCATTCCAAAATTCAGACCTAAACTCCATCTGGAAATTGACTTCAATCCCTATTCAATCAATATTTAATAAAGAGAAAAAGTGAGCTCATTACAAAGAACATCTTGTTTCTCTCTGAGTTGCCTTTATGATATCCTGGAATTTCAGGGAGATAAGGTCTTAATTGGGGCATTATGCATTCTCTTTGCAGCCAGTATGTATGCATCAATTCACAAAAGTGCAGAATGGCAAACATTTCTCCTGGTCCATTTAGGGATTCTACCCCAACCTCCTTCACCTTTCTCACAGATCTTGCTCTTGCCTTTCTACCACCTACCTTGTGAAGGGCCCAGGCCTACCCACTGCTAGAGGAATAGGTTATTAGAAAGTTAACAGTATAGGAGCAGTTTAGTGGATACAGGGCTGAGTGA
The DNA here is from genome assembly GCA_023548195.1 of Bettongia penicillata ogilbyi. Classification (NCBI taxonomy): domain Eukaryota; kingdom Metazoa; phylum Chordata; class Mammalia; order Diprotodontia; family Potoroidae; genus Bettongia; species Bettongia penicillata. Next base: position 5,653,001 of record JAJHZJ010000318.1, on the reverse strand, counting down.
TTATGCAGGCATAACCCAGAGTATTTTATTTTCAGTTGGATTATTGCTAACTGTTCTGCACCAGTCACAGGCCCGCTGTGGGGAGTTTATTCTACATCATCTATATTCCCTCTTCCTTAGTGGTACTTAATGAGTTGAAGAGACTGGAAAGTTGTTCCCAGCCAAGCCAATATCCTATGAGTTATAAATGACATTTCATCCTCATATGCAGATTTCCTGTGCCTAAGTGAATTATTTACAAGGTACATCTTGTGGGTTCCAACAATCAGCTGCCAGAGATTTACACCTACACTAAGTTTCTACTCTCCTGCTGGGAGAATGTGAAGTTTCTCACTGCCCTTTAAGATCTGAAGATTTAATGGGAACTGTTCCTCCTGAAGCTGGCACTGCCTTTTTAGGGACTGTGGCTGACAGGGCTGTGCTGAGCAGAAGGCACTCTACCACTCTACCACACCAAACATGGCTGCTTCAGGTGCTTACCAGAGGGTTTTATTCAACTGCAGCTGCAAACCCTGTGCACCAAGGAGAATTTAAATATTGAAACACCTTCTCAGGGCTTTCAGTATCTCAGAAGAGCTTGGAAGATTTGAGAGGGAAAAATAAAACCTAATTAAATGACCAAAGTCTTGAGAATTGGAAAAAAACAATCAAAAGACATTTATTGAGCATCTACTCTGTACCCAGTCCTGAGATGGTTTGGGAGAGGTGGTATTTATGGAAAGAAATATATATTTTCCTTCTACCAAGAATCTTTTTTAGATATCACTCACAAATTGCACAGAAGACAAGCCTAGAGAACAACCTAGGGCAACATGTGAGGAATTATTCTAAAGGAATGACTGACTTTTTTCACTTAAATTACTGCGCACAATTTATGAATGTTGGGCTAGAAAAATCTAGGATCATAGATTTATAATTAGAAGGGGCCTCCGATGTTATCAAGTCAGGGCCCCTCATTCTCCCTATGAGGAAACAGAATCAGTCAACATGCATTCAGTAAACACTTATTGTATGTCAGGAATTATGCTGAGTGCTGAGAATACAAATACAGTCACCCAAGTGCCTGTAACAGCTGAAAGTCAGACCAACGCTCTTCCCTTAGACCAGGTAAAGGTGCTAGGAAAATTTTTAAAAATTAAAAAATAGAAAGCAGCAAAATACTTTTGCATATATTATAATGGGATTTTCTTTCTGCTAAAGTCTAATAAGAGTTGATAAATTGACAACTTTCTTAATTCAGGTTACATATCATAGTTCGTTATATTTAAGGTGAAGGAAGTTTAGAGGATAGCCTGCTTGACTGTTTTTAAGAAAAGTTTGTGCCTTTTAGCAACTGGCTGAAATATCTATCAGGAAGAATTTACTTGACTCAACTGGTCAGACATATACACCTCTGGAGGCTAGCAAAAGGGACTAGACTGGATCTGAGATTGTATTGGTATAGGGAACTCCCAGGGGAGTCAACTCCTCCTACCAATGCAGGTTGGTACTTTCTCTGCAATTTATAGTCTGAGTTGCCTAGGGCACTGTGAATTTAAGTAATTAGCCAAAACCTATACATATATATATATATATATATATATATATATCTCAAAGGCCTTACTTGAACCCAGATGTCTCTGGTTTCAAGGCCAGCTCTGTAGCCCCAATGCCATGCTACCTCTATAAAAGAATATAAAATAAGAATTTGCTACAAAAGGCATCCTGAGTTATCATGGCCCTTCTGAATTATTTAGTGACAGATACTAAGGGATCCTTGAAAATATTCTAGCCTATGCCCATACTATTTGGAATATTCTCTCTTAGAAGTTTTGTCCAACTTACCTACCTGCCTATGTTGACTTAAAATATAATTCCAAACATTTCAGAACTAGAAAGAAACTTACAGAGATTGTCTAATCTAGCTGTCCTCGATTTCTTTGGTTTCAGGACCGCTTTACAGTCTTAAAAAGTATTTAGGACTCCCTTCCAAAGAGTTTTTCTTTATATGGTTATATCCATCAATAGTTGTCATATTAGAAAGCAAAACAGTATTATTATGAAAACAGTTTTGCTCTCTCAGACCCCTTGAAATGGTCTGAAGGAACCCAGAGGTTCCCAGAACACACTTAAGGATCTAGATTCTAGTTCAACTTAGCCATTTGATAAAGGAGGCATCCAAAGTTAAGAAAGAATGGTTTCCCCAATTTCTCCCAGCTTGTTAGTGCCAGAGTCTAGATAAAAACCCAGGTCCCCCATGCCATCTGCCCCGCCCTGTGGTATCTTTTTATCAACATCTTACTTAAGTGACCACAATTGAGTTACTTTGCCTCTCCTGGCCTTACAATCCTCATTTGCAAATAGTGAAAGTTGAACTTGATGACTTCTAAACAGATATTTAAATCTAAGACCTAGGATCCTATGATTCTATTGGTTAGGATCACTTTAAACCTAATGGAGCCTTGAAATGTACATGTTGCCATCCATATAGAAACTTTTGGAAGTATAGCAAATGTTAGATTCGTTTAAGGCTGAGAACAAGCATGATGATTTCATTTCTTATAGCCACTGTCATCTTCATCTATACATTTACTGGTGATTTATTAATATCTGTTCCACCTGTCTAAATCTGCAGGAGACCTTGCATTTGCTGAATTTCTTCTATATAGTAGAGAAAAATGAAAGGAACAGATGGGATTATGACTTATTTTGCAGTGTTGAATTTATGAAAAGGCTTTTTGTCAGACATTGCACAGCACTTTGTGGGATGAAATTAATCCTATGAATAAAATTGCCGACGTCACCTAAAATAGGTACTTTATTTAAAGAAGGATCGATGGGACTTGCTAAATATTATTTTTGGTGTTGATAAAAGCTTTTCATAATCTCAGGCTGCAAATGTGGGATAAATCACAAAGTCTTGATATTCCTCTGACGCATTGGAGTTAATAACCATCATCTAACGATGACTTCCAATACTTCTGTGAGGCAACAGCCTTACTCAGTTGTCTCAAGTTTGTTACACTTTTTTCTCTCTATCTCAAGCTTAGAGTGAGAAAAAACAAAAATCTAAAAATGCACAAGTAAAAATTGGACACCTTTTGTGACAAACAAACCTTTGAAGATTATCATCTGTGACTTGGATAATCTGTCATTTTGATTTCTACCTTCTCTACCCCCTATCTCTGCAACCACAGTTCCACACCCTTATCATTATATAGTAAAGGGGGCCATCAAAATTCCAACACTCTATCCTGGATTTCATAGCCTATTATGGAGACCATTGGGCCACGCTGCCTCTGATTTCAACAGGAACTACCCGACAGGCTTGTTATTTTGGTTCTGAATGAAATCTGATTCCTTCTGACAAAGTTCATAAAAATACTTTATTTCACAGCCCATAAATACTGGATCTTGGTTTGTAGTTCTTTACACAGGAAAAATTCCTATTGACTTCAAAGATTTTTCCTTGAATAAGGGTCATAGAATCTAGTACATTGTATATGACTGTTTTTGTGACCTTTGGTGATTTTGGCTGTCCTCCTACACAGAGAAAGATTATAATGCACCTAGCTGCCTGAACTCAAACTCAAACTTCCTCATACTCCTGAAGAGTGGTGTATCCTGCGAACATGATCCTTAACCCTCAAACACTCAAAAATCAGGAGAGAAGTAAAAAAAAAAAAATAGCATGTGTTGGATAAAAATGCACACTAAATTTCAAGGAAACAAGTTGATTATGTCTACTGATGAAGGAGGCAAAGCCATTCACTTCTCTCCTTAGCTTTCCTTTTTTAAATAATTCTCATCCTTTGGTGTCTTAACAGGAAATAGTAAAAGTTAAGTATTGAATTCATTAAATATATATTTATTTCATGACCTTCTTGTTATTTTTTTTCCCTTTTCAAAATTAAAAAAAAAACAAAACAAAGAAAACAGATACATAAGAGTCCTTAGAGAGAGATTTCCAAATGAGTTGTAGGCAGTAGAGTCAGGATACCAGTCCTGGTTGTTGGTGACCTTGCACAAGTCACTTGTCTCCAGGGCTCAGGTGACTCTACTAGAGAAGGGATTCTTAATCCTTCTTTGTGTTATTGATTCCTTTGGCAGTCAGGTGAAGTCTATGTATGGGATATTCAGGAAGGACTGGTGCCTCTGGTATGAGGGCTGCTGAGCCCATTTCAGGGTGATCATGCACCTTTTATATCCACCTCTCACCCAACTCTCAGTCTTGGCAGATGAGCAAAACTGAATGTAATCAATAGGCTTCAAACCCACTGGTGAGTTAGGGGGACGTCTAGTTCAAGCATTTGAAGACTTCCCTCCAACATACCCCAATAGACAGATGAGAACCATTTGTTCCAACAACTGTGAACGATACTGAAGCAGATTTTACGGAATATTCAGAGCTTGGTCAGACACTGAGGATGCCAAGGTCATTCACTGCATCCTGAGCCATCACCAGTTGTCTTGTCTTTTGTTTTACCACTGGACTTTGATGACTGTGGAAGAAAGAGTGAAGCTGACAAGCTGTGCAATTCTTCCTCACTTAAATCCAATTCATGCACAAGTCAAGACATCACCCCATGATGCCACTGATCCTCTGTAGAAATGAAGGATGAACACCATGGGCACCTTCTCAGGAGAACATATTTAACTACTTAAATACACAGAATTACAAAGAAAAATAATTATGTTGCAATAAAGACACATGTTTCCCATCCAAGTTCACCCACCCAGTTGGGAGTTTTTCATCCCCTTGTTCAGAGCTCTTGGGCTATTTAATCATATAAAGGCAGCATGTAGAATTTCTGTCAAAAAGACCTGGAATGAAATCCTGTCTCTAATACTATTTGAGGTGACTCTGTAACCATTTAACCTCTGTGTCTAAGATCTCCCATCTGTAAAAGGGAGTTGATAATATATTATCTCATATCTCACATGATTGTTTTGAATTTCATATGAGATAATGTATATAAAATGCTTTATAACTGCTAAAATACAATATGAATGTTAGTTAGTCTCAGAAAATCATAGAATGGACATTACAAACTATCTTAGTCCAAAACCCTCATTTTGCAGTTGAAAAAACCAATCTGAGGCCCAGATTGGTTAAAAGACTTTCCCTAGGTCACATAGGAGACAGTGCACTCTAGAGCTCATAGACTGGACAAGTCCCCACCCACGTAGCACAGAGTGGATGTAATAACTAAATAGTAATTGTTTCTCTTTTACCCAGGAACTGTGAGAGTCTTCCCCTCCCAGTTTGATTTTTGTTTTATTAAAGGGGCCATCCCTTGAGTAACTTAAAGAAGGCTATTCATTGAAGAGGTGTGTCTCACTCAAAGTGAGAATGTGATAAGATCTAAGCCTGAAAGTGCCAGGGTCTCTCATTACATCCTGGGCCATCTCCAGTCATCCTGATGGATATCATGCCATTGGACCCAGATGGCTCAGGAGAAGAAGGGGAGGTTGGTGATCTTGCACAGCCCTCCCTCACTCAAATCAAAGTTAACTGCAAGTCATGTCATCATCTTGATGTGATGATCCTCTTGGAGAACAAAGGACAAACACACAACAGAGAGACAGTGTCCGAGCTATGATTTAAATTGGTTCCAAATCTAGCATTCTCTTCTCACTATAACAGGATCTCTTTATGGCCGCTTCTAACTCTGAAATTTTGTGATTCTCTTCTCTCTCCTGAAAATACTGTTTAATGTAGGGAAGGAAAAAGAAAAGAACAGCAAAAACCTTCCTTGACAAAATCTCACCTTGGTTCTTCCTCTTTTTTCTCTCCTGTTTAAGATTATGGCAGCTGCAAGCAGGTGCCACCCAGCTCTGGGAAATCTGCCCTGTGAGTGATCAAGGGCTCAGGCTGATATAAACAACTTCTTTATTAGGACATCAAAACCATAGGCATCTTTCCAATTGCAGCTGTAACTTTTTGCTTGCAAGTGCTTTCACTCATTTTTGAGACCACCTAAGGCTCTCTAAGGTACACAGCAACACAGTTTGAGGCATCCCTGTGATGTTCTGTACATCATATACCTGCTAACAACCTGTCAAAGTCATCCTGACACCAAACCGAGAAGTTGATGGTTTGGGTAACATATTAGGAGAGATGAAAAAAAAAAAAAGATGGTCCTCATTACCGTAATAAAACCAGCCGAGACACACTGAGAATCAATTACTGATTTGTGACCTGATGAACTAACCCTCAGTCAAGTAGAGAACTGCACTGAGCTTCTTACATTATCAAATGATTTAGGATGGAACACTGTCTGAAGACTTGCAACAAGTCACAGGCAAATCCGTTTGCTTAAATTGTGACTTCCTTAATTACCTTGTTCCTGAGCACAGGGATCAAATTGAGCAACTTAAGGTGCTAAAGCACTGTGCCAGCTGGAAATGAAAAGGAAATAATTAACACCGACAAGAACAGCGTCGAGGGTTGTGACACCTTCTGATAAGAGAAAGGAGTTCTAAAGTTAAGGTGAGTTACCAAAGTCCTTGACTTGCCCTAATGTGCCTAGACTTTGAAGCCCAGATGCCACTCACCTTGGCTGACTCTACCATTTGGCATCAAGGAAAAATGAGGCTTGGGCACTTTCATTTCAGCTGAAGGAAATAGGAGAGACAGTGTACTGTGATGCATAGAATAACATACTTGGAATCTGTCAGTGTATATTCCAGTCTCACCCGTTATATGACCATGGACAAAGCAGAATCTCTCTGTGCCTTTGTTTCCTCATCTGTAAAATGGGGATAAATGGCAACCACCTCACAGGGATTTTTTGAGTTTGAAGTATATATATATATACACACACACACGTGTCTGTGTGTGTATACACACACATATGTGTCTATATAGATTGTGTATGTGTGTATACATACATGTATATATGCATGTGTACTGTGTTGCATATACATGTGTGTACATATATATATATGAGTATGGGTATTTACGTACATGCGTGTACATATTCCTATATCTATAACCCCAGACATAGATGTATATACATGCACATACATGTCATTATGTATATGCTATTCACATATAGTTATATATAAATACATAAATAGCATAGAATGCTATATATATGCCTTGTATTGTTAAAAGGGCAGCAGGAACTATTCATATAGATTAAATAGATCACTAGTACCAACTAGAAGGAAGACACATTTAAATATCAATTTTGTATTCTGGTGTTTATGCTTCTTTGAGGAAAATATTACAATGGAAAATTTAATTAAAACACATGCAGAAAGTTTTTGCCACTGATAGAACCATTTGTCTCTGTCTTTCATTTCCCAGGATGCAGGTGTCATCTGCCTGCCCAGCCCTTGTCCTGCATCTTGAGTAGGCCCAGTGGGAAGCATCTCCCTGTACCCACAAAGAGTGCTGGTTATGCAAGGGATATGGCACATTTATTGAAAACAACCTTTTCCCTCCTCTTATTGAATCCTTGTTAGTCGTTAGTCATCTCATTTATCACTTCCTCATCCTGATCCTGCAAGAAGAGGAGGCAAAGACACTGAACAAAAGTAAGTAAAGCCTGTATGTGTTCCTGGAGGAGGCTGGATCCTCAGTGCTTTAGCCCCTGAGGTCACCGAGTACCCAGATAGGAACTTAATTTGAAGGACTTAATTAAAGTTTCCTCTACTGTTCTTACTCTGATACCTCATTAAGACATAGAAGTGATCTTAAGTTCCCAAAGGCTAACTCAGTCGAGAATAACCTCTAGCAGGTCCTATCAAGCTATAAAATCTTCAAGTATGGGCCCACTAAAGGAATGTATGTCTCTCCGCCAACTAGTGAAGTAGTAAGATTACTATCTATGGATTCAGAAGACCTGGATTTTAATCCTACCTCTACCACTCACTACCTGTGGGATCCTATGTGTCACTTGACATCTCCAGACCTCAGTTTCTTCATCTATAAAATGAGGGTATTGGGCTAGATGGTCTCAAAATCCCCTTCCAATTCTAAACCTAAATCAGCCCGGTTAAGTTTGAAGAGGCTTATCACCAAATGATTGATGGTTCAGCCATTGCAGTTCTCAAAGACCACATCCTAATCTGTAGAGGAATATGACTGGTGCAAAGGATAGCCATACCGACAAAATCATATGCTGAGAATTGCTAAGTAGGTCTGGGTACAGGTTGAACTAGATTAGCTCTAAGGTCCTTTCAAATGCTGAAATTCTGTGATTTCATAGATACTTGAAGAGTTGAAGTGAATACCAAAGACTACCTAGATGTTAGAGGACTTTGAGGGCTGTGAAGTAACCACAGCAGCTGCCTTGCTAGGTCTACAGTTTCTGTCAATGACCAGCTGATTCAAGTAAATTGGGAGGGCATCACAGCTGCTCATCGTCAATGTACTATCCTATCCCCCGCACTCGTGGCTCCACTTTTCTCCCCTCCCCACACTCTCTGTACACATACACATACCCTTCAGCCCACACATGTTTCAGTATTGGGACATTTGGCTCACGGCAAGAGTTCTGTGAGCCCAGCAATTCTCCTGCTCACGCTGAGATTAAGCGAATTAATCATTCCCCTCACTGATGAATCAACCCAATCAATACCTGATGTGTCATCAGGATAGAGGATGACATTTCCATGAAGGGGAGTTTATAAAGGATGACTCATCCCACAAATGTGTGATCCCCCAGTGACTCACAGCTGCAGACATGTTTGGACAACTGGGCACTTAACAGATAGGTTTGTGGGATGTGAGTTCTCTTAAGGGGATCGTTCATTCTTAGTGGGGGTTAAGGAGACAAGGAGGCTCCAGTTTGTTCCAGAGATGGCACATGAATTTAGATGTCTGGGTGCTACTGTAATCTCAGCCACCACACTCACTGAATGACCTCACGGAAGTTACAGCTTTCTTTGGTCTTTCCTCCATTTTCTTTTTAATAGGCCTTAGTTAAAAGTACTGGCTTTCCTGCCACTTCGCAAGATCTCAGCAAGAGTTAATTAAATAATGGTTGAAAGCATTCGGGACTAGGCTGTGATGGCTCTGTATACATTTAAGATTCCCTTATTCCTGGATAAATACATGGAAAATCCTTTATTAAGCACTATGTGCCAAATACTTTGTTAAGTCCTAGGAATAGATATAGAAAAATAAGATATGCCTTGCCTTCAGGGAAGTCACGTTCTATCAGAGGGAGACAATACACATGGAAGAATGGTGGTCAGGGAGGAGTGTTTAGTTGTATGTTGACTCCTAGGGAAGTTCATTGACATACACCCTTTCCAGCATCAACAGCAAAATTGTTTTATTTACTCAGAGCTGGAAATCTAAGGTGGGAGACGTAGAGGAAGAATATGCAGATATTGACTACGCAAATGGAAACGTCCAGTTGTCCAGAAGTTATAGAATAGCAGGGCTGATGGCAGGAAAATTATCGGAGCAGAAGGAAAGCAAGGCTGGGGCTGACCAGATACCACATTGTAGAATGCACGATAGACTCCTCAGAGGGGACAGAGCAGACCCTGGGTAGGATAGTTCCAGGTCTGAGAAGGTTGAGTCTCCAAGAATGGTAAATCAGCTTGTTTGATCTAGAGATCCAGGGGTTCCAAAAAGTACAGAAATGGGCAGGGAAGATGGAAAAAATGACTGGGACAGATCCCAGTTTTGAATCTGTTTAACCATAGTAAGTGAAATTTCTTCTAGGAGTAAAATATGGTAAGGGGTAAATCATCTGTTCTAAACACTACCAAAGCCAGAGAAAGAAAAAAGTACCTAAAATTGTTTTCCTCCCTGTGATCAAATGATTTAACCTGTTAAGCACTTTGCCAACCTTACTGTGCCCTATTCATGCTATATTATTCACACTAGCTATTGTCCAGCTTAGATGAAGTCCTCCTTTCCTTCCCCATCCTGACTGACAGCCTCCTTTCTGGACCTTCTCTTCATTTGTCTGACTTTCCTGCCAACCAAGCTGTTCAGGTGTCCATTCAGCAAACATTCACAGTGTGCTTCACCTGCACGAGGCCCTGTGATAGGTGCCGTTCCTGTTATCTCAATGATAAATGAAATTCTCTCTGTACCCTCCAGGAGTTGAGTCCAGTGGAAGAGAGAAGACTAGAATACAAGACTGGATGCTAGAGACTTACAAAGTGATAAAGAGGTTGGAAGAAAGAAGAAGGCCTACTTCCAGCTGAGGGAGTCAGGGTACCTTCAGGGAAGAACAGCATTCAGGACATTCAGGACAAGCTTGGAAGGATACATAGGATTCCAACAAGCTGAGATGGGTGAGGACAGTGCTACCGGAGGTAACAGGCTTGTTATTCTTCTACACCAGAATGTGCCTTTAGGAAGGAATATTTTTAATCAAATTCCCTACATTAAACTATGGGATAGAATAAAAAGTGTAGGCTATCCCTGGGCCCATCCCTCCCTGCCACCCTCTGGGGTCCTAGACCTGTCTGTGTCTTCATCCAGGACTGGGATTTTTGTTTTACACGCTTGTCTTTCAACCTATTATGAAATGGGCAAGTGGGTTCACCATGCTTTTACAAAATGAATGCAATGTGGTCAACCTGCTTCCTATCCCCCTTACCCTTATCTCTCATTCCAACTGAGTTGGATGGGGGAAAAAAATCACCTAAAAATAATATTGTTCAAATGCTTTGGAGCCAGCCCTCCCTTTCTGATTCTATTGCTATCACCAGAGCTGAGTTTCCTTTTTCCCTTTCGGTATCTATTGTGCACTTAGATGAAGTTAGGAACTTAAGGAAGGTGTTCCCATTCTGTGTGCACCAGGACTATATCAACAAGGCATATCCAGCTGGAGGCAAGACATGATGGGTAGGGCAGAAGAAATTATTACAAATGGCACCCAAGAGCAGTCTGCTCATAGAGAATGGATAAGATGAAGCCAAAATCCTCACCTCCAAACAGCCAGGTTTTAAGATTCAAATAGTGTTTTATATCTCACAATAACCTATATGCTATTGTACCCATTTTACAGATAAGGAAACTGAGACTCAAAGAGATCAATCACCTTGCCCAAAATCACCTAGCTAATAAGTGGCAGAACTGGAACTAGAACCCAGGTCTCCTGAACTCCAAATCTATCTACTAGACTATGTATAAGACTATATATGTATAGAATAAGGGGGATCCTGGGTCAATGACGTGCCAACCATGACTGCACTCACACAAATCTCACAGGTGCTAGAGGATGATGAGTAGGAAGATGGAATCCATTTTTGAGTAAGAGTTAGGTTCAGCAGGACTTTTTAATCTCAAGGAACACAAATGATAATGGCACTGCCAACCTGAGGGAAGCTGCCCCTACTACAAGGTAACTAACAAAGGCTTACCCAAATGGGTAGGAGAAAGAAAGTTCCTTGTCTGTCTCCGAAGTTTCTTGACCCCTCGTCTCAAATTCCCTTGGCCAGAAGGGGGTTCTCTGTAGGAGGCAATGTCTATTCTAGGAGACAATTATTGAGGCATGATTTTATTAACCCACACTCACCACAAGATTGGGGGGAAATGTCAAAAGTCATACAACCTAAAAAAAAAAAATTCAAAGTTTACTCAGGATAAGCAAAGGCCCATTTATTTACATTACTATGCACTCATTCCCCTTTATTGTGGAGTGAGTCTGAAGATTTCTTTAAAGGACCTGGATGAGAACAATACAGCCCTCACCCTTCCAGATCGTGGGCATTAATACACAGTGTCTGAAGAGACAGTCAAGGAATTCTACAGAGTGTTTAGGAAGGAAAAAGAGGCCCAGCATGTCCTTTCCAGGACTTGAGAGTGGGAAGGAGGATTATAACAAGGAAGAGCAGGAAACTTGAAAGAAAGGGAGGAGAGATTTCACATTAGCAATTTCTTTGCTGTCTAGCAAAAGGCTTCATCCCCATAGAGCAGCAGGCCCAACATATTTATTGTCACTGGAGGAAGCAGAGCCTGCTTGCTTCTCTGGCTCTGGCCCCATCAGAGTGAACTGCTACTGGCTCTCCTGCCCTGCCCTTCTGGAGTCTGCTGTGATTCATCGAATTTAATATTGTCCCAAGTTTCACTCCAGGGAATGCTGCAGGAATGTTTTTCAAAAATAGCACAGCCATTAAAAACAGAGTCTATAGACCTTCATTCTATAAAAGAGGTCCTTTATTCACTTACAGCTATGGCCACCAAACAGTTCAATAGCTACAGCAGTCATAGGGTACTTCATAGTAAGAGGCTACACTTTTGACTTTTCCCTTTATTTCCCTTTTATGGCTAACTTTATTAGGATTAAGGATAAAATCTTAGGCCTGAATTATAGGGCCTAGAACTGAAAAGAGATGCCCACAGTCATATCTTTCTCTTGAATATAGTAGGAAATATACATATACATACATATGTATATATACATATATAAGTATATATGTGTGTAGAAGTTAATATATGTGTCTATATATACATGTATATACCTATATGTGTGTATATACATATATGTAGCACACATGTATGTGAATATATACATATATGTATATGTGTGTTGTGTGTATATACATTCATTCCCCTCTATTTCCCTAAAACCTCACATTACCTGTACTTTGTTTATGGTAGGAAAAGGGATCCTTTGGAAACATTACCATAGACCCTTCACAAAACTATAAAGTGCCTTTATGTAGGTATTACAAAGAAATAAAAATCCCTCACATATCCTATTCATCCCATGCTGTTGATGACCAAACACACACATACACACACACACACACACACATTCACATACACACATACAAACAGAAGTCACACAGCTTCCAAAAAATAATAAATTACTTCCCTCCTCATTTTGGGTTTTCTTGAGGGCTCACTATTGTTTTCCAGATGCTCTGGGAAGTTTATCATATTCCAAGTTCCTCATGTCCTTTCCCAGTAACTACTTGGAGCAAACTCCAGAGGATTCTACCTCTCAACATCTCCCTTCAATGTCATTTCATAAGCTGTAATTTTTTAAAATGAAACTATTAAGAAAAAAACCTGTCTTTTCATTCCCAAACAAAAATGTTTACTGCTTCTACCCTGTTCCTGTAATATGGCCTCTTGACCTCCTGACCTTTAACCTCTGTGTCTCCTAGGACTAATTCAGGTCTTCACAGACACCAGGTTTCCTGTATTTGTTAAAAACAGAACAGCAAATCTTTGAACAAAACAAATTCCCAAACTAATCATTCACTAACTAAGATTTTTACTAAGATAAAAGCAACTTTGTTCGGGAAGGAGGGAAAGGAAAGCATGGAACCATAGGTCCTCCCCTGCTCCGCCCCCAGGAGATACTCAGTCTGCCAGGGATGGGTGCCCTCATCCATCATGAGCCAAGCATGAGACTGTTAAGTTTGGTCTCACGGAGGGTTAAAAAACACAAGAAGAATTAAAAACCATTGGAGGAACAACCTTATCCAAGGCAAGGATGGGGAATCAGGAATGGAAGCTGACCTCGTCATCACTGAGCCCAACTGCTGTGATGTCATGTCCTGTTATTACTAGGAGGGGGCAAGTGAGAGACAAAAAAGGCTTCCCAGCTTTCCTCTCCCTGGTGCAGCCCATGCTCCTGCCTCCACCTCCTCCACCTCCAGCTGCTTTTGTGGAGCGCTTTTGAGCTTTGTCTCCCTGTGGAATGCCTGGCTAAGGCCATGGCCGGTTTCATGTTCCCACTAGCCCCCTTCAAAGGAACAGAGCAGTGGGGAAGCTTTTCCTCAAAGTTTCTCTCCTTCTCCAGATAAATGCCATTTCAAATACAGCTGGAGACATGATGCGCAATCTCATGAAAGTTGTCAAATGCGAGCTTTAAAAAAGTACTTGAGCCCATTTCTGCCCTTCTTGCCATTGGCCTGAACTGTCTCGCCATTTCACTGAATGTTCTAAAGACGAAAGATTTGCTCTTTCGATGAGCTCTTTCTGTTCTTGAACACATTAAAAAACTGTCTCTTGGCATGTGCAGCTCAAAGCACCAAGTAAAAATCAATTGTCCAGCACTAAACTAAAAAGAAAGATGTCTTTCTATAGGTCAGGGCCACCCTTTATACTTGGGCACACAGACACCGATGCTCAGGGAACCACAGGTATTTTTGAAGTGGGAGGGAAAAAGGACTAAATAAGCATTTATATAGCCCCAGCTACGGGTGCTATACTTTTTGCTATTACAAAAACAAAAGTTTATAATCTCCTTTGATAGGGGATGGAGGGTCCCAAAATGATATATTTTTTAAAATGTTGCACAAATCACTAGAAGGACTCAGGCAAGAATGCAACTCTATTACTGTGAAGAAGAAATGGAAAGTTATATACTACTTAGAAAGAATCTGTGAACCAGGAGACTCTGGTCAAGCAAAACAAACAGCATCCTAACAGTCAGCACCTATTTTCTGTCATAGAGAGGATGCTTCCAGTCATGAACTCAAATTTAGAACATCTGTTTGAGAGGCAGACAGAGAGAGATATCTTTCTGCTACAACTCTCGGAGTTCTTGTACATTGAGAAGGAAGCAACAAAGTAACATATAACCAAAATTATTCCCAGAGGAGACAGCAAAAGTCACAGTCATCTTCACTGGAGGATGTGAAGGCCCAAAAAGTATCATATCATAAGAGGAAGCATGGTATTGAGGCAGAACCATGAGATAGCCACATTTTCAACCAAAAGACCTCTGATTCAGGTCTGATTTCAGACCTAAATTTATAAAGTGAATAATGTATTAGGAGGACTAGTGATCTACAATTGGCATAGAAAAGAAATGAAACAGAACAGAAATAGCATGAGTATTAGAAGGAAACAAAGGATATCTTTCTTTCTCTTCCCTTATCTCTCTGTCTTCCCCTCTCATGTTTTTCTATACACATATACACCCCATCCACGAAGTCTGGGCATAAATACAAAACAGGCATCTAAAAACCTGCGGACATAAATAAGCCAAAGAGAATTAAAATAAGCCAAAGGACATCAATCAGTCCTACAGTTTTTCCAATCAGAACAGGCCCCAACAACTACAGATGCTCAATAACTATTCATTAAATGAAGAAGAAGGCAAATCCACTGCTATGTGCAACATGGGGAGATGTCAGTGGTGAGATTATTCCTCAAGGGTCAATCAATTAATATCACCATTTGGCAAATTTAAATGAAACAGGAAACAGTTCAAGTACCATACTATTTGTCAAGAATTTTCAAACATTTATCCTTCTGAGAAACTGGGTATAAGAGTATCTGTACATCAAAAAGTTCCTCTTTCCTATGTTCCAATTTTTGAAGGGTTTCAGGAGCTCACAAACTGAACTGGTTTATGCTGATAGCCATATTGGCTTACTAGAACACACACAAAGTTTAAAATGACTAGGTAATGGCATTTTAAACAGTAACAACTCCAAAGTTATAGAAACAATCTGCAATGTAAATTCACTTTGAGATCTGAAATAGAAACTTCTTTTCCTGACTCATATAATTATAACTATGACAGCATGCTGTGCATGAGAGGGGTACTGCTGAACTCTTGTTATGGGTACATCCAAAGATTTCATACTTAGACCTGGCCAAAGGCTCAAATTCCATATTTTTGTCGACTCAAGAAAAATTATCCTTGAATACTAGGTGAAAAAATGGGTAGAAAGGATTCCGAAGGATTCCAAAGGAAGTTGACAGCTTCCTTGTATCCAGCAGGCCATTTTTGTCTGGCGGAATAAAATAGAATCTGATGACCACAGTGTGGGAGCTCTGGAAATTCTGAATCTCAGAGAATATTTTCTTGGTTTTTTTCGCCTCTAATCAGAAAACTTCTTAACTTCTGAACATAACCACACAGATCCAGCCCACTCATTTTTCCTTCTACACAATTATTCTCTTCACATGTGCTAACTAGAGTTAGCCAGGATCCCTATAGCCCATAGTAGGAATTCTGTTGCATCCCACAGCAAGGTGTAACTGACAAAGAATAGCATGTGATCAGATCAGCTTTTCTAGTAGGGGTGTCTGAGTTTGAATTTTTCTTGAGAACCTGTAGATTTCTCAGAAACCTTCAGGGACAGACTCTCAGGTAACTCATAGCTTCTGAATGGAGGCCAAGAATGAGGTTTAAATCTATGATAAGTCTATAAAAGAGGGAGCAATCCTTTTTTTATTATATATTACCTCCCCAGTCATTAGGAAATCATTTGGTATTCATTGTGATAACACCAATCATTAATGTACTCATTTGGCATTCATATGACTCTCTTATGCACTTCCATAGGAATTCTGTTGTAATTAACCATTAGTTAATGTTAATAGTAATGGACGTTTAAAATAATGTGCTACCAAATAGGGTCACTGACAGCAGGGGATCAATTTATTCAAACATCAGAGACAGGAGAGAAATTCCTGTCACTGTGGAAAGTTGCTAAAGATGAGAGAAGAGAGGGAAAGCTTAAGATCCTCCTTGTAAAATGAAGAAGTCCCAAAATAATGGTCCAAAGAGGCTTGACCAAATGCTCCTTAGGAAAATTTAATCTGAATTTAAGAAGGAAATTTTGACATACTGGCAGCCGATTCAGCACTTCTTTCTGTTTTTATGCAGATCAACTATGCCCTAAATTATCTGTCTCATATTTGACTTAAAAAGAAGCTGAGCTTTTCTGCAAGCAAACAAACCTGATTTTCCAAAACAATAGTTCTAGAAAAGAGAGTTTTGGGTAATGCCAAGATGAAATGCATACTTTGCCCTGGGGTCAGGAATGGGGCAGGTCAGCTAGTAGAAATGAATTTTAATGGATGGGTGAAGCTGCTCTCTCCAAAGTTAGTCAAGATCTCTTAGTTGCCAAACCCAATGGCCTTTTCTCAATCCTCATTCTCCTTGACCTCTCTGAAACCTCTGACGCCCCTGATCACCCTCTCCTCCTTAACATTTTCTTTTTTCTAGGTTTTTGGGATATCACTCTCTCCTAGTTTTCCTCCTACCTTTTTGAACGCTCCCTTCTCTGTCTCTTTGATGAGTCCTCTTCCAAATTAAGATCTCTATCCTTAGGTGTTCCACAGGATTCTGTCCTGGACTCTCTTTTCTTCTCCCTCTATTTTATTTCTCTTGGCAATTTCATCAGTTCCCATGGATTGAATTACCATCTTTAGCCTAATGATTCCCAAATCTGCCTATTCTAATCCAAACTCTCTGCTGACTTCCAGGCTTACATATTCTACTGCCTTTCAAACATCTTGAACTGGATATCCAGCATACATCTTAAATTAAACATGTTCAAAATGGAACTTATAATCTTGTTCCCTGTTTCCCACTCCCTATTTCTATCTTCCCTGTTACTGTAGAGGGCCACATTATCTTCCCAGTCCCTGAGGTTCACAATCTAGGAGTAATCCAAGACTCTCTCTCTCTCTCTCTCTCTCTCTCTCTCTCTCTCTCTCTCTCTCTCTCTCTCTCTCTCGTGCGCGCGCGCCCCCTCTCTGTCTCTCTTTCTCTCCCCCTCCATATCCAAGCTATTAATATAGCCTGTTAATTTCACCTCTGCAGCATCTCTCAGGTATGTCCCTTTTTCTCTTCTGACACTGTCAGCACTCTAGTGCAGGTCCTCATCACCTCACATCTAGACTATTGTGATAGGCTACTGGTGGGCCTGCCAGCCTCAAGTCTCACCCCATTCAATGCATCCTGCATTGTCACTTAACTGATTTTTCCAAAGCACAGGTCCGATCATGTTGCCCTCCTTCTCAATACACTCCAGTGGCTCTCTATTACCTCTAGGATGAAATACAAAATGTTAGTTTGACATTCAAAGCCCTTCATCACCTAGCCCCTTTCTACTTTTCCAGATATCTTACACCTTCCTCCCTACCAAATACTCTGATCCAGTGACAATGGCCTCCTGGCTGTTTCATTAACTCCATCTCTCACCTGTGGGCATTTTCTCTGGGCATGTTCTCCCTCCTCTGCTCCCTGATTTCCTTTTAAGACCCACTAAAATCCCATCTTTTCGTGGAAGCCTCCCCCAATTCCTCTTAATACTGTTTTCCTTCTGTTCTTTATTTCTGCTTCACCTTGTATACATCTTGTTTTGTACATATGTGTTTGCATGTTGTCTCCAGTATTAGATTTTCAACTCTTTGAGGACAGAATGCCTTTGCTTCCTGTTGTATCCCCAGTGCCTAGTACAGTGCCTGGCACATAATAGGTGCTTAAAAATCTTTATTGATTGAGTGCTCAGTGCATGTTTGAACTTTCAGTGGGAGTATTGGGAAATACACACATATTTCATCTTAAAAACCAGTTGAATACATAGGAAGTACAAACCTAACACTGGGCACCTGGAAGATAAAAGTAGCCTTTCAATAGAAGTAGGAATGGAAAAATTGACTTAGGAGGTGGACACTTCAGAACTGAAACTCCCTGTGCTTTGTACAGCTGATACAAATATGACTCTACTAGAATTTCAAATTACCATAGAATGCAACTATGAGGACAATTTCATATGGAAAAGGAAAAAAGAAAGTAAGACTTGTGTAGGGGCCTGTTTCAGGAGAAACCAAAAGAATGTATCCTATGTTCAGGGTATTTTCATATATTATGCAATAAGTAAAGATTGATATTTGCCAAAAGGAGGAAATGTTTTAATCTGTTTTATTTTACAAATGCCTTAAGCCATAAGTAATAAAAAGTGCCAGCCTGTTACGGATTTCTTTGGAAAAGCCAGTAAATCATGTCTAGAGTCACTGAGCTTTTTCCTTCAACACCCCACAAACATGAGCCTCATCCCCACAGAATTGGTCATGGAATTTTATGTCTTCACCATTGCAGGAGCTTAAGAAAGTCCAAATGGTAATCATGGAATGGAATGCAATGAAATGTTCCTTTTGATCTTACAGTTGGATCATTTGGACTTCTCTAAGCTATGGGTTAAGCTATAGTAACAGATTTCATCCCCTACCCCACTCGTCACCCCTTTTATATCCACTATATCCAGGAGGAAACAGATGTTACAAACTTACATAATGATAAAACTCCTTCTGCTTTTGCAAGTTCACTCTTTAAGTCTCTCAAGCCACTTTGACCTTCTCGATGTGGTTAAACACTTTCTGACCCATGTGAATTATCTATATTCATGTCTCTCATATAAAGTCCTTTTAGTTCGGCTCCAACCTAGTTCCCCAGGTTTATTATCTAGTTCTTGAGCTCCAAACCCTGTATTTTTTCCATTGAACCACACTGAGTCCCATCACCAAAGTCAAATTTCTCTGGTTCCATCCTTGAAGTAGAAAGTTCAGGACTTAAGTAATGCTTTCTACCTACTTTCCACCCCTACTAGCGCGCGCACACACACACACACACACACTCACACACTCACACGCACACATACACATACCATGGACCTTTAATTTCTTATAAATTTCTACCACAAAAGCATATTAAAAAAATTTTTTAGTTTATTGCTGATGGAGTATTTTTTGTTCTTTTTTATTAATATTCATTAAAATTCTCTTGATTAAGGTAGAAAGGAGAAATATTAATTAAAATATCCTTCCAGACAAAAGGGCTCCCAAGGAAATAAATGCCCTGGTAGGGTCCTAAGGAAATATGAGTATCCCTTTTAGATGGCTCTCCAAACCAGGGACTTCTAGAAAACAGAACTATCCATCAAAAGAAGTCATCCCTCAGTCTCCTAGTTCTCTATGGTTATTAATAACTCTGCCATAAACTGCCCTGCAGCAGGAAAAGGCTTTCAGAAGAGAAGGCAGAGAGACTTCATCTGTGTAGCTCAATAATAAGACCCTCTCCAACTCCCCAAAGTCTCGACTGAGTCTGTATAAAGGCCTTCTTCAGTGGTAGAGGAGGCAGCTGCCTATTTGAGGGGATTTCAGGGACATAAGAAAGATCAATTATCTTCTAAGTATCTCTGCCCCAGTCTTCTAATACCTGACTTCTAACGATGACAAACCTATCATCTGATAAGACAAGGACTCCTAACAGGGTTTGTGCAATGGACTCCTCTGTCAATCTGGTGAAACTTATGGACACCTCAGAATAATGTTTTTAAATGCATGAAATCAAATACATGAGATTATGAAAGAAACCAATTATACTGAAATAGTTTCCAAATTATTTTTTTTTAATTCACTAACTCCAGGTTAAGAATCCTTGCTATAAGCAGAGATAAGACTTCATGTGCAAATTCCCTGATAGATGAAACAAACATACAATCCCCACAACTGCCATTATCATATCTAATTTTCATAAAAGGCTTCAAGATGTGTAAAGTATATATGTATATATATATGTGTTTGTGTATGTATATATATGTATACTTAGGTAAATATATGTTACCTGTACATGTGCTAATTCACCATTAGTACCTGTTGCTTTGTAATTGTGCAAATACATGACAAAAAGCTACTACAAATTCATAACACTTAAATTTTGATTTTTTACTAATTACGACAACATTTACATACTCCTGAGAAATAGCAATACATGTATGCACAAGATGAATCCTTTCTTCCATCTGTAGAGGTTTGTTTGCTTATATATGGATTTGTATATACAGGTTGGGATCCTCTAATTCAAACCTCCCACTTTAATGGAAAAGAAAATGAGGCCCAGAGAAGTCACTTGCCCAACTTGCATTTGCAGTTGTTGCTGATGTGTTGTTTCACGTCTCCCAGTTGGAATGTCAACTCCATAAGGACAAGAATCCTATTTCCAGTTCCTTCTGTGTTATCCTACCACCCTTTTATCCCCATTCGCACAGGCCCCCTCTACTCTAGTGCACCATAAACACATTCTGAAAGGGTACTATGACATTACAATGCTGCAGTAAATATTTATAGTAAACACGCAATAGATGCTGTTGACTTGTTATAATAAAGATGCATCTTTGTAAAGTTCTTCAAGGTTTACAAGACATGCTTTGTTGAGAAGGGTCCTGGACTAGGTAGGAATCAGGATACTCAATGGGTTTTGGTCTGGGCTCCATCATTAGCCCTCTTAGTGAACATGGATAAGTAAATTTACTTCTCTGAGACTCATTTTTCCTCACTTTGAAGACAACAAAGGGGCTTACTGACCTCTAAAGTCTCTTCCAGCTCTAACACAACACCCCATGGTGGGAACAAAATGGTATAGTAGGCATGAAAGCACTTGAAAAGCAAAGCAGACTTTAGAATCATGGTATGAAATGATTTATACTTGTCATACCCCATTGTCCCCTCTTTATCATTTGCTCTACTGGACTGATTTTTTTTGATGTTTTTTTTTTGTTTGTTTTTTCTCCCTGAGACTTTCCCAATGTTCTGGTAATACCAACAATACTTTTTTCTGCAGAGTAGGGGTGGCCTCATGGCACCCAGATTGCAAACTTAAAACAATCGCAGCTGCTGCTGGCTTTGGAAGACTGTCCAGCATTTTTCTCCTTAAATTTCATGAAGCAAGAAATTCCACACTCAGCCCACCTTAATCATTAAAGAGCTACTTGTGTCTACCTTAGCATGTCTATAAAAGCCATGAAGTAGAAATCTTTAATTACTCTGAAAGGTCAGGCTTCAAAATGGTATATTTAATCTAGATTTAAAGGAGTGCATTCTACAGAGATGTGCTGCTGATAGCCAAACACTTGTGACTTCCATTTTCTAAGGGCACACACAAAGATAGACTCTCACTGGTTCTCTTTCAATATCAAGTATTTAAGTACCTATCAGGAGACAGGGGCTTCCTCTACTTCAAACAGCAAAGTAATATAGGATGGATATTTCACTGTGGAAACCAATCTTTAAAAGATGACTTTATATTTTGATGATCTCTTGTGAAATCTAAAGAAAGGAGCTGGTCCACAGTAAGGTGAACTTCAGTGCAGAAATGTAGGGGGTAGGAGTTCTAATCAATGCTTTCCTAGTGACTTCAAATATGACAATGACTGTAACACCTATTTTCATATCTGTAAAAAGAGTTAATCACCTAAAAGCTCTGGACAAAATACTAAGTAGCAATTCTACAATCTGGTGCTAGCACCACAAAATATCAGTAAAAGTTCTCACAAATCAGTCTTTAAGACAAATTCCTTTGAGTGGGCCAAGAGATTTCAGGTTTTGAGATTAAAACCGAAGAAAAGGTTAAGAAGAGAATACCTGGGATACAACCAGATACAATGAAGCTGAAAAATGAAAGAGAATACTAGCAGCTGATACTTTGTGATTATCAAAAGCTAAGCTCAATTGTTTGAACTTACTGGAGGAGTGATACAGTGCAATCATTACTTTCTAAGGACAAAGCCTCAATTACCCCACCATCTTTGCAACTCTAATCCTGGGCAAATATTCAATGACTTAATGGTTTCAGAAAGGCAGGGATGAATTTGCCACACATATGTGTTGCCATTGAATGAAATTTACAAATATTTCATGGACTTATTTGTTGGTGTTTAGGTAGAGCAATATACAATCATTACTTTTAGTAACTAAATTCTTTTTAGTATCCATGTAACACTAGGCGCTAAGGGAGATTGCTTTCCCCAAGTACTATTATGTAAATCTTGGGTTTAGGGCACCACGTTGTCCAAACACTACGACAAATTGCAGAAGAAGAAAACTGGTAATCTGGTGGAATTCGAACTTATTGGTTACATCTTGCCTTCTTAAAATTTCTCCAGTGGTTTCAGTGAAATAAGTCAACATTCTTTACTTTCTTTTTCCTAAAATATGAATTAAATGTAGATTCATAAATAGCTTATTTGAAGCAAAAGTCATTTTTAACCTCCTATTTCCTAAATTTTCTCATCTCTAAAATGAAAGGGTTGCCTAAACAGACTCTAAGGATCATTTCAGCTCTAGAGCCAAGAGTTTCTGAGGCTGAACATAAGAAAATTTCAAAAGCTGATAACAAGTACCTAGCAGACACTCAATAAACATTTCTTGAATCTCAACTTTTACTTTCTTTGGTTAGAAAAATGTCAATAAAGTTCTCTTACATGAATTACACAGCCCCTGAAATAAATAGCATACCCACCTACGGAGAATATCATTGGAGGAAAGGAAGGAAACAGAAAATATTATTAATTTGATTCATTTAACACTCTGTATGACTTTTTAGGTTTAGGGAAGGGGGGGAAACTTCTGTGAACTAGCAAATTATCTATACACTGGAACCTCAGGATTCAGGATGTCAGGAACCTACCATTAAGGGGGATTTCTGACTTAGCCAGGAGAAGGCAACATCCTGTGACTGCAACAGAAAATAAACAAAAGCTAAAAATAACCAGTGTGATATAAAGAGCCTTGGATTTGGAGTAAAGAGATCCAGGTTCTAGTCTCAGCTCTGGGATTAACTATACAATCTTGGGCATGTAACAACCTCTCCATGTCATCATTCTTCCATATGATAACAGGGTTGGAATAGAATTGGGAGGGTTTTTTAAACTTTTTTTTGTGTTGTGGACCCCTTTCACAGTGTGATAAAGTCTACGGATCCCTTCTCTGGATCATATCTTCAAGAGTCTAAAATAAAATGCATAGAATTACAAAGCAAGCCAATTTTAGTGAAACAAAGATGAAAGGTTTTCCCCATCCAAGTTCACAGGCCACCTGAAATCTATCCAAGGAAATATATCCTTGGTTACTATAGACTCCAGGTTAAGAACCCCTGAATTAGGTAGTCTCAAAGGTATCTTCCAGCTTTATCCTTCTATTTCTGTCTCATAGGTAAAATTGGCATATCTTGAAGGCAATGAGGTGTAGTCAAAAGAACTCTGCAGTGTTCAGGAGTGACAGAACCTGACTTCAGATCCTGTCTCTGATCCTTATACCTATTGACCTTGAACAAATCATTTATCCCCACTGGGCTCAGTGTCCTCATCTGTCCAATGAAGTGACTAGATGAGATGGCCCCTAAGGTCCTATCCAGTTCTAAATCTGAGTGTGGGAATGCTTGTATTCTTAGTTCAAAGCACAGCTGATATTGACATTAATGTTTAACCACTTAAGTACATTTTTAGTAATAAAACAGCCAGTGTCTACGTCCAATAGCCTGAGTCAACTATGTATTAGTTTTTCTCACAACTCATTCTGCGAGGACATCCTCAACCTGATTTTTTTTTTTACTAACTAACCAACACCTTCAGGTTTATGTAGGACCAGACAAAATGCTTCTTTCCTTCTTACTAGAAGGCTGTTGGAGCAGTCAAAGCTGGATCTTTTTTTCCATTCTCTGCACCCAAAGTGGAAAGAGAATATGCCTGGCTGATGGTGATAACAATCATTTAGATTCTGAAAGCTCCCTTCCTCTAAAATGATTAGCCTTTCAATGTAAATAGCATCCAAAATGTGGGCTGATGAGTTAATTCATTCAAGAAGAAAATTCATAGGAAAGACAAAAGAAAAAGAAGAGAAAGCAGAATACTCTCCATTAATAAAATTTAAAAAATAGCAGAGACAGGATGTTTCTGAAACTGTTAATGACATTTTGGTGTTTCTTTATCATGGGTAAACATGACATATCTGCAATCGTATCTAGATAGGAAATCTAACATGAACAATTAGCCATTACTATATTGACTGATGTTTGTATTAGATTCCAAGCTCGGGAATCTTGGGACCACAAGTATTCCTGGCCCAAATAATTGCAGAGAAAAGGGAGGACCCCCAGTTTCATCTGGGTACACTCATCTGGGCAATCACATTTTTATGAGCTAATTTAGCTCATAGGAGGAATCCACTAAAAGCCATGGTGAGGCACAAACACAATGGAGGCCACACTGAAAAGTTCAGGGAGATTCAGAAGATAGGAGTTTAGGAACATCACGAACATAGAGAGGGACATTCTGTTTTCCTTCAAGATTTCTGTTTACAGGCCTGGAGAAAACCCAAGTTGTATCTCATGATCGTAAATCTCCAGATCTACTAAGTGCCTGAATCCTTCAGTTCCCTCTCTTATATCTATGTGTGTGGTTTGGCTTTTGTTGCTGTTGTTTTTGTTTTTTGGGGGGGACAGGTTGTTGCCAGGGTTTCTGTTTACTTTTTTGGTAGGAAAGCAATTTGCCTCCCTTTGGAATGCATCAGTGCATCTTGGATGATCTGTCCATTGGATCCCATACCCTATGCTGTGCCTCCTGGCAATCAGCTACTCCTTCCAACTCTCAGCTCAGGACTTCTTGTGAGCAGATCTTTCTTAGATAACTTTTTTTTCCTTTCTAGGTCAGAGAAACCTATTGTCCCATTGAGTTCACAGTGAAATACTCTCTTTCAGATACTCCTTCAGGTTGGCTTCTTTTGTGCCTGGCATCAAACTAAAAAATGGACAAAGGTTTCTAGGAGATTAAGCCAGGACCTGGCAGACAGCAGTAGCACTTCAGGTAGGTCAAGATGATACCAAGGGCATGGAATTATTGGCAATGTCCTCGATGCCCTCCCTCCCCCTGACTTTGAGATTCATTTCTGATTGCAGAATAGAGTCCTGTATTGGCATACTGCCACCATTGAACTGCAGGTGTGTATTAGGTTTATCAAAAAGCTGCTATTGTGATCAGAGAATGTCCACTGGGGGTGGCATGGGGTAGAAATGGGCGGGCACAGGGACTGAGGGTGGAGTGAGGTTGCTACCCCAGGGAAATGTTCTGCAGCTCCAGCTGCCACCCCAGCTGAGATATCACATAACGGCAGCAGCTGTCCAGGGCCACCAGGGGCGGAATGAAGTGCACCTGTTTGCAATATGCTTCATTATCATCAATATTCGTGTAGTCATTAAGGGTAATACATTGATAAAATACAGCTGCATCCAAGAAGAATTGCATTGCCTTTAATGTTGGGAATTTAAAATTCCTTTGGCAGGTATTAAAAGTCAGTGGTCAGGGCAGAGGCTTCGCAGGGCGAGTACTTTGTTATCTCCCGGGGTAAGTCCTGGCACCTTCCATTCTTTCTGTGCTGCATTCGCTCTTCTCTGTGGAGAATTGAGAATGGGCAAACCAAGGCCGAGGTGAGCCGCCTGGTTTGCCAGTAAGTCACAGAGCTGAGAAATGGTAGTGAGGGCTGCGCTTTGACACACTCGTTCCTCCTTCTGTGTACTTGGCTGCCTCGCTTGTGCAGTCTAAGACTATCAGAGACAACAGCGGGTCAGGCGGCAGAGCCAGCCAATTTCTTTAGCCCTTTAACTTTTGTCAATTTGCTCTTTGAAGGGTCTCAACTTGAGTGTTCAAGTTCTATTGACTGAAAGTCATTTTAAAACAAAACACCAGAATTTCTGTAAGCTCACTTATCTCCCTACAGGAATTAAATCAGAGACAAGAGAGAATGCCATACAATGTGAATATCAAGAAGATACAAATTAATTTATAGGCACTGGTCAAATGGTAGCATCTCTGTAATCCATATAGAGGCCAATAGGGAGACAGATGAAGACGGACTCCCTGCTCTGTAATGGTAAACAGTACCAGGTTGAAGAATAGGAGTCCACTGTGACCCTCCTGTTCAAAAATAAGTTCCAAAAGACCACAGATTTAATGACTGATGACAGAAACTCCTTGATACATACCCCTTTACTCGAAAAAGGAGGTAAAAGATATAACTAAAGACAGAGCCAGAGGGCCTCACTAATATCCAAGAGCAGGGGCATTCTCCCAACTAGACTTTTCTGACCTACTCATAATTAGGTATTCGAATGTGACTAGACTTTGCTCATTCCAGATTGCAATATTCAGCTCCCTTTGTCTGCCTCAGCATAGAAACACACAGCCCCTAAATTTTGTTGGCTAGCTGCTGGTTCTGCTAGTTTCCGGATTAGGAAGAGTTCAGCGGACCTATGGCCTCCCTTGTTCTGAACACTGTATTTCTATTTAGATTACAATAGCTATAATGCGTGCCACATCCCTCTAACGACTTAAATTGAGCTTGCAGTAAACTAAAACCACTGGCTTCTTTTTTGACACAGATTTCTAGCCTAGTGTCTCCCATCTTGTAAAAATTCAGTTGATTTCTTCTTAAAACTTAAATGCGAATGACTTTGCATTTATCCCTATTCATTCAATCTTTTTCCATTGTCAACAACGAAGTGCCTCTTACCGTCTCTGAACATATCCTCCATTGATTGGGGCCACATTGGGCCCAGAAAAAATAACCCTTTTGAAGGGATAGAGAAACCGGTGAAGACAAACTGGTGCTGGGGGTTAGTGAGTATAGTTTTGGGGTATTTTTTAAGGGCACAAAAGGATCTCTCAGACAAAAATGTTTTAGAAGCGATTGTCAAAGGAAAAGAAATGACAAATTATTCAAAACATAACCAGTCATTAATAGGGAATCAAGACAACCACCTGAGCTGTTGCCTCTGTCTTGGTGACTGGTCAGGTACATTTGCCCCAAGGAGAACAATCAACTGTCAATGACTTAGGTGCTGTGCTGAGTAGAGTTAGGAA
Source organism: Bettongia penicillata ogilbyi (assembly GCA_023548195.1). NCBI lineage: Eukaryota > Metazoa > Chordata > Mammalia > Diprotodontia > Potoroidae > Bettongia > Bettongia penicillata. Next base: position 5,625,647 of record JAJHZJ010000318.1, on the reverse strand, counting down.
CCTTGGTCTCAAAAAGTATAAGCTAAGGGTTTAATATGGTCTAATGCAGTATATTTTTAATTAATTAATTTTTAGTTTTCAATATTCACTTCTATAGATTTCGAGTTCTAAATTTTTTCCCATTCTCTTCCTTCCCTTCTCCCCAAGATGGCGTTCAATCTAACATAGGCTCTACCTATGCATTCATATTAAACATATTTTCGTATTAGTCATGTTACAAGGAAGAATTAGAACCATTAGGAACAGGCACAAGAAAGAAGACACAAAGAAAAAAAGGGAGAGCAAATAGTATGTTTTGACTTGCATTGAGACTCCATAGTTCTTTTTTCTGGATGTGGATAGCATTTTCCATTATGAGTTGGAATTGTCTTAGACCCTTGCATTGCTGAGAAGAGTTAAGTCTATCGAAGTTAGCATCACACAGTGTTGCAGCAAACCCATTCCAGACTGACCTATCAGATATCTTGGGAGGATGGCTCCCAGGGACTGTCAAGCAAGGAGGTATAAAAGACCATTTTCCTTTCTACACCTTCCTCGAGAAACAGTACTCTTTACAGACCTCTACACAGGTTACCCTGTTGAACCATGTATGCCCACAAAGAACATGAAACACTGTAGGCATTGTATACAGTAAGACTGGCAACAGGAAGGGAGTGCACTTGGTTCAGCAAATTTAGTAACATCCAGTAAATATAACACATATTCAAATCATATTAAATCATGTGCTCTGGAAAATGTTTAGGCCCATTAATAACCCAACTGAAAAACAAAACCTTGTGTACTTCTAAGTCACCAAAGTTAGCAGAAGAAAAACATATGCCATGAAATAAAGTTTGATTTACATGCTCTTGAGTAAAGAGGGGCAATTAAAAGTCTGGCATTTGGTAATTCAAAGGTTACTTGTAAGTCAAACTTTATTTAGGAGAGACACAATGTTATGTTCCTATCAAATTCATGTCTTGGATATTGTTGTGTTTTTTTTAATTCCTCTCAACAGGCATTGTTTAAAAATAAATATATCATTGCTGCTTTTTGTGCGTGTGAGTCACTTACCAAAGATCCCCCTCCCCCAGCTCTCCCTTGGAAAAAAGAAGTATAATTAAACAAATCAAACCAACATCTTGATTGTGTCAAACAACATATGTCCTAACTGAAACCTTTATTTTACCATCCCTTTGTAAGAAAGAAGGCAAAGGGAAGAGAAAGGGAATAAGCATTAATTAAGCACCTACTGTGTGCCGGTCATTGTGCCAAGCCCCTATCTCCTTTGATTCTCCAAACAACCCTAGTAGGTAGGTACCATTTTAATGTAATGTAACTATAATGGTACCCCCATTTTACAGCTGAGGAAACTGAGGCAAACAGATTAAGTGACTTGCCACCCTCACACAGCCAGTAAGTGCCTGAACCAGATTTGAATTTAGGTCTTCCTGACATCCAGGAAAGCATGCTTCACCAGAGGTCCTCTGAAGTTAAAATGTTGTGATGACTTTGTGAATTGTTTCCTTGGTTCTGCTTGTTTTTATCTCCATCTAGTTATACAAATCTTCCCATAATTCTTTATATTCATCATTTCCTTTGGCACAATAATTTTCTCAAAAACCAGTGCCACAATTTGTTCAGATTGATTGTTCAGAAAGTATATACTTTCCTTTTAATTCTTCACTTTATTTATTTTTACACATGAGCCCTAACTCTGCCTTTGACTTCCTTGATAAATGGACTCTGTAGCAACACCAATGGGTCAAGGTACATAACACAGTTTAGCGACTTTTCTAGTAAAGGTCCAAATCACATTCCAGAATGGTCGGATAAATGCATTGCTTCACCAAATGTGCATTGGTGTAACTATCTTCCCATTGCCCCTTCAACAATCACCATTTTTGTCATTTTTCATCTATGCCAACCTGACAGGAGTGAGGTGAAACCTAAGAAATGTTTTAATCTGTATTTCTCATTTTTACTAATGAACTAGAGGAGGGGTGGGGAACTTGCAGCCTCGAGGCTACATGTGGCCCTCTAGGTCCTCAAGTGTGACCCTTTGACTGAGTCTGGATTTGGTCAAATGGTCACACTTGAGGACCTAGAGGACCCCATGTGACCTCAAGTTCACAGGTTTCCCACCTCTGAACTAGAGTATTTCTTCATATGATTTTTGATAGTCTCCATTTCTTCTTTTAAAAGCAGTCCTTATTTAAAAAGTAAGCCTTGCTACCCTTCAATATTGTTATATGTTTTGTCATGCAAATTGTTATTCAAAATATATATCACGCCTCCATGCCAAAATATTTTGACTTAAATTTTAGACCATTTTAGCATACTGTATGTATGAGAGAACTTTGGGAGTATTTTCGCCCACTAGGAAGGTAGAAAGCAACAGAAATTGAATTGAGTAACTACGCTCCTGTGGAAATGCTCTGCATGTAATAAGTATTTAATAATATTGAATTGAATCATGCTGAATTTCCATAGAGGTAGAGAATCCATATTTCTCTCCCTCCTTGGTTTATAGTCCACCCAGGGAGCAGAGTGTTTTCTCCATGCCCTCACTGTTCTCCTGAACTACAAGATGCTGAAGAGCACTTAGGAGACGGATATACTCCCTAGGTCCTTGAGAAATGCAAAGATGGCTCTTAAGTGATTTCCTGTGAACAAGGTGTGACTCATCCATATTTTGAGACAGTCACCTATAGAGATCACTGGATAGTAAAGCAATGGTTGATTCATCCTTTGAGCCTCTTATTTGTCCATTAGGTCCTTCAAAATTGGACTTTATCCTATACTGTATATTTCAGATTTATTTCACATTATTCCCTCTCACAAACTCCATGCTCCATCCAGACTGTCCCACTTCCTGTTGCCTAAGACAACGCCACTCCTACTTCCATGCCTATGTCTCTTGGAAATATGAACTCTCTTCAAGACTCACCTAGGAATCACAAGTATATGAAGCTTTTTCTGAAATTCACAATTGTTAACGCCCTCTCCCCAACTCCCTGGAAAATATTTGTCTATCTTTTGTATTTACTTCTGTGTGTCCATGTTCTAACTCCACCACAACCACCCGCTAAGCAGTGAGCTGCCTGAAAGCAGGGACAGTTTCATTTTTGCCTTTATGTCCCTGGCGCCCACCACATGTTCTTGCATGTAGTGGGAACTTGACAAATGCTTGTTGAATTTAATTGAGCCAAGTATAAACATAGTTATGGGGCGGAAAGTGAGAGGAGTGGATAGAAGAGGGGGGTCTGTTTTCTTCTAACCTCCACAGAGAAAACATCAAGGACATCTAGTGCCCTCCTGGCAATAATCTTCTGAGAATTAATAAGGAAATAGCTCTGTAATATTTCAGTCCTGAGGACAGAAGCTATTATTTTTGCTTCTGTGTTTATCAGATATGTGTCTTTCTTAATATTAACTATAAAACTAAAGCAAGCAGAAAGATGCCACTATGAAAATATGAGATATTATATCTAAAGAAGTAGGTGAGATTTACTGAGTGATTAATCTGCCATCTATTTGGAACCTTTTTAGAGAAGAACGCTACCATGTTCTGGGATGTTCTGTTTGAACTGGTGGCTTAGTAAATTGATGCTGAGGGCAAGAGACAGTGCTAATTAGTGCATGAGTTTTTTCACATCTGGAAATCTGGGGATAGCTCCTTCTTGGGTCAAAAGTGAAAATGAGCTTGCTTCTCTCACCCTGATTCCTGTTGACATTTTCATCATCACAAAACTGTCCTATTATTTGGAATGACTACCACCAGCCTGTGTCAAGAGAGTCTCAAAATTGGAGCAGCAGAGGAGGGGGAAGACCCAGTCTCTGTTGTGGCATGTAGGGAAAGTTTCCAGATATCATTCCCTATTATACACATGGCAAAAGCCACTGCCTTTCACCCTTTGCTTGTAGGTACAGTAAATTCCCACACACTACTTTTAAAGGGGGTGAAAAAGAGAATTAATGGTGCATATCCAATCTAAAGGAGAGTGTTATCCACTTTATATCACTCGTTCTGTTACATTTCATTGATTGTGCCACATCATCTTGAGTCACGTAAGCATACAAAATGATGCAATATAACAGAGGGAAAGATTCCACACAATGAAATGTCACACCACATAGCATATCATACACAAGCTGTATCTATATGTGCATGGAAGACTCAGACATGACTTATAATTTGGTAGTTCTTTCTGATTTGCTACAGTCAATTTATACATCCCAGTAAGCTGAGGGAACCCAAAAATATCAACCCTCTGCAGAACTGTCTTAATAAAATGTATTCGATTGGATTGATGAAATCTTTCAGGTGCATCTGATTAGGTTGAACACACATAGTCATAGCCTCTAGGTAAATGGGGATGGACTCAACAATTTTGTGGTTGGCCTGTTTGTTTGTTTGTTTGATTTATTTTTTAAGATTAGGTCTCCTTATCTTGCCCAGTTTAGAATGCAGCTGCTGCTCACAGACCCCAACTGCCTAATCTGCATGGAAACGTTGACCTGCTCTGTCTCCAGATTGGGCCAGTTCACTCTTTTTAGGCAGACTGGTGTCCCCCACCCCCAATCCTTCTCCTGGGATTTCATCACCTTGGTGCCAGAGGGTGAAGGCACTCACGCTCCTACTGTAGCTCAGAACACCTAAACTTGAGGAATCTGCCAGCCTCAACCTCCCCAGTAGCAGGGACTCTGGGTGTGAACCCCATGACTGGCTGACTTTATAATTTTGAAAGGATATATTTCTATCAATCAAGGGAAGTAAAAAAAAATCACTCAGAAATCAAGATTTTTTTTTGCATTTCAGTGCATTTTAAGCATCTATATGTTTGAAAATAATTCTCTTCACAGAGTAAGAGGTGAATATCCAAGCATTTGGGGCATGCACAAATATATGAAATGTGCTGTGATTTTGGCAGCATGGACTCTACTGAACAATATATAAATTTTGCCTCCTTTAGTCTGAGCCCAGGGTGACACTTTGGGCCCAGGATCGTTTTCCTTGTCCAGGGAGCATCCATGGCAAGGGTAGTGATAGTCTCAGATGTGTAGTCAAATCAAATATTGAGCATTATGTTCAATTCTAAATGCTACATTTTAGAAAGGACAATAAATTAAATAGTATCCAGAGGAGAGTGCCTAGGATGGTGAAGGGACTAGAGTGTAGAGCATGAAGTCAGAAAGACCTGAGTTCAAATCTGACCTCAGACACTTCCTAGCTAGATCCTTGGCAACTCACTTGACTTCTGTTTCCCTCAGTTTCCTCACAGAATGACAGCAATAACAGCTCCTACCTCTCAGGTAGGGCAGCTAAGTGGCACAGTGAATAGAGTGTCAGGCCTCCAGGAAAACTGGGGTTCAAATCCAGTCCCAGAGACTTACTAGTGTGTTCATGGGCAAGTCACTTAACCCTGTTGGCCTCAGTTTTCTCATATGTAAGATAAGCCAGAGAAGAAAATGGCAGATCATTTCAGTATTTTTGCCAAGGTAATCCCAAAAGGGGTCATGAAGAGTTGGACATCACTGAAAAATGACTAACCAGCAACAAAACTTTCCAGGTAGGTAAAAGTTGATGGTGTTGTTGTGAGAATGAAATGAAATAATAATTATAAAGTGTTTAGCACAGCGTCCAGCACAAAATAAGAATTAAATAAAGGTTATTTATCATCATCATCATTACTATTGCATGAGGAATGGTTAAAAGAACTGAGGATTTTTAGCCTAGATTAGAAAAGTCTAAAAAAGATGTGACAGTCATCTTTAAGTATTTCAAGAGCTGTTGTCCACTGAAGGATTGATTACATTTGCTTTGCTTGGCTTTTGGGGGACAGAACTAGGAATGGGTAGAAGCTATAAAATGGCAAATTAGGTTTGTAAGGAAAAGCTATTTTGTTGCTGTTGTTCTTAATTTAGAATTGTCTCAAAGTAGAATTGGCCCCCTGAGGAAATCTCATCTGAAATCTAGCTGAATGACCACTTGGAAAGCATATTTTGGAGATGATACTTGTTTAGGTGTATATTGGACTAGACAGATATCAGAATCCCTTCTGATTGCAATAGTATGATTCCTCTAATAATCCATATTCCATTCTGATAGATTCTGTGAACAAGGAAGAAGTAGTCGTTCACCATTAATCATTAGCCATAGTCAAGCGATGGTCAATTCATTTTTTTTTTTTGGCTAGGCAATCAGGGTTAAGTGACTTGCCCAAGGTCACACAGCTACTACCAATGGTCAATTCATGAAAGGGTTTAGAGAAGAATTTGAGAGAAGGGGTGGAATTTAACTCCCTTTAACAGGATCAAAAAAGTTGGCATGGAACAGTAACCAATCCACACCTCTGTCTATTGTGAATTCAACTTGAGAGAGAAGGGTCAATAGACAGAAGGGTAAAGCAGAAGGGAGAGCCTAGAGAATCTTGTTGGGGCAATTTTATCCGATGCTTCCAGACTGTTAGGAGACAAGGTATCTGACAGGATTTTCTAAGGAAGGAAGCATGGAAATTCTCCCCATCCCCTATTCCAGAACCCTGGATCACAGGTTCATTGGCTCCATGTTCATTATGCTCTGTGATAGTGTAAGAAATTTTGGGTTGTTACCTATCTCCTTGTGAAGATTGCACTAGCCAATCACCAGGGGTCCAAGTGTCCAGAAGAGAATACCCAGGGGCTGGACCTTGTGTTCACAGCTACTCTAGGGCAGAGAGTCTTGGAAATAATGTAAGAAATTGATCTACATATGACTCAGGCAAAAAGATTGAGAGAAAGAATCTAGGTCAAGTTCTAGGTAGTTCTCAATACTTTATTCCTTAAAATTCCTTCCTTGGACAGTGAGACTTGTCACACTCTGGCTCCCAAGGTACTAGAAGCATCCTTAAACAAGCTAGAATATCCTCTCTCAGGAAACCAAGGAGTAGAGCAGCTAGGTCAGATCATAGTCAGATGTTCTCGAGAATAGAATCATATATTGGAATATGGAATAATGGAAATTTAAGGCAAGATTCAAGAACCAGGGAACAGCGTAAGTTTGGAATTAGGCATCCAGAAAAATCAAAGAGATACTCCTGGGTCCTGTGACTTCTGCAATCGTAGGTCAGAAAGCAGGAGAACTCTAAAACATTAATTCCTTCCGACTGGCATAAAGAAGAGGGCAGGAGTTTTATCTGCATCTTGTGTAATAATAATAGTACCTACATAACACTTTAAGATTTGCAAAGCTCTTTACATATATTTTCTCAAGTAGTTGCTGTTATTATCCCCATTTTATAAATGAGGAAACTGACACTGAAAGAGATTAATTGACTTGCCCAAAGTTAGTATTTGTCCGAGGTAGGATTTGAACTAAGGTCTTTCTGGTTCCAGGTCCAATATGCTATTTATTGTGCCACCTAGACCAATAAACTCACATCTAAGGAAAGAAAGAAATATAGAACAATGCAGACAAACCCTGAGGAGCCAGATGTTGAACCATACTTCCTAATTTTCCTCCAGATGTTATTGTCATGTAGACACAGCCCCTTCAGTGAGAATCTTACTCTTGCCTCATCATAGCAGGGAGGTGACCCTGGATTCCTGAAAGCAATGACGGGAAGCAAAACCTGTAGCAACTCATAGCAGGCCAGAATAACTAAGATTGCTCAAGGAAGAATTCAATATCTGTTGTCCAAGAACCAAAAAAGGTAGATCTAGAGATACTTAGATCCAAAGAGTTAGCTACTCATAGATGACCAGTGAAACCTTCTAGTAAGATTTTGGACAACTGCAGTTTATCCAAGCTGGGTTTGAATCCAGAATGGCAAAAATCGTAAGTCTATGAAAGGAAGAAGACATAGCCCCTGCCCCAGCCTCCCTGACAATATCTTTGAGAAGAGTCTCTGGTTCTATAGCCTTGACTGCCAAATTGTGTAAAATCTTTGGAATACTTAACAACTTCTCCATGCCCCAGCAGGTCAGCAGATTGGTTTAAAAAGGTGATAGTATCCCCATGGCTTCTTCCAACATTAATGAGAATTATCAATTGGCTCTCTGTGAAAATTATTGACTTCATCAATAATATTTTGCCTGATACAAAGGTCATCTAGAGAAGAAAGGCCACACAAAATGTTCCTCAGTCATAGGTAACATGCAGGCAGCTGTTAAGGGTCAACACTGTTCCCCATTTCTTTAATTGATATTTGGGAATAAATATTAATTGAGCTGCAACAAGAAGAGCGGGCCATTTGACGAAAGCTAGTGACAGAATGGCAGTCCCGTCTGCAGAGTGTATCTAACCACAGCTAACACCCTCAAAGCGTTAATTCCATTTTATGTCTTTCACATTTAATAGCAAATTTGCCATTTAATCTTTAAGACAGAAGTTACTTATTCTCAATATACCTCTCACTTGCACTGATATAATCTCATGCCACTCAGACTGGCCTGTGGCATGAAGCCCATCACACTTTCAAATCAGGTCCATTTTTTCATTAGCTCATATCCTTCCTGAGGTGCCCTCCTTTACAGATGGCTGATCAGCAATCAACACTAGTTTGTTTCAATCAGAAAAGCAGCCGTAACTTCTCATTTAAAGACTGTTCCTCGAGAAGCACATTAACGAAAGGCATAGAGAGCTGGCATTGAGGCAACGATGACTGGAACAATGGATTTTTTTAAAGGAAAACACAGTTAAAATCCTTGTTTTAAGAAAAATCCTTTGTTTGTATAAGACCCCATTAAACTCATAGCATTTACTTTAATAAGCTTGCCCTAGTCAATAGTGGTGAAATTCTTTTCCTTTTGTCTTCAGAAAGTGATAGTCCCAATTTTTCAACTGTGGAAACTAAGGCACAGAATCAATTGCCTTACCTATCATCTCTTAGAATCAGAAACAGCTCAAAATAGATCAAAGTTTCCTGAAGCAATTCTACGTAAATCTTATGCACTTAAGGCTCATAAAAAGCATACAATCATAGAACCACTGAGTTAGAAGAGACCTTGGAGGTCATGCTGTCCAAGCCCCTGCCCAGCGCATGAATACACTCTGTGACATCCCTGACAAGTGGTCATCCAGCCTCTGCTTGAACACATTATGTGAAGGGACATTCACTACTTAATGAAGCAAACTATTACATATTTGGACAGGGAGAAATACTGCCATCAGGAATTAAATCTCAGCACAATTTTAAAATGCATTTCAAGGATCCCATTTCATTTCTAACACCAGTAGAGGCAGCTTGGCAGAGTGAATTGAAACCTGGGTTTACAACCTGCTTCCACTGCTTGTTAGCTCTGTGAACCTCGGGAAGTCATTTAGCATCTCTAGGATTACATGCCATCATCTATAAAATGAGGGGGTGGGACTTAAAGACCTATAAGGTCCCTTCCAGCTCTAAATATGTGATATTATGGACCTCTATTATACTGCACTTCTCATTCTCCCTTATCCCATCCCTCTCTCTACCTATCTCAATGGCTTTACCATAGATAGATAATGATATGTAGAAAAGAAGAAAGGAGGGAAGAAATGTGGATGATAGAATGGATGAATGAATTAATGGACAGATGAAAGAATAAGTGAATAAACATACAAATGAAAACTAAATAAATAAAAATAAATACATTAATGGACATATAAGTAAATGAATATATACATATATACACACATATATGATCTAATATCAATAGACAGAATAGCTAAAAGTGATGGATAATAAAAGAACTGGATCATATTTTGGACTATTTCCCATATGTACATGCTGTCATTGTCTTTCTCTCTGTCCTTTTGGCCAATGAGTCAATATTCTGCCCTATGACCTGCCTCACAGAGGTTAAGCATTTACACTTCTTCAAAAACTGCTTAAATCCACACTGGGAGATGCTGACTTTAATAGCAAGAGACTTTGACATTATTTTTTCATCTTTTCTGTATTCATCTTTTTTGTACTTTACTTAGATGCTACACACATACCACAAACACATACACATACCACCCCCAAGCACACTCAAATACACATACTATATACATAAAACACATATAGCACACACATTCAAACATACACACATGCCCACATATAACATACAGACATCAGATAATGAATTTTGTCATGGAATTAATGGAACAATTCAATATTTAATTCTCAACAAGTTGATGCAATTGTTTATTAAATGGCATTTAAAATGCATATTCTAACATTCACCACATGTATTTTTTCCAAATGTTGTGTAGAATTTTGCTTGAGAACCCATTGTTCATAATGACATCAGCCTTCCATTTCAGTAACTAAAGTCCATCTGCACAGCTGTGGCTATAAACAAATGAGATTGATTTTCATTAATTTATTTAGCAATACATACCTCCTATGTATAAAGCCCTACGCAAAGTATTGAGATACTAAGGTAAATCAAAAAGCTCTGGCCCTCAAGGAGTATACGTTAACCTGGGGCCCTATTGACTTTTATCTCCTTCAAAGTAGGAATTTTGGAAGTTATTCCAGTAATGCTCCCTTCCCAGCATTTTGGAAACACCTGTTTTATACTTGCCTACAGACCCACTTTACAAATCATATAATAAAAATCACTGAGCCACAGATTTTAGAGATGGAAGTTCTCTTACAGATCACCTAGAGTCTAGTTTATGGTGTCAAACTCATATGAAATGGGACCACTAAACCAAACCAGCATTGTCTATGTTCTATTGTATTATTTATTTATTTTGTTAAATGTTTTCCAATTACATTTTAATCTAGTTCATCCTCACTGGGAAGTATTGTGAGTCACATGTGGTTTTAATACCCCTGATCCAGACCAACTTCCTATATTTCATAGATGAAGAAACTGAGATTCATAGAAAGCACAGAAGTGACTTGCCCAAGGTCATATATCTACTAGTGTAATGAAAAGAGTATTTTACCTAGGGTCAGAGGACTTGTGTTCAATTCCCTCTTGGGCTACTTACTACCCACATGACTTTGGACAAGTTGCATAGCCACTCTGGGATTTAGTTTCCTCATCTGCAAATAAAGACATTGAATTAGATAGTCTCTAAAGTTCCTTCCAGCTATAAATTCTATGAATTTCTAATTCTCTCAGGCCTCTTGACTCCCCAGTTCAGTGATAATTCCACTGTATGAGGCTGCTGTCTCATTACCTTATGGTCATACTTCATTTGTCCCCAAAATAGTCATAATAATAGCTGACTTTTTCTATAGTGCTTTAAGGTTTATAAAGTGCTTTTTACATGCTGCCTCTCTTGGCAGAGATGATGAACTCAGAATGCAGAACAAGACATACATTTGCTGTCACAGCCAATGTGGAAATGTGTTTTACTTGACCGTATATTTGTTACAAAGGCTTTGTTTTTCTTTATTTTTTTCTCTATGACAGAATAGGAGTAGAACAGGGAGAAAAAGGAAAAGAAAAGAAAATAAAGAGGGTCATAGAGGTATTTCTTTAATGCAAAGACTAGACCAGAGGGGAAGGTCAGAAAGAAATAAAGGCAAACAAGATAGATCTAAAAGCTACATGTTGAACTTAAAAAGAAAAGCAAGCTACAGATCACAGAGATCTGAAGTTTCATAATCCATCTCTCTCTTTTTTTTGGTTCAACTATGTATATGGAAATTCCCACTTTGGTATTTTTTTGAGTCCAGAAATAATTTTTTCATTATTATATATACAATTTTTCACTTCAACCTCTTGATGCACTTTGATCATAGATTTTATTGATGGTTCTGGTCTCCAAATCGCTAATGTCCATTTCTAGAAAAATAAATCCATTTTCAAAATAGGAAGAAGTCTCACTCTTTGGTTAACAGAAATGAATATGCCATGGATTCTTCTGGCACTGCTTAAAAAAGAGTCTCCAAAACGAAACAAGTGGAAAGTTTCTCAAGGTAACAACTTTGCAGAGTAAAGCATTCATTTGGATGTTGAAATTCTAATTTATTTGTTTAAAAATATTTTTCATCTTGTATGGAACAAAGACCTAATACACTCCAAAACTTCAAAGTATGCTTTTTAAGGACAAATACTAATCTCTGTATCCCTAAAACCTACCACTGAACAATGCTTATGGTATATACTTAATCAACGTGTATTGGATTTAGTTGACACAAACCTATCATGAAATCTTTGGGCCACAAGAATAGGATAGGCCTTTATTTTAGAATATTCAGTTCATTTTAAGATATCTACTATTAATATTGGGTTTACTATTAAAAACTGTTCTAGGGACCCTTCATTTTCCTGTACACTTAATTTCAATCTAACTTCTGATTGCTGTTCTATTATTGAGGGAAGCAGGATCTCAATACCACATTTATAATAAATACACATACATAGCAATTATCAAAAAATCCATTTTCCTAATTCCATAGCAAAATAGAAATCAGAAAAACTGTACATAGGAAAGTATATACCAGACAACACAGAGTGAAGTTCTCTCGTTAGGAGCAAGGTAACTCAGCTCAGCCAACAAAAAGAGTCTCAGATCTTATCCAAGGGGAATTTCCCTTGTATTGGCTTCTTCCTGAATTTTATTCTCCCTTTAGCAACCCTAAGTGAAGTTGGCATCATCCAGCTTCTCTCTAAAAGCCAGAAGCAACTGCAGAGTCTGAAGCAACTCATCAATTCAAAAAAAACCAAAAAAACCCAGAAGTACTTTCTCTGTGTGCTGTGTTTCTCTGTCTCTGTGTCTGTCTCTTTCCCTCTCTGTCTCTTTCCCTCTGTCTTTCTGTCTCTCTCTCTGTGTCTCCTTCTCTCTAACTCTCTCTCTCTCTCTCTCTCTCTCTCTCTCTCTCTCTCTCTCTCTCTCTCTCTCTCTCTCTCTCTCTCTCTCTCTCTCTCTCTCTCTCCAGCTCATTCCCCTCATTCAGAGACAGGACATTGATCTCAACCAATGAAGAAAGTGTCTCTTATCAATGGGCTTTGGGACTGAAGTTACATTCAAATGAGGAAACATTTATTCAAACAGATAAAATGACTTGCCTAAAATCAAACAGCCTGTGAGTGGAAAAGGCAGAATTCAACTGAGGTCTTCTGAACCCAAATCCAATCAAACCACAAGAATCAAACTAATTATTGTCTAATAGTTCCTTCCTACATACCACAGTTGGTGCTGAACATTCAGCCACTTTGTTTCAACAAAGTCTATTATGACAGCATATCACTACAGTGAAGCCCCACAGACCTCAAGACTTGACAACTTGCTATATTCCATGCAGTTTCCAGGACAGAAAAATTTCATTATGAGAAAAAAATCTGGACACTTTCCTGGTTGTTCTCTATATTGACATTTCTCCCACATGAGAAATTACTTCAGGAAGAATTTGTGGACAAGTAACCATCAAATGAAGCCAATCAAGTAGAGCCTTCTCTTTTCTTCTGGACTGCTGCCAGATCAGAATCACATAGGATCTCATGTACAATAATTTTCCTAAGAAAAAGAAATTTTTGGTGCAGTGGAAAGAATGCTAGGTTTGAACCCCAAGTGACCTTGGATCAAATTTCCATTCGAATACTCACTAATTGAATAAACTTGGACAAGTCATTTGATTTTTCTGGGTTTCAGTTTGATCATCTGTAAATTGAAAGACTTAGACTAGATGAGTTCTAAGGTCCTTTCAAGCTTTCAGTCTATTGTTCTATGACTATTGCTATATATACATACAAGGCCAGCTGGGGAAGGAGATTGACCCAAATATAAATGACAACTGAACAGTCGTCTTCAACTGAATCAGTTGTATTGCTTTTATCAAACATGTTTTTTGTTTCTCCCCCAAAATTTGGTTTACATGTGTAAACATGCCAAAGAGAATGGTAGTACAAAGATATACAGTACAGTTAGTGTGGCTGATGCTGGACCCCCCCTCTACATGACATTCTGCCCCACTCTCAATGAGTAACTCTCCCAGGAATATTCTTCAGATTTTTGGAGAAAATGGCAAATGGATGACAGCCATTAAGAGAATAGGAAATTAACATTATCAAATCTCGTGAGGATAAGTGAGAATACAGAGGATTAAAATTGGCAAATACAATCAAGGCAAGTCTCATCAGTGATGCTATTACATATGAGTTATCAGCAGCCCTGGATGTACACATAGGATCATTCCCAGATCTCCCAAATGTTACTGGCTTGAGTCATTTTGGTGAACATGTGCTTTTCCAGGGAAATGAAGAAATATCCTAAAGAAAATGACAACAGTTAGTTCCTCAGTGAACATGCAGGGAGTTTGAATGCTTTCACAAGTGGAAAACATGTCAACTACTACTTTGACATATCACATAAACACCTAAAAGATGCCATGGCCAGATTGTCCAGTTTTTTTCTATTTCTTTGTTTGATGAGAGCTGCAAAGAGAGAAAGAGAGAGAGAGAGAGGTACAATGTACTCTCATGTCTGGGAAGCAACTGAAGCTTCTGTCTTGATTGGTCTATTTATGATTTGCAGTAGATTATTCAAGACAGATCACTCAAAAGGCAAGCCAGGTTAAGACCAAGGGTATCCTGATAAACCCTTTAACAACCGTCTCTCTGTGGGAAAAAAAATGTACACCTGACATACTTTTTAAGTTTAACCTACATTATTGACATTTCCTTCATCATTTTATTAAGTCTAGAAAATCAATAAAACAATAAATCAAACACAAATTTGGAGTATTTTCTGATTTCTGTGAAAATTCTTACATTAAAAATTTAATCATTAATCCTTGTGAACTACCATATGTTGACGTTAGCACACCCTTAGATATTATGCCTCTCTCAATACTGTCTACAGTCATATTAGCTTTTTTGGTGACATCGAACTGTTGATTTGTATTTAACTCACAGTCACTCAAATGTCCAGATCTTTTACTAACAGCCACCTTGCCCCGTCTCATCTGTATTGTGTTTGTGAAATGGATTTTTTTAACTCAAGTTGAAGACTTTACTTTTAGCACCATTAAATTTCACTTTCTTAAATGTGGACCCATATTCTAGCATATCAAGATCTTTTTGGATCCAAATTCTGTCATTCAAGGTGTAAGCTATCATTCCATATTTTAGGTCATTTCCAAATTTGATTGGCATGCTACCTCTGCCTTTATCCTAGTCATTGATAATGACACCAAACGATATAGGAGCAAGCAAGTAATTTTATTGCCTTCTCCTAGAGACCTCTTTCCAAACTAACATTAAATCAATGATGACTGCCTTTTGGGTACAGCCATTTAAGCAATTCAGAATTCATAAAACTGTGCTATCATCTAGGTCACATTCATTCTTCTTTTCCACAGGAATAGGATGGAAGTCTTTATCATACGCTTCCCTAAAATCAAGATAAATGGTATCCATAGAATTCCTCTAATCTAACCGTATAGTATACCCTGTCAAAAGAGGAAATGAGGTTAGTCAGGTTTGGCCTGTTCTTGATGAAATTATCCTATATTCTTTGTGATTATTACTTCCTTTTCTCTATATTCTCTAATTATCTCTTCAATAAATACATTTGAACATGTCTCCAGGAATTCAAAGCAAGCTCACTTGCCTACAGTGTGACAACTGCTTTCTCTTCCATTTTTTTTGAAATTGGGAAAACATTTGTCCTTCCATAATCAAGCACCTCTCCTTTCTCCATAGTCTTTCAAAGATCGATGATAGTGACTTGGCAATCATATCTGAAAACTTTTTAAGGTATCTAATGATTCAGTTCAATAGAGTCAGGTGACTTGAATTCATCCAAGACAGCTATGTGCTCCTTATCCCCTAGTTATCATTCTTAAATATCAACCCCATTTTTCGTTCTTTCCTTTCCAATCCAAAACCTTCTCTCCTTACAGAAAGAAGAGAAACAAAATAAGGGTTCAGAAGTTCTCCCCAATTGTTTTTATCAGTAATCAGTATCCCCTCCAAATAGTGCTTCAGGCTTCCTTAATCCTATTTTTCCCAACAAAATTTTAAAAAGTCCCCTTCTTAACCATAGCTTTCCTCACCCATCATTTGGAGTGATCACACTCTTGACACCATCTTAAAGAAGATGCCATGCTTTTGTGTTCGTCCTCCATTACTTGTTCTCACTTCCATATCATTAACATATATTTTAAAACATAAGATGAATGCTGAGTTATTTGTGTTTCTGCTTCAATACCTTTAGGCAACTACTTTTTTCACCCTTCTCATCTAAATTGTTGCTTTTTATTTTGTATGTTGTTATCACTGTTGGGGTAATTTTGTTCTTAAAGCTTTCCGTACTAAGCTAACTGCCCCGGCTGAATTTTCGTCTATGATCCTAGATATACTGAATCTATCAAAAATTGTACTCTCTAAATCTGGGGAACATATTGGACTTGTCCAGAGGTTGAACTCAAGTCTTCTGGATTCTAAGACTACTACCTCAGTCTCTTAACTACCTTTTCAGACCCAACTTAGGCTCCACCTGTTCCATGAAGTCTTTTCATTTTCCACAATGATTTTTCTTTTCTAACTACTTTATAGTTTCTTATCTATAGTGAACAATTAGTCTGTTATAATGTTATTTCCTGTTTGTATACAATAATTAACACTTTGCTTAATTAATAAATGTCTGTCAAATGGCATGGGTTGGATGAAATGACAGTTTCATAGTATCTTATTCTAAATGGAGTTTATCATCTGTTTATTCTGACTCTGTAGACTGTCCCATTTCTGTACCATCACAAGTACTGACTCCCAAGCCTGCAAGGTACTCCATCCTAACCTCTGTCTCTTAGAATTTTTATTTACCTTAAGTTTCATCTGAAATCAGCTCAACAAAAAATTTTATTAAATATGTATTATGTGCCAGGTACTGTACTAAGCACTGGGAAGACAAATGCAAGCATTTAGAAAGGTGGTATCTGCCCTTAAGGAGATTATAGTCTATTGGGACAGACAACATAAAAGAAAGCTGAAAACACATGAACTGTTGGGGGAGGAGAAAGCATGAAAGAAGTTGTGAGAGTCAGGAATGGAGCCTCGAGAGGAATGAAAGGATAAACATGATTGGCCTGAGCCCCTCCCTAAAATAAAGGTTCTTGAAGTAACTGACCAATCAGAGGAAGGGACCACAAGAACAGAGGGATCTTTCTAAGTGATCCATTAGGTGTTGGTGGAGGCATATTGGAGACTGGAAGAATGATGGATCTGCATAAAACATCAAAGGATTATATAGTTAGGTGGACTTTTTCCTGAAAAATAAATTTGAGAGGTCCCTTTAAGAAGGAAAAAAAATCTCTAAGAAGCCAAAAATATTTTTCTGACTGACATTACAATTGATCCATGACCTGAAAGAATATGTCCTTGAGCAGTTATTTAACATTTCTCTTCCTCAAAATGAGGGTTTTAGGCTAGATAGCTCTAAGGTCCCTTTCATCTCTAAATCTGTGGTCTTGTGATCACAAAACCTGAATTGGATGGGAGCCTAGAAGGAAAAAAATGGTCCATCCAAATAAGAATTCATTCCACAATATACCTAATAAGTACTTAATCAACCATTAATTAAAAACGCTCCAGTGAGGGGGAGATTTGATCCCCAACACTTATGTGTTCGTCCTTCCTTTCTGAAGAAGACCATGCTATTAGAGAAATGATGACATGACTTGCACTTCACTTTGAGTGAGGGAGGGCTGTGCAAGTCACCAGTCTCACTCCTCCTCCAGAGCCATCTGAATCCAGTGACCAGATATTCATCAGGATGACTGGAGATGACCCAGGATGAGGCCATCAGGGTTAAGTGACTTGCCCAAGGTAACACAGCTAGTGAGTGTCAAGTGTCTAAGGTCAGATTTGAACTCAGGTCCTCCTGACTCCTGCACTGGTGCTCTATCCACTGCACCACCTAGCTCTCCAATACTTAGTAAAGTTCCTAAAACTTAAGAAAGTGCTTAATCAGTGCTTTGTCTGTCTCCTATGGTAGCCCATTCAACAGCCATTCAACTTTTTGAATTCAATAAACTTCATATTATTCATTGTAAGGAAACTTTTCCTTGCATGAAGTTGAATCTTCCCCTTGGAAAGTTCTACTCTTTGTTTCCAGCTCTTCCCTCTAGGAACAAGGAGAATACATCTAATCTCTTTGCTATAGGACAGGCCTTCAAAGTTTTTCTTCTCCAAGATGAACATTTTCATTGCCTTTGATAAAAATAGAAATGCATATAAGTAGGAAAATCTAGATTAAAAAGATCTAGAAATAATTCCTTGCAATAATTAATTTAAAAAAAAAAACATAAGAACAAAAACTATTTGGAGAAAGGCATCTCCATTTGTCAAGAACATCTAAGATACTAGAAAACATTTTGGCAGGAAAAAATGGTTTAGACCAGTACCCACAGTCATTTCTGCTTTGTTATTATTGTTTTACCTTTGTTTGCCTCAGACCTCTTGTTGGCCATTCTGCTGTTTCAGTCATGTGTGACTCATTGTGACCCCATTTGGGTTTTTCTTGGCAAAGATACTGAAGTGGTTTGGCATTTCCTTCTGTAGCTCATTTCACAGATGAAGAGCTGAGACCCACAGGATTGAGTAACTTGCCCAGGGTTACATAGGTAGATTTGAACTCAGGAAAATGAGTCTTTCTGACTCCAAGCCTGGCACTCTATCCACTGTACCACCTAACTGTTCCATCTAAATGGAAAAACCATCTAAAGACAAACTTGATCTCATATTTCATTGAAAATATTGAAGCTGAAAATAAAATAAAATAGACAAAAAAGGAAGAAAAATTGTCTTTCAACAAAAGTTTCCACTGCTCTCCTCAACTCATATCACCCAGATGCCTTCTGCCATCATCCCCTACTTCACCCATCTTATATAATGAAATTGTTCCTCTCCTTCTCAAAGCAAACTGTTCTACATGCACAAGTGACCCCATTCCAACCTAACTTCTTCCCCTCAGTCACTGCCACATTACCCCCTCTATCATCCCCACTCTTTTACTTATCTTTCATTTATCTACTGGCTGCCTCCCTGTTGCCTACAAATATGGGCATATCTCTCCATCCTCAAAAAACACTCACTTGATCGATCTCCGCTAGCTTTTGTCTTATGTCTCCTTTTTGCTACTTAACTCCTTGAGAAGTCATCTAAGATAATGTCTCTGCTTTCTCTCCTCTCAATCTCTTCTTAACTCCCTGCCATCTGGCTTCTGCCCTCATCTTTCAACCAAGACCTCTCTCCAAAGTTACCAATGATCTCTTTATTTCCAGATCTAATTACCATTTTTTAAATCTTCAAACCTCTCTATTTAGCAGCCTTTAACATAGTCAATCACCCTCTTCCTCTTCACTCGCTTCTCTGTAGGTTTTCCTGACACCACTCTCTCTTGGTTTTCCTCCTACATATCCTACTGTTTCTTCTCAGCCTCCTTTGCTGCATCTTCTTCCAGGTCATGCCTACTAACTGTGGGTTTCCCACAAAGTTCTGAATTGGGCTTTATTCTCTCCTCTCCTCTTTCTTCCTCTTCTCTTTTTTCTATATATTATTTCATTTGGTGATATTAACTCCCATAGATTAAATTATCTCATGCTTCTTAAATCTTCAGATCCAGTTCTAATCTCTCTGATAATCTCCAGTTTCATAGCTCTATCTGCCTATTGGAAATCTCAGACTGAATGTCTCAGAGACATCTTAAACTCAATATGTCTCCAAATACTCATTGTCTTCCTCTGCCCCTCTAAGTCCTCCCCTTTTCCTAACTTCCCTTTTACTATCAACTCAAAGGAGTTTATGACCAAACAAGAAATAGAGAACATTATGAAATTCAAAATGGATAATTTTGATTACATAAAATTGAAAAGTTTTTGCATAAACAAAGCCAATGCAACCAAGATTAGGAGGGGAGCAGAAAACTGGCAAAGAATTTTTACAGCTAGAGTCTGTGATAAAGGCCTCATTTCTCATATATAGAGAACTGAGTCAAATATACAAGAATACAAGTCATTCCCTAATTGATAAATGGTCAAAGGATATGAACAGGCAGTTTTCAGAGGAAGAAATTAAAGCTATCTATAGTCATATGAAAAAATGCTCTAACTCACTGTTGATTAGAGAGATGCAAATCAAAACAATTCTGAGATACCACATCACGCCTATAAGATTGGCTAACAAGACAAAACAGGGAAATGATACATGTTGGACAAGATGTGGGAGAGTTAGAAAATTAATTCATGGTTGGTGGAGCTGTGAGTTGATCCAACCATTCTAGAGAACAATTGAAAACTATGCTCAAAGAGCTATAAAAATGTGCATACTCTTTGACCCTGCAATAGTCCTTCTAGAACTATAACCCGAAGAGATAATAAATGGGAAAAGGACCCACATGTACAAAAATATTTATAGCAGCTCTTTTTGTGGTGGCCAGGAACTAGAAATCAAGGGGTTAACCATCAAATGGGAATGGCTGAACAAGTTGTAGTATATGAATGTAATGGAATATTATTGTGCCATAAGAAATGACAAACCTGGAAAGACATATGAACTGATGCTAAGTGAAATGAACAGAACCAGGAGAACACTATACACAGTAACAGCCACAGTGTGTGAGGACTGTTTCTGATAGACTTAGCTTTTCTCAGCAAAGCAAGGACATAAAACATTCCCAAAGGAATCAAAATGCCATCCACATCCAGAGAAAGAACTAGGGAGTCAGACCACAGAATGAAGCAGACTTTTCTCTTTTATTATATTTTGTTATGTTTTTCTTATGTTTTCTCCCATTCCTTTTAATTCTTCTATGCAACATGACTAATGTGAAAATGTGTTTAATAAGAACATATGCGTAGAACCCATATAAGATTGTATGCTGTCTTGGGGAAAGAGGGAAGACTTAAGGAAAGAAAATTTGAAACTTATGGAAGTAAATATTGAAAACTGAAAACAAATACATTAATTTTAAGAAAAGAAGAAAAAAAGAGAGTACTGCCATTCTCTCAGTTACCCAGGTTTGTTCACTAGGGGTCATCTTCAAGTCTTCCTTCTTTTTCACATATACACCCATCCCCATTGAATCGGTTGCCTAAGTCTTAGGTCCTACCTTCATAACACTTAACATATGTCCCCATCTCTCCTCTAACACTGACACTATTCAGATGCAAGCCCTCATCACCTCATGCATAAACAATTACACTAGTCTAATGATTGGTGTCTCTGCCACAAGCCTCTCCCTACTTCATCCCAAACCTCTACTCAGCCATCATGTTGATCTTCCTAAAATACGAGTCTAACTTTGTGACCTCCCAACTCAATAAACTCCAGGGGTTCCCAATTATCTTCATGATCAAATATAAAATTCTCTTTTTCATATTCAAATCCCTTCATATCTTGTCCCTTCCCAGCACCACCTTTCCACTCTTCTTACATCTTACCCTTGCTCTACATACTTTGCAATCCAGTGACGCTGGCTTTCATGCAACCACATTCCTCTTGATTCCTGGGAATTTGTACTGGCTCTCCCCCTGCTTGTTATACACTCCCCTCCTTCCCTGGCTTCCTTCAAGTCTCAGCTAAAATTCCACCATCTAAAGGAAGTCTTTTCTGATCCTACCTGATTCTAACTCCTTCCCCTCTATTGATTAGTTCCAATTTATACTTTACATATTTTATTTGCACATGGTTGTTTTCATGTTGCTTTCTCAGTTGAATTTTGAGATCCTTGAGAACAGGAATTGTCTTTTAGCTTTCTTTGTATCCCCAGTGTTGAGTAGCACTCTGGCACATAGAAAATTAGTCCAGGTAAGACTGGATAAGTAGAATTTGAGAATCATCAGTACAGTGATAACAATTTAATCTATGGGAATTGATATGATCACCACTTGAAATAATATATAGAAAGACATGGGCCCAGAAGAGAGCCTTGTGGGAAATCCATATTTAACAGGCATGACCTAGATGAAGACACAGTAACAAAGACTGAGAAGGAGTAGTTGGACATATTTAATAAGTGTAAAGACCAATTAATTAACATAGCAGACAATAGAAAACCGTTTCTTTCACAATTATAGTTAGGAAATATATATAGTTAGACAAGTTATGGATACATCTATAGAAAAATAAAGAAGATAATTTTTATGAAATGAAACAAGCTTTTGCAGGAAAAAAAACAATTCTGCTAGAATGAGAAAGTAAAAAGTTAACTGAGGGAAATATCTTTGCAACAGGTACCTATGATAAAAGTTTGATATCTAAGATATATAGATAATTGACACTGTATAAAAGAACATGAACAATTCTCCAGTAGATTACCAGCAACCATAGGAAAGATAGCTCCAAATCACAAATAAAAAGAAAAATTACAAATTTAAAGACCTATAAGATTTTTACCCCAAACCCATCAAACTTGCAAAGATAATAATAGATGAACATGGTAAGTAGATGAGGGGTGGAAAGGAGGAATGTTCTATGAGGAAGGAAGGTACACTAATAGACTTTAGGAGCTATCAACCACTTGTATTGTGAGGAAAGTTGGAAGTGGGTGAAAAAAATTGCTAACCTGTTCATAACCTCTACCTAGCAATCATATCACTAGATATGTGTCCTATCCCATAGAAGAATATGACAAAAAATACAGATCAAAATACTCATAGTGGTACTTCTAGTCAAAGGGAGAAATATTAAAGAAAACTGAAAACAAAATGAGTGGATTAGCATTAAGAAAAGCTAGAGAAACTGGTGTATAAATGCAAAGAAATGTTATTTAATAATATTGGAACAGCAAATATAAGGAACTCAATTTTTGTTTGAACTGATGCAGAACTTTTACAAAGTAAGCACAGTCAGGAAGACAATATATGCAAAGATAATAATGAAGTAATCAAAAAGATCCCTAAAAGGACTGAAAGGAAGTCAAACTCAATTCACTGTAATGATCAATAAGAAAATATCCCTCTCTCCTTTTAACAGAGAAATGGAATACTATGGCTGAGAAATATTGTATACACTATCAGTCGTGTCAGTTTTTCTTTTCTTAGCTGTTTTCCTTGTATACAATGAAGATCTCATTGGAGACGTATCTGCAGATGATTTTGGTCACTTAATCAAGCACTATATTAAATTAAAATAAATTTTAAGTAAAATTTAGTGTTTATATATTTATATATATGAAATGCACTACATGTATATATATGTATATATATATATATGTATGTGCATATGGAATATATGTATTCCAATCTACACGTGTATATATAAAAGAAACTGCTAATATACATACATATTTTGTCTGTGTGTGTGTGTGTGTGTGCATGTTATCCCTGTTCCTTCACTATTACCTCCCTCATTCTGAACAAAATGCTTCTCTTAATTTGACTAAATTCAAATTGGCTTATTTTGTCTTTCACAACACACTAACAGCTCATATTTTTTGAGGTCCATAAAATCCCATGATATTTTTTATATGAAGGAAAGGAAAGAAACAAGCATTTATTAAGTGCCCACTATGTGCCTGGCACTATGCTGCGCTTTACAAATATTATCTCATTTGACTCTCACAAGAACTGTGAAAGGTAATGTTATCCCCATTTTATACATGAGGCAAAATAAAGTGAACATACATTAAGTGACTCACCCTTAAGTCAAACAGTAAATATCTGAGCCCGGGTTTGAACTCAGGTCTTCAAGCCCAATACTCAATGCACTGCAGCATCTAGTGACTTCAACATCATCTCTTAGAAGATTTTAAAAGAAAATTCATTTATAGAGCTTACATGTGTTCCTAATAAAGCTTATTTTATGAAATTTAGAACCCAAAGTCTAGCCAGACTACCAAGGATCTCTTAGGATCTTGATTCTGTTAGTTTCATATCATCTATAAATTTGACAAATATATCTTCTCTGTTGATATCCAAATTATTAATTTCTTAATTCATTGATATAGGCCGTCCTTCCACTGGGGAAGAACCCAACCCATTCATGACTTCTCCTGCTATAGATTGGACCTTTGATTTCATTGACATAAAGAACACCAAGAATGGACACTCTCTCTACCAATACAAGTCAGTGCCTTTGCAGCTTACAGACCTAGAAAGTTGCCTAAGGCATTCAGAGGTTAAAGTGACTTGTCCAGAGTCACATAGTTAGTATGTGTCAGAAGCAGAATTTGAACTTGGGTCTTCCTGACTCACAGGCAAGCTCTCTATCCAGTACCCCATGCTTTCTCTTCACTACTTTGTAGGGAATGCACTTCTATTATTTTTTCCAAAGAGGATCCACCGGATTCCTCCAATTTAATAGTTTGTCGACAACAGGACAATGCTCCAACTCAGCATCTGTTGTTCCTCACTTTTGTTATGTGGCCTGCCTACCTCCTTTAGAGTTCATACATAGGGCATCCCAAAAATCTTAATGAAGGCTTAAACTTTACTGCGCTAAAACTTTTGAGATGCCATATATATCCTTTATACCATTTCCCATACATATGTCCTCACAAATTTTGGTCATCTAAAACCTTGATTTTTCTGAGGTCATGGTGAAACATGATTCTCAGTCATAAGTGACCTTGAGAAAATATTGGAGTTTAAAAGGCGTGCTTTTGTAGGAAAAATCATTGGGACCATTGAAAAGATGGCAACATTTTCCTAATATGATATATCCTATTATTTTACTCTTATTCATCTAAAGTCCTAACTCAAAAACTATCCACATTGCCTATATTTGGTAGATACTGACAGACTAAGTAAAAGGTGAATTATGAGGGGATAGAAAAAGGCATACTAGAAAAGGAAAGGAGTGGGGGTGGGGAACATAGTGATTAAACTTACACAGTGCCAAAATATTGGCAATGTTTAGGCCAAGAATTGAGTCAAACCATCGTGGAATTATCTCTGTCTATCTGACACCAACCAGCTAGCATGACTGGATCTTGATCTCTCCTAAAGCATGTGGTCCCAAGGATGATTACTTAAAGCAACTATTCAACTGTAAAAGTGGACTAATTTCAAACAATCTGTTTTCCCTCGTTTGACCTTGAATGAAGGCTACCATGAAATATATTGATGTTTCATAGTGATGTGTCACCACCATATACTAAAGTGAAACATTACATACCCAAAAATACCACATTACTTGTAGTGGCGTCTTACCTACAGAGATCAACTAAGCAATGGCAGTAACTACTAAGAGTAGTGGCAACTTGATAGTATAAAGGTCAAGAAGGTAGGGCAAAAATATAAAGATTTTGAGAAAGATGATAGATCCAGTGAGGAAAGCAGATATTCAAATATATAGAAATATTGATTTAGAGGTGGAAGGGATCTAAGAGGTCTTCTCGTCCATCTCTTTCATTTTGCATATGAGGAAACTAGTGCTCAGACACATTGTGATTTTCCTGTGTTCATATAACTGCTAAGTATCAGAGGTGGGATTTGAAGCCAGGTCCTCTTGAGCCAAGATTCAGTGCTTTATCCACCACATGATGCTATCTTGCTTAGTATGTGCTTCCCTGCTTTCTTCCACCACTGCCACCACCACTATCCTGTATATCAAGCTCCCTCCCACTAAAAAGAAATCTTCTCTTTTCCTCCCTGTCAGTCCTGCTTGGTTAAAACCCCAGGAAAGAATGGGTAGAAATCACCATCTCTACATTACCATAATAGTTTGCAGACAACAGAGGTGAATAACAACTTCTAGTCACTGACATGTGATCATTTCCCATCATGTTCTTTTCAATCCAGTTAAGAATTGACTGGTATCCATCCATAAAGCACTAACATCAAAACTCAGACTTATACAAGGTATTTATTAGGAAAGCTGCTGATGGAATGAAAGAAGGAGGTAAATTCACTTCAGAGTAGGAAAAGATGTGTCTAGCTAGCCAAAATTAGTAATTAGTAATCAAACATCCAGGTTTCTGTGTAGAGCACCTAATGTCACTGACTTGCATATTCTGGATACTCAATGAATGCCTAATCATTCAATTTATGTGAGAATTTTCTTGCAGTTAGGAAGACATTGAACAAGTGAAGTGGAGAACTGAACTACTTTTCAAGTAATGGAGGCCAAAAATTTGCTTTTCCTTAAAATGCCCAGTGTTGGACAAAAGTGACTTTGGGGCTTTTACTTGTCTAGATAATTGCCTTAGTTTCCCAGTTCATTCCAGTGTGGTGGAATTCATCCATGTCTGTACATCTTGTTTTATAAAACAGCTGCTAAATACAGAGTCTTTCATTGGATTCACTTCCCATAGTCTCATTGCCTTGTTTATATACTTTATGAGTTAGACAGCAAATATTGTTATCATGTAATGAGTTCAGGTTGACAAAGCACTTGGAGATCATCAAATTTAAGGTGATCTACAATGACAGTGCTGCCTTTTCCAGTCTGTGTGATCAGCACAAATTAATTTTCACATATCATAAAGCAACATGACCATCAACTGCATAGTTAAGACAACATGTATTCAACTCAACAGTTTCATCTGAAGTTAATACATAATTTACCTTGGTTGGGTCATTTTTAAAGGACAGTTGGAAGCTACCCTTTGGGGATTGTTTTTGACAGGAACGGGTTAATCTTCTAACCTTTTCCCTTCTTGTTCCAGTCTCAAGGTTGTCAAATGGATAGATAAACATGGTGCTATTTTCCGATTTTGTTTCAGTGTCTGTCACGAGAGTGGGCCAATTTCATACCATTTGCTGCTTTCATTACTGTCTCAAGGTTGTCACAAGAATTGATAAATTTCAGACTGTTTTTCTTGTCCTCATTACAATCTTAAGGTTGTCATGAGAATGAATTGATTTTGTGCCATTTTCTGTTCTCATTACGGTCTTTGTCATGAGAATGGCTTCATTTGGGGCCATTTTTGTTCCTGTAACACTCTTTTGTCATAGGAGAAGGGAGTCTTCAATGAAAATGAGAAGACATCAACTCAGACACTGATATTCAGAAAGAACTTGTTCTCGTGACAGAGATCATAACGAGAACAGAAAATGGTACAGAATGTATCCATTCTCGTGATGATTTTAAGGTTGTGATTGTGTGACCCTGATATGATCAGAGAAGGCAGACAAAAGGCAGCATTTCCATTTTTACTGCTGTTGTTACAGCTGTTTCTGCCTGTCTCTTGTTGGAAAGGAAAACTCTCCATGTTGGCTTCAGAGAGGTAGTTCTATTAAATTAACAGGAGGCACAGAAGGGAAGGAATACAAAGGAAAGAGTATTATATTTGGTAGGTAAAGGCTTCAGTAAACGCAGCTTTGACAGATCTTGCTTACAAGTGAATCATCTTACTTTCATCCATTCTAGAAGAATCATCTATCCTAACTTCCTGATTGAAGGAAGTGAAGATCCACCATTGAAAACATTCACAAGATGGTCAACATACCTGTGGTATTACAACCTTTTTAAAGAGTTTACCATTCCTGGTTTCTTTCTTGGTTAGATAATGTTCAAGATCTAGTAAACTCAACAAACTTCTGAGGGAGGTAATAAACAGGTTATTCTCCCTAAGATCTACTTTGAGAGCACTTAAATATAGACTATACTTGGTGGTCTGCAATGTTAGAACTCATAGTACTTTCTATTTTTACCCTACCTTCTTGGTCTTTATACACTCAACTTGCCACTACTCTTAGTAGTAAGTGCCATTGCTTAGTTGATTGTAATGTCATATTTCTGGGTATATAATGTTTCACTTTAGTATATTGTGGTAACACATCACAATGTTCCAAGCCTTTCTAGGATTTTTCTCTGTATAAGGATTAGTCTTGTAGCCTTGAAAGTAAATCTGAGCAGATCCCATTAATGTGAGTTTCTAAGATCAACTCTTATGACTGCACTTAGCAAACCAGATATTCATCAGGATGAATGGAGATGACCTAGGATAAGGCAATTGGGGTTAAATGATTGCCCAAGGTCACACAGCTAGTGAGTGTCAAGTGTCTGAGGTGAGATTTGAACTCAGGTCCTTCTGACTCCTGCACTGGTGCTCTATCCACTACACCACGTAACTACTCCTGCTATATAAATGTTAGTTAAGAGGAGGAAGATCAGGCAACTAAGTGGTGCACTGGGTAGAGCTCCAGGCCTAGCATCAGGAAGACTTGAGTTCAAATACAATCTCAGACACTTATTAGCTGTGACCCTGGGCAAAGTCACTGAACCCTCTTTGCCTCGGTTAGTCATCTGTAAAATGAGCTGGAGAAGGAAATGGTGACCCACTCCAATGTCTTTACCAAGAAAACCCTAAATGGGGTCATGAAGAGTCAAATACGACTGAAAAACAACCAAAGAACAACAGCAAAAAGGAGAGAAGGAGGAGAAGGGGGGTAGCCATCAAGAGTTGTACTGAAAATTTCATCACCATGAAGCTAACTAGGTAGGGAACTTTTCTGAGCTTGGCTACACTGATCCTTATCCAGCATATATACAATTTGTTAATGAAAGCCTTTTCAAATTGATAGACCCTTCAGTACACTGACCTTGCCTTAAGAACTCAGAATCAGCCCCATGATCTGGTAAGGTATTGGAGTTATTTGGTGTAGTGAAAATATTATCATCCCATTTTAAAGATGAAGAAAAAGATTCACAGAGGTAAATGACTCACCCTTGACTATTAAGTGATAGACCCAGGATTCAAAGGGAGATTTTCTGATTCTAAATTTAGAATTCTCTCTCTTCCATGCCATGAGTTTACCCCTTTTTTTCATAGAATTGTGTTGGCATATAAATACAGTTTCAGACAGAATTAACTAAATGGTTCAGTGGATAGAGCACCGTACCTAAAGTCAAGAACATCTGAGTTTGAATACTGCCTCAGACACTAGTATTGTGAACATGGGGGGATTAAGGGGATCAGTTTCCTAATCTGTAAATAGAGAGGGGTAGACTGAGTACTATCTAAAGATCCTTCTAGATCTAAATGTATTCCTATGATAATAGGAGGGAGACAGACATATTAAGTAAAAAAGAATGCAAAGGAGTCTGTAAAGACCTGAGATAACACTTCTGGCAATACGATGAACTGGGTCCACAGATGAGGGTCCCATGTAGATAATAAAGCAATTGAATAGCAATTTTAAAATTGCTTTGAGATTGTTATATCTTCTCTCTTATGAACATAAGGAGCAACAAGAGACAGAAGTTTAAAGATAGAGAATGTCCACAGAAATGAATGTCAGTTTTATAAAAAGGGAAGAAACAAGATAAAAATGCTAAGCTTCCTGCTCATTGAGATGTCAGAAAGAAATCAAGTTCTCAGTGAAACTGAGGAAGACTTTATTGATTAATTAATGGGTAGGAGATGAACAGGAAGACAAAGATGTGAGAATGAGCCACAATTATGTAACAAGATACAGGTTACCAGGAAGTAAATTACAGGTCCTGTTGAAGATAAAGACAATGAGATTTCTTGAAATAGACCAAGGCAAATCTACTTCCCAATACAATGAATACTGAAGATTCAAATTGACCTTGAAATGGTCAGAGGAGGTATACCAGACTGATGTCAACATGTTTTAAGGCATTCCAAAGGTTCTGCAATATCAAGGGAAATTGCTTAAGGCTTGCCCCTTGACATATGTAACAGATGACAAAAGATTTATATTTATAAATATAAATATGAAAGACTATAGCTATGGACAGCAACATTTGGTTAATACTGGCTAACTTTTTCTTTAATAAGGCACATCTTAATAACAAGCAAAAACTACCAAAGGACATAATAAGTTGGTGGCAATAGAAATTCTGAAAAGTTGTTAGGCAATATGGAGCAGTAGAAAGAGACCTGGATCTGTAGTTAGATAAAATACCTCCTCAAGCACTTTCTGACTATCTGACCATGGGCAAATGTCTTAATTTCTCAGATGCTCAGTTTTGGTATTTATAAAATGATCGTAATAATATTTGTACTATCTACCTTTATAGGATCGTTATGAGGAAAGTACTTTAAAATCCGAAAGTGCTACATAAATGCAAGTTGTTATTCTTACAGACTGAGAAGGTGTTAGGGAGTGACTTCTAAGCTGTTTCCACAAAGTCAAGAAATGACATTTCTGGTAGTAGTTGGCAAATCAAATCGGACAAATAAAAGACCAGACCAGATGATTCAAATGGCCTCTTCCCCACTAATCTACATTGTCGTTTCATAATACAGATCATCTTTTCCCAGCTTTCTTCTTTTGTCATCAGTATCCCTAAAGTGGCAGAGCTGTGGTATCCATGGTACAGGGAAGTCTGAGGACATAGGGTCAAATCCCACCTGTGACTCTATGCATGTGTGACCTTAAGAAAATCACTCAACTTCTTTCAACCTCAATATCCTCATCTTTAAGAAGAGGAAGCTGGATTCAATGGCATCCAAGTTTCCTTCCAACTCTAGAGCATTTGGAAGTGGCTCGAATAAATATTTAACCATAGATGCCTGGAGCCCTCAATGCTGTACTTCCTACATCGTGCACTCAATATCCCTGAGGTGGAATGACCTCACAGTAGCTTATTGCTTTTCATTAATTTCTTCAAGTAATTGTACATTTTAAAGCATATCATTTATCAAACTGTTAAGCTCTTTATGGTATCAAAGGGTCATGTGACATGTGAGAGATCCTAAAACACATCCATCCCATTCCCAATTCTCCTCCCAGTACCAGAGGTATTATGAGTAGCTAGCAAAGCCAGCACATTTTCTCTTTGATATGTGTCCCTTTTTTCCCTACCTTTGTCTGCTTCAGAAAGCTGTCTGCTCCTTAGAAAGGAAGCAATACCTAACTAGCCGGGCTCACTGGATTGCTAGCTACCCCTAGTCAGTCTGTAGCCTGGGAAGGGATGCACTTATATCAATGATAGATAAATCCCAGCTAGAAATACAGGTCCCTGACAACCTAATCACTGAAACCCTGTCAAGTAACCCCTAATTTTGAAGCGAGTGGTTAATTCCCAGCAAATTGATTTATGCACTGTTTGAGGTTTGGTGAGTCGTGTTGTTCATCTGTTATTACCAGGAACTCAGCTCAGCCTATTCATTTAGACCACTGACACAACACAGTGCATCTCCCAAGAAAATTTCCTTTGTCAGCACATCTAGAATTTGCTAATTAAATCAACGATGACATTATTCACTTTCTCCAGGAAAAAAAATCACTCCTCCCCCCTTCTCTTTCCTTCTCCCTCTCTCTCTCCCAGTCTCTCTTTCAAATTTGACTCTTCTAAGCATAGTCTATCTAGAAGTTTTAGTGACCTTTCCTCACAGACATATGGTGCTTTATTTTGTCTGCCTACCATAGGAAACTGATAGTTAGCTACTCTAGCCAATTTGGTGTTGCTAAACACACACACACACACACACACACACACAACATTTGCAGGGAAATAATATAGTGACTACTCTAAATGTTACTTTTTCTTCACAAACCAGAAGTGTGGATTTCATTTACATGATAAGGCCAGCCAAGGAGTATTTGTTGCCTATGTTATTCCAGTTGAAGTGACTTTAGAATACAAGGGAGTCAGTTTGCACCCCAGATTATGTAATAATAGGTTCACGATATCCCTGCTTCCCTTTCTATGATTTAAGTTGTAAGAAATTGCGAAAGGATCAGAATAAGCCATTTTGTACATTGAAAGTTTCAAATCACAGGGGATTTTTTGTTGGATTTTTTTCTTTAATTTTCTTTTTTTAAGAGAAAAAAAGACAGAAATAGTAATTAAAGTTTCTGAGTAGGTTTAATTATTTTTTACAAAGAATGCCTTCCCTTTTTCAGGATCAGGAGATTGTAGAATTTAGACCTGGAAGGGATCTTAGATAATAATTCGTTCAACATCCTTTAAAAAAAAAAATTTACAGAGTAGTAAAAGGTCAGAAATGTGAAGTTACTTGTCCAAAGTTATGTTGGTGGGATATGGCAAAGTCAAAATTTGAACAGTCATAAGATCATAGATTCAGAGCTAAGAAGGACTTTCAAAGGCCATATGGTCCTTACCATTCCCACCCACATCTTTTCTAGGTAAGGAATAAAAGGCCCAGAGAAGTCAAGTGATTTTTCCCAGGAAACATAGGTAGAATTGTTAGAGGCAGGATCTGAACTCAGCTGTTCTGACTCTAGGAGCAGTACCATTTCTTGTGTACTTCCATACTACTTCCCACTATACTATGCTGACGATGAGTGCTGAAACAAATGTAATTTCTCATGTTTCAAATTTTACCTATTCCTTTCCCCCCACACCTCAACCTTAAAGGCCTATGATTTCTAAATCCTTGGTAAACAATAGGATTTTTAAAAAATATAGTTAAATATCAACATCAATTTACATTAACTGAACAGGTCTCATGGACCTTAGGTATGATGAACTAGATCTACAAATGAGAAGGTTGAACCTTTCTAGTTCTTTCCAGCTGTCAACTTGTGATCTTGGGATCCTGCATAATCTAGATAGAGGGCGAATATGAGACCAGTTGCCTGATGAGGTGAATCAAAAGTCCCTTTGCTCAAGCATATCTCCTCCAAAGTCCTCCCATACGATTTGAAAATTCTACCCTTCAAGTCATCTCTTGGAGGCAAAGCTATGTCTTAAAATTCAAATAGGATACATAGAAGCTATGAGGCATTATATCTCATTGAAATCCATTTTTGCTCTTTAGCAGGAATAGACAATTTTCAACAATTCTACATTTGCTAATGGCTTATTTTGTAGGAGGTGGGAAGATAAAGATGAGAAACTATATAGGTCTTGTGTTCAAGAAACATATAGCCCAATTAGAAGAGAGTTTGGCACAATGGAAAGAATATTGACTATGGAATCAGAGGACTTTGGTTCCAAACGTGTCACTTTCTACCTGTGTGAGTTCAGGCAAGTTACAAACTCTCTGAATCTCAGTGTCCTCTTTACTCGTAAAATAAGGAACTTGACTAGGCAGCCTTCAAGGACCATTCCAGTTCTTAATAGAAATGAGAAAATTACACAAATGAGTGTGGCACAAGGTAGACTTTAATGTGTGTAAATGAAAGATCCAAATAATGTGTTATAAAACATTTGAGGCAGCAAAATTGTTCACCTGGAGGGAGGGAGGAGGAGGATGACAAGACCTCAAAGATTACATGGATTGTAATCAAACCATGATGGTAAGAGTGAAATATGTCAACAGAGATATGGATGAAGTTCATTCCAGGCATGGAGGAGTAGGCTTGTGAATGAGCAGAGGTGGTAGAGAGCAAGGTGATATTTGTTTGTGCCAGTAAGCAAGTAGCTTGGTATTGGAATGTGGAGCATGAAGTAATACTGGAAAGGGAGATTGAAGATAGATTATAGATGGCCTAAAGTATTGGGCTTAACGAGAATATATGTCATCCTATAGACAAAGGGAAGCTATGTTGTAAAGGATAGATATTATAATGTTATTCTTCTGATCTTGTTTGGTTGATTTCTGAAAAAAAAAAATTATCCTGGGATAAATCTCTATCCTGTTATTATTCTTTTGGGTTTTTTTTTTACTTGCTACTACACAAGTTTATAAAATAACTGCTTTTGTAGTTGAATAAAATAGTAAGCTATTAGTCCATCTTCCACAGGATTACTGAAAGTAGACAACTCCAGTAGCAGATAGGATGGTGGGGATAAGTGTACTTCATTCTGTTCCCACATGAGGTTGGTTTCTTCTTCCAGGTCATAATATTTTGGAAGATTTTTATTCAACAATGGTTAGAGATTATTAGTAGTTGGTACTGTGACTAATATTATTCTTATATATTTAATATTCTTCTCTGTAAGTGAAAAAAATCCCTTTTGTAATTTAATATGAATAGTGGGATGCAAGCTCATTTTATGTAGACTCACAGAAAGCATCTTTGAGCCAGCCCTAGGACCTGACAGGATAACCGAGATGACATGAGCCTCA
Source organism: Bettongia penicillata ogilbyi (assembly GCA_023548195.1). Lineage (NCBI taxonomy): Eukaryota > Metazoa > Chordata > Mammalia > Diprotodontia > Potoroidae > Bettongia > Bettongia penicillata. The sequence continues at coordinate 5,591,863 of JAJHZJ010000318.1, read as the reverse complement.
TCTTGCTTCCACATAGTTTTAAATTCTTCTGTTAGGTCTCCATATTTTGAAAACCTTTCATTCCACATAGATTGAAGAGTATTCCTACTTGGTACAGTAATGTCTATTTAAAATGTTATGAGGTTTTTTTTAATTTTTATGGACAAATGTTAAGTCCAGGGAGTTATGGGTATTAATTCTATCAATAATGATGCTCTGATTCTAGGACAGTTAATGTGATAGATTCTCTAGGATATATTGGGCTTTATATTCATAGTACAGGAATTGATAATCTGTTCATTCATAAAGAACAGTAAACGTCTGATATAAAATTCTAATGAGATGTGCTCTATGGTTTCTACCATTTTTTCACAATATACGTTGATCAATAAATCTGATCTTCTAAAGTAGGAATGGACAAACTATGACCCACAGACCAAATAGGGCCCAAAACCTGTTTTTGTACAGAGGAAAGAAGTAAAGACCATTCTTAAGTCCTAGGGCCATATAAAAACAGACTGGATCTGGCCTGAAGGTCATAGTTTGCTGACCCCTCTTCTAAAGGATAACACCTGTGTTATTTCCAGTGGCAATGATCTGATCCTGAATTACATAATAAACCCTTTTCTGCTAAAAAAAAAAAAACTGCCTCTCTGAGATGATTTTCTAAGACGTTTTCATCAACGCAATAATGTTGCTTGAATTCACATGGATATAACCAATGGTGCATTTGTTTTATTGTTTTCTTGGATCTTAGCCTTTTCATAGGCTCCATCTGGTGATGAAAGATTTTGAGTTATATTCAATAAATACAATATCTACTTATTGAGAACCTTCACTATTGCATAGTAACCTGAGATCTATTTCTTCAAGTTATTTCTGTACTTTTTAACCTGTTTATCATCTATCAGTTCCAGGTGGTGTAGTGGATAGAGTCAGGAAAACCTGAGTTCAAATCCACCCTCAGATACTTACTAGCTGTGTGACTCTGGGCAAGTCACTTAATCTCTGTTTAGCTCAGTTTCCTCAACTGTAAAATGGCAAAAATAATAGCACCTACTTTCCAAGGTTTTTCTGAGGATCTATTTAAATAATATTTGTAAAATACTTGGCATTGGTGCCTTGTGCATCATAGGTGCCATATAAATGTTTATTCCCTTCCCTCTTTTCCTTTTTTTTTAATGAAAAAGTATGTCTTTCTATAGTTGCTTTAAGATGATGAGCCACATGTTTCATTAATATTGTAAGAGTTTTTGTTGGGAAGGTTTCCAAATACATTACTGTCAATGCTACAGTTCCAAAAGTGTGTCATAAGATTGACATTACATAGGTACTAATTGCTTTGAACATATTCATTCCATTGATATTTTACTTTTAAATTATTATTATTTTAGTTTGAGGTGTTATTTTTGTAGTTATTTCATTTTTATCTTTTTATGAGTTTCAGATAAAAATGATCCAAGGACAAGTTTCTATTCTGCAATTATTGTATTATATTCATTGTTCTGTGGACTATTGCCTAGGAGTACAAAATAACTGCTATTTACAGTTGAGTAAAATATTAGAATATTGACTCATGATAAGTAGACTCATTAAAAGCACCTTCCCTACAACAATTTCAGTACAGACTGGACAATAGGAATGATATGAACTTCATCTTATTCTAACATTATTTTGATCTCCTCTCTTAGTTCTCTAAATTTTGAAAAGTTTTCATTTGATGCAGCATGTCTTATGAGTATGTGGTATGGCAAGATCTGTAGGTATTTAAAACGTTCTTAAATTTCTGTGGATCAGTGTTGTATTTGGGTGATTGTGAGTTACAGTCTGGTCCATATTAATGCCCTGGTTCCTGTACAATTTATTGGTTGAGTTCTCCAGGATCTTTGGAGATCTATATGTGTAGTACGGGAAGTTGTGGTCTATCAGTCCATAAAAGACAAAGGTGAGATTCTGAACTATGCTGTTAGTCACCAGGTTATGTCTTGCAATGTATTTGATAGGTGCTAAATTTTTAGAGCCTGAAGTGATATGTGTGCAGTTTCTTCTATTTCTTTTCATAATCTACATTAATCATTAAGTCTAGGTTCTTTAAGGAAAACCCTTGTGTAATGTCTAGTGGCAATGACCTGATCCTGAATCACCACCATAAACCCCTTCATTTCCATAAATAAATCATCATTTGTTTAGATGTCATCTTTTGATTCTGTTTCTGGGTTTTAGTTACTCCATAGGTTCCATTCAAAGATTGGCCACTTATGGTTCTATTTTATAAACCCAAGGATATTTACCTTTTATCAGTTTATAATATTGTTCAGTGAAGTGATTTTTACTTATTCCAAAAGTATTTCTGTAGGTATTATTATAATTGTTATCTTAATAATACTATTATTTTTAGATTCTATCCATATGGGAATTTAAGGGTTGTAAATTACTTTACGCACATGTTCTCATTGGATCCCCTCAACATTCCAGTAAGGTAAGTACTCCAAGATGCTGGAGGCAAGGAGCCCAATAAGAAATAGTCCAGGAAAAAAGGTAACCAAGACCTGAAGACTAAAATAATGATTAATAGTAACTAACTTTCAATGGACCACTTGAAGATTTGAAAAGTCCTTTACATATACATTAACTCATTTGATCCTAACAACCACCTTGTTATATACAGCTATATCTATAATTATATCTGCAATTATCTATATATTATATATAAATATATCATATATATATGATTATCCTCATTTGACAGATGAGGAAATTGAGATTGAGAAAAAGCTCAGTGATTTGATCAGAATCACAAAGCTATCTCTGAAGTAGGATTTGAATTCAGAACCTTCTGATGCTGAGTCTGGCAGCATGGGTCGAAAAGAGATGCAAAAGACATTGCCACAGTAATGGAGGCACACTTCTAAATGAAAAGTACTGAATGAGAAGTACTGAAATTGGAAGGTCAGTAAAAGGTATCTTCTCTACCCACCATTCTTGCGCCGTGTCTCTTCATGAATCAGCATGGTGTTCTAGTTCCCCAGCACAGGCTATAACATAGAATGCCAGAGCTAGAGGAGACCTTAGAGATCATCTTATCCAAATGCTTCATTTTACAGAGGAGGAAACTGAGGCCCAGAGAAGGTGCAGAAGTTACACATATGATAAATAGCAGAGGCAGAATTCAAACACAGGCCCTCTGACTCCAGTGTTCTTTCTACCACATTACCTGTGGAGAATTCTTACATTGTTGCTTTGAAGTGCTAGGATTCCTCAACCACTCCTCACTTAACTTGTTAACTCATTTACTTGTCTGTCCCACCACATCCAGGGTTTCATTTACTAAAAATTCCTTGTACTTTCCCACTTTGGAGCCATCTTCAAATCCTGAAAATTGCCTCCCCCTAGATCTCCCTCTAGGTAGCACAGTGGATTGAGCACTGAGCTTGGAATCAGGAAGACTCATCTTCATGAGTTCCATTCTGGCCACAGACACTCAGTAGCTGTAGGATCCTGGGCAAGTCATTTAACCTTGTTTACCTCAGTTCCTGTAAAAATGAGCTGGAAAAGGAAATGGCAAACCAATCCAGTATCTTTGCCAAGAAACCCTCCAAAAATAGGATCACAAAGAGTCAGGCTTGACAGAAATGATGCAACAGCAACAGATATCCTTCTGCCCCCAAAAAATTCTAACAACCTACCAAGAAATCTGCCTATTTGAAAAAACAATTCTATGTTTACCATGAAGTCTTCTGAGCTTGGTCAAGGGAAAACTCTCTGATTCTCCAGAACTTTTAATGAAGATTAGAATGCCCCCTTTCCTGATAATTTGGCTTGGTTTTGAGATCCTGGGCCTTCTGCCCAGGTCTAGGCAGGAGGGCTGACTCTCGTCTATAGGGGAAAAATCTCCCACTAAGAAGTCACATAACCAAAATAGGGCTTAGGACAGGGAAGAAAGGAGGAAAGAGGGGAAGGGATAAAGGCAAAGCAAGTCAACAGGAATTTATTAAGAGCTCACTAGTGTCAGACCCTGAGCTAAGTGCTAAGAGGAAGCAGCATCCCCAACACACACACACACACACACACACACACACACACACACACACACATCCACACCATGGATAATTGATTAGTTAAAAACAAACATTATATTCTCTGTTATTACAGGGAAGTAGAAGAAAAACTCAACTAGGAAACAGGAAACCAGAATTGATCTCAAACTCAACATGTCCCAGAGTTCATTAGCTTTCACCCCAAACCTTCTTCTCTTCCTAACTTTCCTGTAACTATTGAAGGCACTACCTTGCTCCTGGTCACTCAGGTTTCCAAACTCCATTTTATCCTAGACTCCTGAGTCTCCCTCACCCCACATAAACAGTCTCTTGTGTATGGTTTCTATATTCAAAACATCTCTCCTATATGCTCCCTTCTCTCCGCTCATACAACCACCACCCTCCTTCAGACCCTATCACCTCTTCCCTGGGCTACTGAAAAAACCTTTTGATTGGTTTCCCTGTCTCAAGTCTCTCACAAACCCAATTCATCTTCCACTCAGCTGCAAAAATGATTTTCCTAAGGTGCAGGTCTGACTATGTCAACCCCACACCCTAAAACCAAATATAAAAGTCCTTATTTGGCCTATACAGCCTTTACCTAGCCCCTTCCTACCTTTCTAGGCCTTTTTAGCCTTTAATCCCCTAGTAGAAGTCTAGCTACAACTCATTATTCCTAATACAAAACATTGCATCTCCTGACTGTTTGCATTGGCTCTCTCCTGTCCCTCCTCACTTCCAACTCCTAGCTTCCTTCAAGAATCAGCTCAAATCCTACCTTATGTAGGAAGCTTTTCCCAGTCCTCCCTGTTATTGCCTCTCCCTAGAGATTACCTTCCACTTATACTGTATGTATTTTGCATAATTATTTGCATGTTGCCTCCTCCATTAGAACGAGAAATCCTTGAGCACGAGGGATTATGTTTTTTTGCCTCTCTTGCATTTCTAGTGCTTAGTCTAGTGCCTGGCACATAGTAAGAGATTAATAACTGCTTGTTAACTGACTGACTGGTTTTTCTAGGATCACCTTGTGATCTTGGATAAGACACTTAATCTTATCTGGAAAATGAGGGGATTGGATTAGATTCTTTGAAAAATCCTTTCTGGCTCCTCAATTGCATAATTCTAATGCATAGGATCAAAGATTCAGAATTGGAAGGGGCTTTAGAAGTCATATAAATCAGTCCCTTCATTTTATAAATGAGGAAACTGAGGCACAGAGAGGATAAACGAATTCTTAAGTTGTCACATAGCTAGTGTTAGAGACAGAATGGGAACTGGAGTCTTCCTGACACCTAGTTAAGGCTGAGATTCACTTTGCACCTTACCTCCCACAATATACTACAATTGATCTCTGTACTTATCTAGTTCCCTGAACCTAGAGCATCCTTATTATGATTCACTATTTTTAAGCTGAATTTTAAAATTTCATTGTCTGAGACATAATGTATTTGTGTGTCTACGCAGAGGCAGGTGATAGACTTAAAGGGATGGGGAGCCTGTGGCCTCAAGGCACATGTCGCCTTTTAGGTCCTTGAGTGTAGCTTTTCGACGGAGTTCAAGTTTTACAGAACAAATTCTTATATGAAGGAAATTTGTTCTGTGAAGTTTGGATTCAGTTAAAGGGCTGCACTTGAGGACCTAGAGGGCCATATGTGACCTTGAGGAGGCAGGTTCCCCACCCTGGAGAAAAACTTCTAGAAGCAGGGCTTCCAAATGCCAGATCCATGAACTTTTAAAAATATTTATTTTGATAGCTGTATTTCACCATAAATGGTTTCCTTTATAGTGCTATATATTTTATTTTATGCATTTAAAAATAATAATGTTCTCAGAATAACCTGGAACAGGATCTATTGTCTTTATCAGACTTCCAGAAGAGTTCATAACATAAAAAGTTTTAAAAAACCTTGGCTCTAAAGGGTCAGAATAAAATCAGTTTGTAGGGTTCTGTTTCCACAGTTTCATAAATAATTAGGCCCTTGGTAAGTGAACTTTGCTAATGAAAATGTAATATTGAAGGACTCAAATGAGAGCAGGTGGTGGAGGGAGGAGAAAATACTGCTTGGGGAGCAGCTTGAGTAAAGAGACAGGAAATGAGAGAACAGATTCCACATCAAGATATCCCCAGCTAGGGTATATAAGGTGAGACAACTTGGCCAGTTCCCTGGAGGTCCATAAAAAATCATTCATATTCAGTCTCTTAGCTAATTGGGAACACTGGAAGAAATCAGAGGAGATTTGTGATCTGATAAAATTAGTACCCTTGTTGGCCAGTTCTGGCTGCAAGGTACAGAATGGATTGGGGCAGGGGAGATCTGTAAATGGGCAACCCAAAGAGAAAGTATAACTTTTTATGGCTTCTCACCAGGGAGGGGGGAGAGGGAGGGGGAAAGATCCAAAGAGATATTACCACTTGCCAGAGTCCAAATGTGTGTTTGTATTCTCTTCCCATTCCCAAAGATTGCCTATAGACAGGCTATGTCTATATGATGCCAAAACAATTAACTGTGAAGTAGGAAATACTGCATATCTATCTCTCAGTTGTTTTGTCTACAGGTAGGGTCTCCTATCATCACAGTAATCCTGATAAAAAGAACTAACAGAATGACAAAACAGTGGGGTCTCTGCCTGGGGAGTAGTTGTCCCTTGTGATGATAATCCCCACCTATCTATCCCTTGTCCATTCCTCCTCTTCAGGCTCCAAATTCAATTTCCATTATAATACTTCTGCTTTTATTGAATATTATTTTGTACCAAATGATTGTATCTGAACTACTCTTTGCTTTAAAAAAATAGGCTACTGCATTTGTTGACTTGATACTTCATTTCTGAACCTGAAATGGAACCTTCCCCAACTCATTGCTTACTAATCAAGTATTTTTTTTCCAGCTTGTCATTTTGTTTAATGTTGCAAAACAAGGCAGTTTTTTTAAAGGCAGGATCTGATTTTGCAAAGAGATGTCTAAACTTAAGTGAAATAATGGATGTAACAAAATACCACCAAATATGACAGCTTTGTTCTGCCAATGTAATTTGCTGATTCTGGAAACCAAATGCAGAACAGGCTGTGCCAGTCTCAGAAAAGAGGCTTGTGTGACAGATATAGACCTGTTTAAATACCGGCATACACTACATTAAATAGCAGACTTCTGCATTCATTTATGTTTTTTATTCACTTGTCATAACCACTTTTTTTAATACTTCATTGTTCCCACCCGCCTGACGCCCAAGAAGGCAGTCTCTTTTTAAATGGGGGAAGATGGTATTACTTGACAATGCAACCAAATTCTTTTATTTCTAATATTATTTGTGATGATATTTTAGGGAAATGACTATAGTCAAAAGATCATTTTCAGGGAGATGCTAAATGAGTGTTTAGAGAAAAGATGATGATAATAACAGCTTACATATCTAGATTCCCCTAGAGTTATGTACCACTTTGGAAATTAAAAAATAAAAAAGGCATTTTTCTCAATATCATCCCTACTTCCCCTTGGCCTAAAATCATACAAAAATTTCTGGGATTTTGAATCTGATACTCTTCCCCCTTTCCCTTTCTCCTCCTAGATCTACCAAGGCATAGGAAGAAAAGCCTAAGAAACATGCCCATGGCTATAACTGAGTAACCGTTACCTGGCATTTCTTTGTTCCATTACAGCCCTAGAAACATAGCAACTATTTTAGAGCAAATAGGACTCTCTGGAACTACTTACACTGAATTATCTTCTTTCCCAAATGCCATGATGACAGGCTTTCTCAGACATTAAAGAAGTGAACTCTAAGCTCTTCAAGGGCAGGGACCATGTCTTCTGCTTACTTTTCAATTCCCAAGATGAATGGTGCAGTGGCACAAAGTGCCCAGTGGGCCCTTAAGGGGCATCTCCAGAAGACTGATTTAGTGTTCTTTTCCTGGCTTGTACAGAGTCAAATCAAAGGAAATACTTTCTATGGTGCCGCCCACTAAGTGCCCAGTTCATTGAGATACCTAATAAGTGTTCATTCAATCAATAAATGAAGAACTCAAATATTTAGAAGCATTTTCCATTCAAAATGTAAAGAGAATGTACTTTGGGTGAAAGGTATATTTGTCAGGAAAGCTAACAGAAATAAACATGAATAAGAGGTCAGACATCAGAACAAACTCATCATTCAGTCATTTCAGTCTTGCTTGAGTCTTCATGACCCCATTTGGGGTTTTCTTGGTGAAGATACAGGAGTGGCTTGCCCTTTCCTTCTCCAGCTCATTTTCACAGATGAGCGAACTGAGACAAACAGGGTTAAGCAACTTGCCCAGGGTCACACAGTTAGTGTCTGCAGCCAGATTTGAACTCATGAAGATCAGTGTTGACCCTAGGCTTGGCAATCTATCCACTGAGCCACCTGAGCTGCCCTGAGAACAAACTCATGGTTCACTAAACAATGACATTATTTCCCCTGTGTATGAAATATGAATTTCTGAATTGAAGTTGCTTGAAGCTCTATATTTAGGATCCTCCTGTGCAAGGCAGCATCATCTTGGCACATCCTTTCTATGACTTTCATGCATTCATTCATTCATCCAATAAACTTTTATTTAGTACATACTATAATTATAGCTCAGTGGGTTGTTGATCCAACTGCGTTTCACAATCTGATCAATAGAAAGTTTTTCTACATCTGCTTTTTCTTATGTGGATGGTTAGGACAAAAAGTTTTAAGTATGCCTCATTTGGGCAGCTCTGCAATAACACAGTAATTAGAACCATGTAATTCCAAAGTTAAATGGCATCTCAATGACCATCTAGTTGGTATTCACACTCACAAAAGAACCTTATCTACAATATACCTGACAAAAGGTCATCCAACCTTGCCTTGAAGACTTCCAGTAAAGTGAAATCTACCACTTCCCAAAGCATCTCATTCTATTTTTAAGTAGCTATAATTTTTAAGAAATTATTTCCTTAAATCAAGACTGAATCACTTTAAACATTCTATCATTTTTTCTTCTAGGATCATTCTGGAACCAAATGGAGCAAAGCTAATGCCTGTTCTACACAACAACTCTTCAGATGTTGGAGGTACCTATCATATTCCCCTGAGGCTACTCTGTAGGCTAAACATCCCCATTTCTTTCAACCTCTCTGTATATGCTAGTATATCAGATCAAGTGCTACACTTGTGGTCTGGAAGACATGAGTTCAAATCCTGTTTCAGTCATCTATTAGTTTCATGACCCTGGGCAAGTCACTTGATTTAATAGAGTTAAGTGACTATTAAATCTTCTTCAGTTTCCTTTTTAATGGGAATAATAAACAGCATGTACTTCTTAAGGTGAAGATATTATTCAATAATATTTATAAAGTACATTGTAAACCTTTAAAATGTTATGTAAATGATAACTATTATCATTATTTACTAAGGACTGGAGGTCTTTCACCATCCTAGTCACCCTCCTTTGAATGCTCTCCAACTTATCCAAATCACCCCTGAAACATGGAGATCCGAGCTGAACACAATACTCTGGATGTGATTTGACCAGGGCATAGTACAGATGAATTATCATCTCCTTATTTTAAGAAGCAATGATTCTTCATGTAGTACAAGATTGCATTAACTTTCTTGGCTACTATATGTGGAGTCTGACTCTTATTAAGCTTGAAATCAGCTACAAAGTTTATGTTTTTTAGACAATCTGCTTTCTGACTATATCTTCCTCAACTTAACGTTTGTGAAGTCAATTTCTTGAATCCAAGTGTAAGATAGCATTTATCCCTATTAAATTTAATCTTCTTCGATTCAGCTCAATGTTCTACCCAGTCGAGATCTTTTTTAATCCTTACTCAGTCACCTGATGTGTTATTATCTACTCTTTCCAGCTCTGTGTCATATGCAAATTTGATGAGTATTCTCTCTATGCATTCAAACAAGTCGTTGATAAAATCTTGACTAGGGTAGGGTCATGTACAGATTGGTAGCACAATCCTTTGGAGAGCTCCTTCCAAGACAACATCAAACCATTAATGACTGCTACTTGAATCTAGTCTTTTTATTCAGTTCTTGATTCATTTAATTGTACAACAGTTTAACCCCACCTCTCCATTTTTTCCACATGAATAATTTTTTTACTGAATTAAAGTTTAGTTTAATGAATGATTTGACGATTCCCAAGTAAACCATATCTATAGCATTTACATTATCTACTAATTGAATAACCCTGCCAAAGAAAAGGAAATGAGATTAGTCTGGAATGAATTGTTCTTGAGGAAGTCATGCCTTTCTAGATGTTCAGTTGTCATCTCTTTGATTATATAGGGTAGAATTTTCCCAGGAATTGAATCAAGCTCCCTAGCCTGTATAGTTCATTGGATCTATTCTCTTCCCTTTTTGGCAAATGGTTGCCCTCCTCTACTCCTGTTATAACTTCCTATTCTCCATAATTCTTCAAAAATCACTGAGAATGGTTCAACCACATATTTGACAGTTCTTTAACTACCCAAGGATGTATTTCATCTAGGTCAGGTGACTTGAATGGATCAAAGACATCTAAAATTTTTTAATCTCCATAGCTAAACAGGGTATCATCTTATTTTAGTCATTTTTCTTGTGTTCTTTCCAGTGCAGAAATTATTCTCCTTGTGAGAAAAAAAAAGAAATAAAATAAAAATTGAGAAGCTCTGTCTTCCCTCTTTTGTCCCATTCATCAGAAGCAGTGGCCATGTCTCCCTTTTAATCCTTCTCTTACCTTCAATATAGCTTTGAAAAAAAAAGATTTCTTGTCCTCATCTTTCCTCGTTAGCTTTTGCTCATTTGGAGTTTTAAAAAAATAGAGGATCTGATAGGGTTAGAATGGACCAACCAAATTTGGGCCATTGTGAGAGATGCAGTTAGAGACATATAAACAGAACACTGTTCAAATGAATGGAGAGGCATTATAGACCCACTCTAGACATTCAAACAAAGGATTGGTTTAAGGAAAATTATGTGTAAGGAAGAATATTCCATTGATTAATATGCAAAATGGATTGGAGCAGAAAGAGACTGACTAAAAATCAGATATCCTGCCAAGATTATATATAGTATTCCAGGCACAAGGTGATAAGATCTTGGATTTGAATGGTGGCTTATAGAGATAGAAAAGAAGAAATTCTAGAGATATGGCATGGGACTAAATATGGTTCTGTCCTAGTCAATTGCAGACTCTATCAATAACAAAGATGCAAGGAGAGGTCTGGTCAGTTTCTTGATGTGTGTTGTTTGCAATATAAAAATACTATATCTACTGGGAGGATATTGCACTTGAGAGCATACCATGGTTGTTATCTAAGTGATGCTCACAGTCTTTCCTGTTCTTGGAATGCTTGAAATACCCTCTCCTTACAGAAATTTGTCATCATTTGAATTCCTTCTTATTTTTAAGGCCCCAATTCAAATGAATTAAATAATCCAGAGAATCTGATAGTTACATATGAATAGAAATTTCAGGGTACTGTTAAAACTGTGTCTGCATACAGCTGGGGGACCATAATTTAGGTCAAACTCCACCAGTCAACCAAGATGCAAATGTAGCAGACTCTGTATAGAGGAGCAGTTTCTGTTTCAAGGAAAAACTCTAAGCAGAACCATTTTATCATAGTTCTGCCATTGAGTAGGTAGACTTAGTTTGGCATAAAGCTGTAAACAGGAGCTTAGCTTGCAGTTTGCAAGAACTTAGTTTGCAAGAACTTAGTTTGCAAGAACTTAGGAAAGTGTCAGCAATAGGTAGATTATTAATAAATGCTTCTTATTCATTTTTTCAGTCAATTATTCCTTCCTTACTCTCTCCTTCCTCCCTCCCTCTTTCCTTCCTTCTTTCTTTCCCTGATTTTCCTTTCTTTCTTTTTTGTCTTTCTCTCCCTTACCTTCCTTTCTTCCTTCATCCTTTCATCTTTCATCAAACTATCTATGTAAAAGGTACATTGAGGGCAAAAGGAAAATAAATAAGATATTCCTCCCAGACAGAACAACAATCTTGTGCTAGTTTGACTGACTTCACCCTCTTTCTTCTCCAGACTGAATATACAAAACCTGACTGAATTGTGCACGTACACCCATATTCTATTGTACACTACAACTGCAAAAAAACTGTTGTGCTTAGGCTGAAAGCGTATGACATTCTTTAGCTGCTCACAACCCCATAAATGTCGTACTCAACATAGACGTTTCCAGACCAGCCTCCTTATATGGATAACTACTTTGACAGAGTTTCTGCAGCACAGTCATAACATCACAGAGCTTTAGAGTTGGAAGGGATCTCATTCATGGATCATCTCATCCAAAGGTAAGTAAAGTATGGCCTGTGGGCCAAATTGGCCTTCCTGCAAGTTTTTGTGTGGCTGATAAGCTAAGAAAGAATATTTTAAAATGCAAAAACCATTTTTAGTTCACAGGCCATTCCAAACAGAAGGAGGCCAGATTTGGCCCATAAAACATAGTTTTGTCAATCTGTGACTTCTAATCCAATAATGTCATTTCATAAATAAAGAAAACAAGACCCAAAGAGAGCTTTGCCAAAAGGTAAGCATAGGAAGTGGAGGAACCAGATTAGTTCCCAGCCCACTTAGCTTTCAATCACTAGTTTTAATATAAAACATTATGTTTTGAAAAGCTTGAATTTTATCTTAATTTTATACATGATTGTAGCAAGAGATTAATAATAACTCTTTTCCTATAATACTTTAATGTTTAACATTACTGGTGGCACAATGGATAGTGTGCTTGACCTGGGATCATGAAAATCTGAGTTCAATTCTGGCCTCTGATACTTACTAGTTGTGTGGCCTTAGGTAAGTCACTTAATCCTTGTTTGCCTCAGTTTCCTCAGTTTTAAAATAAGGATAATAATAGCACCTACTTCCCAAAGTTGTTGTGATGAACAAGTGAGATAATATTTGTAAAGCTCTTAGCCACAATGTCTGACACACAGTAGGCAATTAATAAAAGCTTCCTTCCTTAATCACAGAAGCACAGAAATTGGAATTTGGAAGCAGCCATTTAAACCCATTGGCTTATTGGAAGCCTTTGTTCTTTTCCCTTTTTTTGAAAACTGGGGCAACATTTGCCCTTTTCTAACTTCATGCTATTACCCCCATTTTCGATGATTATTCAAATATCAAGGACAGTGGCTTTGTAATCATCCCTGAAGTTTCTTTTGGTACCTAAGGGTACAGTTCATCTGATCCAGGTGACCTGAACTAGTCAAGGACTACCAGCTACTCTCTTTCTATTCCCATATTATATAAGAATGTTTCTAATTGTCTATTCTTTCCTTGGATGTAGAGATGTCCTGCATCCTGCAACATGAACAGAGAAACCACAAATATGACAATGTTGAGTGATAGTAGGTTAAACTGCTTGACATGATGTTTGTAAGCATGCTATCCTCCACAGCTTCATACAGCATTATTTGTCAAGATATAAACTCTCCATGCCTGAGATGCACTTCTTCTTCACATCCAAATCGCAGAATTCCTAGTTTCCTTCAGAGTTTATATCAAGGGCTACCTTTTTCAGGAAGCCTATACTGAGTCACTCTCCCCAAGCCATTAAAGCCTTCACCCCTGAAATTTTTTGTACTTCCTTTTACATGTTTTGTATTCACTTTTCTATTGAAATGTTCTTTAATCCCATAGGTTCTTTGGGGGAAGGGACAGTTTTGATTATCTTTGCACTTAGTATAGGGATTGACATGTAGCAAACACTAAAAAGAAATGCTTATCAAGAGAATAAAGGGGCATCACAATTGCTTCATAAAAAATGTCATCGGAAAAGTTCTACAAATCAAAATGAGATGCTGGATGACTGAGTTAATTTCATTTTTGAATACAATTCATTGCTTTGTTCATGTAAGTCCATAAAAGTTAAAAGCACTGGGGTTCACTATGTTTTCTACCCTCTCCCTTGAATATACTAGTCCCTCTCAAATCGCCCTGTGCAACCACTTCAAAACAAATTGCATCATATCAGTTCAGGATTCCCTCCACTTCACCCCCAGAAGCCAATCTGGAGATTTAGTACTGATTTTGACACTTTGTGAATGATGAAGTAGCTCACATTTGTTCATATTCCCAGCATATTTTCCACAAGAAGAGCTATTTGTCAGTTTTGCAGCATAAGCAAAGATCTATCCTGTTAGGGAAGTGGTAAGGCTACTTTGCCAACTTTCTTACTCCTCTTCATATTGAATGAATTTGTAATAATATCATTTGGAGTTTTCCTTTGATTTCACTCAGTTTTATTGACACACAAGCTGTTAAGCCAAGACAGAACAATCATCGTGTAGATTTTAAGTAAATCCAAAAATTAAATTAAACTTCATTGCATTCTGTCCTGAACTTGTTTATCACAAAATTAAAATAAATATGAAAAATATTCATTAAAGATCATCCCACTAGAAAATCAGCTGAAAAGCTTAGCCTGTATTAAATATGTTTTAAGAGTATTTATACTTCTGTAGGATAATTTAGAATTTGAAAGAACCTACCTTAGAAGGAATCTGGCCCAACTCCCTTATTGTACAGATGAAAGTACTGAGGTCCAGAATATTGAAATAACTCAGCCAGGGTCGTTGAGGCAATGTGTCTGAGCTTAAACTTGCACTTAGTCCCTAGATACAGCGTTCTTTCTACTACACCAAATCCCCTATCCCTTAACAGATATGGTGTTTTCAACCTATATACACGAATGA